>JANJGN010001056.1:87500-192500 GCA_026770705.1 Isurus oxyrinchus | reverse complement strand
GAGGACAGAGAGAGACAGGATTACAGAGAGAGAGAGG
The DNA here is from genome assembly GCA_026770705.1 of Isurus oxyrinchus. Taxonomy (NCBI): domain Eukaryota; kingdom Metazoa; phylum Chordata; class Chondrichthyes; order Lamniformes; family Lamnidae; genus Isurus; species Isurus oxyrinchus. The sequence continues at coordinate 192,463 of JANJGN010001056.1, read as the reverse complement.
ACAGAGAGAGACAGGATTACAGAGAGAGAGGACAGAGAGAGACAGGATTACAGACAGAGAGAGGACAGAGAGACACAGGATTACAGAGAGAGAGAGACAGAGAGAGACAGGATTACAGAGAGAGAGAAGACAGAGAGAGACAGGATTACAGAGAGAGAGAGAGGACAGAGAGGGACAGGATTAAAGAGAGAGAGGAGAGGGAGAGACAGGATTACAGAGAGAGAGGACAGAGAGAGACAGGATGACAGGGAGAGAGGACAGAGAGAGACAGGATTACAGAGAGAGAGGACAGAGAGAGACAGGATTACAGAGAGAGAGAGGACAGAGAGAGACAGGATTACAGAGAAAGAGAGGTCAGAGAGAGACAGGATTACAGAGAGAGAGGACAGAGAGAGACAGGATTACAGAGGGAGAGGACAGAGAGAGACAGGATTACAGAGAGTGAGATGACAGAGAGTGCCATGATTACAGAGAGAGAGGACAGAGAGAGACAGGATTACAGAGAGAGAGGACAGAGAGAGACAGGATTACAGAGAGAGAGGACAGAGAGAGACAGGATTACAGAGAGAGAGGACAGAGAGATACAGGATTACAGAGACAGAGGACAGAGAGAGACACGATTACAGAGAGAGAGAGAGACAGAGAGACAGGATTACAGAGAGACACAGGATTACAGAGAGAGAGAGGACAGAGGGACAGGATTACAGAGAGAGAGAGGACAGAGAGACAGGATTACAGAGAGAGGACAGAGAGAGACAGGATTACAGAGAGAGAGGACAGAGAGATACAGGATTACAGAGAGAGAGAGGACAGAGAGAGACAGGATTATATAGAGAGAGGACAGAGAGAGACAGGATTACAGAGAGAGAGAGGACAGAGAGAGACAGGATTACAGAGAGAGAGAGGAGAGAGAGAGACAGGATTACAGAGAGAGAGGACTGAGAGAGACAGCATTACAGAGAGAGAGAGGACAGAGAGAGACAGGATTACAGAGATTGAGAGGACAGAGAGAGACTGGATTACAGAGAGAGAGAGGACAGAGAGAGACAGGATTACAGAGAGAGAGGACAGAGAGAGACAGGATTACAGAGAGAGAGGACAGAGAGAGACAGGATTACAGAGAGAGAGGAAAGAGAGACACAGGATTACAGAGAGAGAGGACAGAGAGACAGGATTACAGAGGGAGAGGACAGAGAGAGACAGGATTACAGAGAGAGAGGACAGAGAGAGACAGGATTACAGAGAGAGAGATGACAGAGAGTGCCATGATTACAGAGAGAGAGGACAGAGAGAGACAGGATTACAGAGAGGACAGAAAGAGACAGGATTACAGAGAGAGAGGACAGAGAGAGACAGGATTACAGAGAGGACAGAGAGAGACAGGATTACAGAGAGGACAGAGAGAGACAGGTTTACAGAGAGGACAGAGAGAGACAGGATTACAGAGAGGACAAAGAGAGACAGGATCACAGAGAGAGAGAGAGAGAACAGAGAGAGACAGGATTACAGAGAGAGAGGACAGAGAGAGTCAGGATTACAGAGAGAGAGAGGACAGAGAGAGACAGGATTACAGAGAGAGAGAGAACAGAGAGAGACAGGATTACAGAGAGAGAAAGGACAGAGAGACACAGGATTACAGACAGAGAGGACAGGGAGAGACAGGATTACGGAGAGAGAGGACAGAGAGAGAGAGGATTACAGAGAGAAAGAGGACAGAGAGAGACAGGATTATAGAGAGGGAGGACAGAGAGAGACAGGATTACAGAGAGTGAGGACAGAGAGAGACAGGATTACAGAGAGTGAGGACAGAGAGAGACAGGATTACAGAGAGAGAGGACAGAGAGAGACAGGATTACAGAGAGAGAGGGCAGAGCGAGAGAGGATTACAGAGAGAGAGAGGACAGAGTGAGACAAGATTTCAGAGAGAGAGAGGACAGAGAGAGACAGGATTACAGAGAGAGAGAGAACAGAGAGAGACAGGATTAAAGAGAGAGAGAGGACAGAGAGAGACAGGATTACAGAGAGAGAGAGGAGAGAGAGAGACAGGATTACAGAGAGAGAGAGGACAGAGAGAGACAGGATTACAGAGAGAGAGAGGACAGAGAGAGACAGGATTACAGAGAGAGAGGACAGAGAGATACAGGATTACAGAGAGAGACAGGATGACAGAGAGAGAGGACAGAGAGAGACAGGATTACAGACAGAGAGAGGACAGAGAGAGACAGGATTACAGACAGAGAGGACAGAGAGAGACAGGATTACAGAGAGAGAGGACAGAGAGAGACAGGATTACAGAGAGAGAAAGGTCAGAGAGAGATAGGATTACAGAGAGAGAGGACAGAGAGAGACAGGATTACAGAGAGAGAGGACAGAGAGAGACAGGATTACAGAGAGAGAGAGGTCAGAGAGAGACAGGATTACAGAGAGAGAGGACAGAGAGAGACAGGATTACAGAGAGAGAGGACAGAGAGACACAGGATTACAGAGAGAGAGGACAGAGAGAGACAGGATTACAGAGAGAGAGAGGACAGAGAGACACAGGATTACAGAGAGAGAGGACAGAGAGAGACAGGATTACAGAGAGAGAGGACAGAGAGACACAGGATTACAGAGAGAGAGGACAGAGAGAGACATGATTACAGAGAGAGACAGGATTACAGAGAGAGAGAGACAGGATTACAGAGAGAGACAGGATTACAGAGAGAGAGAGACAGAGAGAGACAGGATTACAGAGAGAGAGACGACAGAGATAGACTGGAATACAGAGAGAGAGGACAGAGAGAGACAGGATTACAGAGAGAGAGGACAGAGAGAGACAGGATTACAGAGAGAGAGGACAGAGAGACACAGGATTACAGAGAGAGAGGACAGAGAGAGACAGGATTACAGAGAGAGAGAGGACAGAGAGACACAGGATTACAGAGAGAGAGGACAGAGAGAGACAGGATTACAGAGAGAGAGGACAGAGAGACACAGGATTACAGAGAGAGAGGACAGAGAGAGACATGATTACAGAGAGAGACAGGATTACAGAGAGAGAGAGACAGGATTACAGAGAGAGACAGGATTACAGAGAGAGAGAGACAGAGAGAGACAGGATTACAGAGAGAGAGACGACAGAGATAGACTGGAATACAGAGAGAGAGGACAGAGAGAGACAGGATTACAGAGAGAGAGGACAGAGAGAGACAGGATTACAGAGAGAGAGAGGACAGAGGGAGACAGGATTACAGAGAGAGAGAGGACAGCGAGACAGGATTACAGAGAGAGAGGACAGAAAGAGACAGGATTACAGAGAGAGAGGACAGAGAGAGACAGGATTACAGAGAGAGAGGACAGAGAGAGACAGGATTACAGAGAGAGAGAGGTCAGAGAGAGACAGGATTACAGAGAGATAGGACAGAGAGAGACAGGATTACAGAGAGAGAGGACAGAGAGAGACAGGATTACAGAGAGATAGGACAGAGAGAGACAGGATTACAGAGAGAGAGAACAGAGAGAGACAGAATTACAGAGAGAGAGGACAGAGAGAGACAGGATTACAGAGAGAGAGAGGACAGAGAGAGACAGGATTACAGAGAGAGACGACAGGGAGAGACAGGATTACAGAGAGAGAGAGGACAGAGAGAGACAGTTTTACAGAGAGAGAGATGACAGAGAGAGACAGGATTACAGAGAGAGAGGACAGAGAGAGACAGGATTACAGAGAGAGAGGACAGAGAGAGACAGGATTACAGAGAGAGAGGACAGAGAGAGACAGGATTAAAGAGAGAGAGAGGTCAGAGAGAGACAGGATTACAGAGAGAGAGGACAGAGAGAGACAGGATTACAGAGAGAGAGGACAGAGAGAGACAGGATTACAGAGAGAGAGAGGTCAGAGAGAGACAGGATTACAGAGAGAGAGGATAGAGAGAGACAGGATTACAGAGAGAGAGAGGACAGAGAGACACAGGATTACAGAGAGAGAGGACAGAGAGAGACAGGATTACAAAGAGAGAGGACAGAGAGAGACTGGATTACAGAGAGAGAGGACAGAGAGACACAGGATTACAGAGAGAGAGGACAGAGAGAGACAGGATTACAGAGAGAGACAGGATTACAGAGAGAGAGAGACAGGATTACAGAGAGAGACATGATTACAGAGAGAGAGAGACAGAGCGAGACAAGATTACAGAGAGAGAGAGGACAGAGATAGACTGGAATACAGAGAGAGAGGATAGAGAGAGACAGGATTACAGAGAGAGAGAGGACAAAGAGAGAGACAGGATTACAGAGAGAGACAGGATTACAGAGAGAGAGAGACAGGATTACAGAGAGAGACAGGATTACAGAGAGAGAGAGACAGCATTACAGAGAGAGAGAGACAGGATTACAGAGAGAGACAGGGTTACAGAGAGAGACAGGATTACAGAGAGAGAGAGACAGGATTACAGAGAGAGAGAGACAGGATTACATAGAGAGAGAGGACAGAGAGAGACAGGATTACAGAGAGAGAGAGGACAGAGAGAGACAGGATTACAGAGAGAGAGGACAGAGAGATACAGGATTACAGAGAGAGAGGACAGAGAGAGACAGGATTACAGAGAGAGAGAGGACAGAGAGAGACAGGATTACAGAGAGAGAGTGGACAGAGAGAGACAGGATTACAGAGAGAGACAGGATTACAGAGAGAGACAGGATTACAGAGAGAGAGGACAGAGAGAGACAGGATTACAGAGAGAGAGGACAGAGAGAGACAGGATTACAGAGAGAGAGAGGACATAGAGAGACAGGATTACAGAGAGAGACAGGATTACAGAGAGAGAGAGACAGGATTACAGAGAGAGACATGATTACAGAGAGAGAGAGACAGAGCGAGACAAGATTACAGAGAGAGAGAGGACAGAGATAGACTGGAATACAGAGAGAGAGGACAGAGAGAGACAGGATTACAGAGAGAGAGAGGACAAAGAGAGAGACAGGATTACAGAGAGAGACAGGATTACAGAGAGAGAGAGACAGGATTACAGAGAGAGACAGGATTACAGAGAGAGAGAGACAGCATTACAGAGAGAGAGAGACAGGATTACAGAGAGAGACAGGGTTACAGAGAGAGACAGGATTACAGAGAGAGAGAGACAGGATTACAGAGAGAGAGAGACAGGATTACATAGAGAGAGAGGACAGAGAGAGACAGGATTACAGAGAGAGAGAGGACAGAGAGAGACAGGATTACAGAGAGAGAGGACAGAGAGATACAGGATTACAGAGAGAGAGGACAGAGAGAGACAGGATTACAGAGAGAGAGAGGACAGAGAGAGACAGGATTACAGAGAGAGAGTGGACAGAGAGAGACAGGATTACAGAGAGAGACAGGATTACAGAGAGAGACAGGATTACAGAGAGAGAGGACAGAGAGAGACAGGATTACAGAGAGAGAGGACAGAGAGAGACAGGATTACAGAGAGAGAGAGGACAGAGAGAGACAGGATTACAGAGAGAGAGGACAGAGAGAGACAGGATTACAGAGAGAGAGAGGATAGAGAGAGACAGGATTACAGAGAGAGAGGACAGAGAGATACAGGATTACAGAGAGAGAGGACAGAGAGAGACAGGATTACAGAGAGAGAGAGGACAGAGAGAGACAGGATTACAGAGAGAGAGGACAGAGAAAGACAGGATTACAGAGAGAGAGGACAGGGAGAGACAGGATTACAGAGAGAGGTCAGAGAGAGACAGGATTACAGAGAGACAGGACAGAGAGAGACTGGATTACACAGAGAGAGAGGACAGAGAGAGACAGGATTACAGAGAGAGAGAGAGGACAGAGAGAGACAGGATTACAGAGAGAGAGGACAGAGAGAGACAGGATTACAGAGAGAGAGAGGACAGAGAGAGACAGGATTACAGAGAGAGAAGGATTACAGAGAGAGACAGGATTACAGAGAGAGAGGACAGAGAGAGACTGAATTACAGAGAGAGAGAGGACAGAGAGAGACAGGATTACAGAGAGAGAGAGGAGAGAGAGAGACAGGATTACAGAGAGAGAGAGGACAGAGAGAGACAGGATTACAGAGAGAGAGAGGACAGAGAGAGACAGGATTACAGAGAGAGAGGACAGAGAGATACAGGATTACAGAGAGAGACAGGATGACAGAGAGAGAGGACAGAGAGGGACAGGATTACAGACAGAGAGAGGACAAAGAGAGACAGGATTACAGACAGAGAGAGGACAGAGAGAGACAGGATTACAGACAGAGAGAGGACAGAGACAGACAGGATTACAGAGAGAGGACAGAGAGAGACAGGATTACAGAGAGAGAGAGAGGACAGAGAGAGACAGGATTACAGAGAGAGAGGACAGTGAGAGACAGGATTACAGAGAGAGAGAGGACAGAGAGAGACAGGATTACAGAGAGAGAGGTCAGAAAGAGACAGGATTACAGAGAGAGAGAGGACAGAGAGAGACAGGATTACAGAGAGAGAGAGGACAGAGAGAGACAGGATTACAGAGAGAGAGGACAGAGAGAGACAGGATGACAGAGAGAGAGGACAGAGAGAGACAGGATTACAGACAGAGAGAGGACAGAGAGACACAGGATTTCAGAGAGAGAGAGACAGAGAGAGACAGGATTACAGAGAGAGAGAGAGGACAGAGAGGGACAGGATTAAAGAGAGAGAGGACAGAGATAGACAGGATTACAGAGAGAGAGAGGACAGAGAGAGACAGGATTACAGAGAGAGAGGATAGAGAGAGACAGGATTACAGAGAGAGAGAGGTCAGAGAGAGACAGGATTACAGAGAGAGAGGACAGAGAGAGACAGGATTACAGAGAGAGAGAGGACAGAGAGAGACAGGATTACAGAGAGAGAGAGGACAGAGAGAGACAGGATTACAGAGAGAGAGAGGACAGAGAGAGACAGGATTACAGAGAGAGAGATGACAGAGAGTGCCATGATTACAGAGAGAGAGGACAGAGAGAGACAGGATTACAGAGAGAGAGAGGACAGAGAGAGACAGGATTACAGAGAGAGACAGGATTACAGAGAGAGACAGGATTACAGAGAGAGAGGACAGAGAGAGACAGGATTACAGAGAGAGAGAGGACAGAGAGAGACAGGATTACAGAGAGAGAGGACAGAGAGAGACAGGATTACAGAGAGAGAGAGGACAGAGAGAGACAGGATTACAGAGAGAGAGATGACAGAGAGTGCCATGATTACAGAGAGAGAGGACAGAGAGAGACAGGATTACAGAGAGAGAGGACAGAGAGAGACAGGATTACAGAGAGAGAGGACAGAGAGAGACAGGCTTACAGAGAGAGAGGACAGAGAGATACAGGATTACAGAGAGAGAGGACAGAGAGAGACACGATTACAGAGAGAGAGAGAGACAGAGAGACAGGATTACAGAGAGACACAGGATTACAGAGAGAGAGAGGACAGAGGGACAGGATTACAGAGAGAGAGAGGACAGAGAGACAGGATTACAGAGAGAGAGGACAGAGAGAGACAGGATTACAGAGAGAGAGGACAGAGAGATACAGGATTACAGAGAGAGAGAGGACAGAGAGAGACAGGATTATATAGAGAGAGGACAGAGAGAGACAGGATTACAGAGAGAGAGAGGACAGAGAGAGACAGGATTACAGAGAGAGAGAGGTCAGAGAGAGACAGGATTACAGAGAGAGAGGACAGAGAGAGACAGGATTACAGAGAGAGAGAGGACAGAGAGAGACAGGATTACAGAGAGAGAGAGGACAGAGAGAGACAGGATTACAGAGAGAGAGGACAGAGAGAGACAGGATTACAGAGAGAGAGATGACAGAGAGTGCCATGATTACAGAGAGAGAGGACAGAGAGAGACAGGATTACAGAGAGAGAGGACAGAGAGAGACAGAATTACAGAGAGAGAGGACAGAGAGAGACAGGCTTACAGAGAGAGAGGACAGAGAGATACAGGATTACAGAGAGAGAGGACAGAGAGAGACACGATTACAGAGAGAGAGAGAGACAGAGAGACAGGATTACAGAGAGACACAGGATTACAGAGAGAGAGAGGACAGAGGGACAGGATTACAGAGAGAGAGAGGACAGAGAGACAGGATTACAGAGAGAGAGGACAGAGAGAGACAGGATTACAGAGAGAGAGGACAGAGAGATACAGGATTACAGAGAGAGAGAGGACAGAGAGAGACAGGATTATATAGAGAGAGGACAGAGAGAGACAGGATTACAGAGAGAGAGAGGACAGAGAGAGACAGGATTACAGAGAGAGAGAGGAGAGAGAGAGACAGGATTACTGAGAGAGAGGACAGAGAGAGACAGCATTACAGAGAGAGAGAGGACAGAGAGAGACAGGATTACAGAGAGAGAGAGGACAGAGAGAGACTGGATTACAGAGAGAGAGAGGACAGAGAGAGACAGGATTACAGAGAGAGAGGACAGAGAGAGACAGGATTACAGAGAGAGAGGACAGAGAGAGAGATGATTACAGAGAGAGAGGAAAGAGAGACACAGGATTACAGAGAGAGAGGAGAGAGAGACAGGATTACAGAGAGAGAGGACAGAGAGAGACAGGATTACAGAGAGAGAGGACAGAGAGAGACAGGATTACAGAGAGAGAGATGACAGAGAGTGCCATGATTACAGAGAGATAGGACAGAGAGAGACAGGATTACAGAGAGAGAGATGACAGAGAGTGCCATGATTACAGAGAGAGAGGACAGAGAGAGACAGGATTACAGAGAGGACAGAGAGAGACAGGATTACAGAGAGAGAGGACAGAGAGAGACAGGATTACAGAGAGGACAGAGAGAGACAGGATTACAGAGAGGACAGAGAGAGACAGGATTACAGAGAGGACAGATAGAGACAGGATTACAGAGAGGACAAAGAGAGACAGGATCACAGAGAGAGAGAGAGAGAACAGAGAGAGACAGGATTACATAGAGAGAGGACAGAGAGAGTCAGGATTACAGAGAGAGAGAGGACAGAGAGAGACAGGATTACAGAGAGAGAGAGAACAGAGAGAGACAGGATTACAGAGAGAGAAAGGACAGAGAGACACAGGATTACAGAGAGAGAGGACAGAGAGAGACAGGATTACAGAGAGAGAGAGGACAGAGAGAGACAGGATTACAGAGAGAGAGTGGACAGAGAGAGACAGGATTACAGAGAGAGACGGGATTACAGAGAGAGACAGGATTACAGAGAGAGAGGACAGAGAGAGACAGGATTACAGAGAGAGAGGACAGAGAGAGACAGGATTACAGAGAGAGAGAGGACAGAGAGAGACAGGATTACAGAGAGAGAGGACAGAGAGAGACAGGATTACAGAGAGAGAGAGGATAGAGAGAGACAGGATTACAGAGGGAGAGGACAGAGAGATACAGGATTACAGAGAGAGAGGACAGAGAGAGACAGGATTACAGAGAGAGAGAGGACAGAGAGAGACAGGATTACAGAGAGAGAGGACAGAGAAAGACAGGATTACAGAGAGAGAGGACAGGGAGAGACAGGATTACAGAGAGAGGTCAGAGAGAGACAGGATTACAGAGAGACAGGACATAGAGAGACTGGATTACACAGAGAGAGAGGACAGAGAGAGACAGGATTACAGAGAGAGAGAGAGGACAGAGAGAGACAGGATTACAGAGAGAGAGGACAGAGAGAGACAGGATTACAGAGAGAGAGAGGACAGAGAGAGACAGGATTACAGAGAGAGACAGGATTACAGAGAGAGACAGGATTACAGAGAGAGAGGACAGAGAGAGACTGAATTACAGAGAGAGAGAGGACAGAGAGAGACAGGATTACAGAGAGAGAGAGGAGAGAGAGAGACAGGATTACAGAGAGAGAGAGGACAGAGAGAGACAGGATTACAGAGAGAGAGAGGACAGAGAGAGACAGGATTACAGAGAGAGAGGACAGAGAGATACAGGATTACAGAGAGAGACAGGATGACAGAGAGAGAGGACAGAGAGGGACAGGATTACAGACAGAGAGAGGACAAAGAGAGACAGGATTACAGACAGAGAGAGGACAGAGAGAGACAGGATTACAGACAGAGAGAGGACAGAGACAGACAGGATTACAGAGAGAGGACAGAGAGAGACAGGATTACAGAGAGAGAGAGAGGACAGAGAGAGACAGGATTACACAGAGAGAGAGAGGACAGAGAGAGACAGGATTACAGAGAGAGAGGACAGTGAGAGACAGGATTACAGAGAGAGAGAGGACAGAGAGAGACAGGATTACAGAGAGAGAGGTCAGAAAGAGACAGGATTACAGAGAGAGAGAGGACAGAGAGAGACAGGATTACAGAGAGAGAGAGGACAGAGAGAGACAGGATTACAGAGAGAGAGGACAGAGAGAGACAGGATGACAGAGAGAGAGGACAGAGAGAGACAGGATTACAGACAGAGAGAGGACAGAGAGACACAGGATTTCAGAGAGAGAGAGACAGAGAGAGACAGGATTACAGAGAGAGAGAGAGAGGACAGAGAGGGACAGGATTAAAGAGAGAGAGGACAGAGATAGACAGGATTACAGAGAGAGAGAGGACAGAGAGAGACAGGATTACAGAGAGAGAGGATAGAGAGAGACAGGATGACAGGGAGAGAGGACAGAGAGAGACAGGATTACAGAGAGAGAGGACAGAGAGAGACAGGATTACAGAGAGAGAGAGGACAGAGAGAGACAGGATTACAGAGAGAGAGAGGACAGAGAGAGAAAGGATTACAGAGAGAGAGGACAGAGAGAGACAGGATTACAGAGAGAGAGAGGACAGAGAGAGACAGGATTACAGAGAGAGAGAGAGGACAGAGAGGGACAGGATTAAAGAGAGAGAGGACAGAGATAGACAGGATTACAGAGAGAGAGAGGACAGAGAGAGACAGGATTACAGAGAGAGAGGATAGAGAGAGACAGGATGACAGGGAGAGAGGACAGAGAGAGACAGGATTACAGAGAGAGAGGACAGAGAGAGACAGGATTACAGAGAGAGAGAGGACAGAGAGAGACAGGATTACAGAGAGAGAGAGGACAGAGAGAGACAGGATTACAGAGAGAGAGGACAGAGAGAGACAGGATTACAGAGAGAGAGATGACAGAGAGTGCCATGATTACAGAGAGAGAGGACAGAGAGAGACAGGATTACAGAGAGAGAGGACAGAGAGAGACAGGATTACAGAGAGAGAGGACAGAGAGAGACAGGCTTACAGAGAGAGAGGACAGAGAGATACAGGATTACAGAGAGAGAGGACAGAGAGAGACACGATTACAGAGAGAGAGAGAGACAGAGAGACAGGATTACAGAGAGACACAGGATTACAGAGAGAGAGAGGACAGAGGGACAGGATTACAGAGAGAGAGAGGACAGAGAGACAGGATTACAGAGAGAGAGGACAGAGAGAGACAGGATTACAGAGAGAGAGGACAGAGAGATACAGGATTACAGAGAGAGAGAGGACAGAGAGAGACAGGATTATATAGAGAGAGGACAGAGAGAGACAGGATTACAGAGAGAGAGAGGACAGAGAGAGACAGGATTACAGAGAGAGAGAGGAGAGAGAGAGACAGGATTACTGAGAGAGAGGACAGAGAGAGACAGCATTACAGAGGACAGAGAGAGACAGGATTACAGAGAGAGAGAGGACAGAGAGAGACTGGATTACAGAGAGAGAGAGGACAGAGAGAGACAGGATTACAGAGAGAGAGGACAGAGAGAGACAGGATTACAGAGAGAGAGGACAGAGAGAGACAGGATTACAGAGAGAGAGGAAAGAGAGACACAGGATTACAGAGAGAGAGGAGAGAGAGACAGGATTACAGAGAGAGAGGACAGTGAGAGACAGGATTACAGAGAGAGAGGACAGAGAGAGACAGGATTACAGAGAGAGAGATGACAGAGAGTGCCATGATTACAGAGAGATAGGACAGAGAGAGACAGGATTACAGAGAGAGAGATGACAGAGAGTGCCATGATTACAGAGAGAGAGGACAGAGAGAGACAGGATTACAGAGAGGACAGAGAGAGACAGGATTACAGAGAGAGAGGACATAGAGAGACAGGATTACAGAGAGGACAGAGAGAGACAGGATTACAGAGAGGACAGAGAGAGACAGGATTACAGAGAGGACAGATAGAGACAGGATTACAGAGAGGACAAAGAGAGACAGGATCACAGAGAGAGAGAGAGAGAACAGAGAGAGACAGGATTACATAGAGAGAGGACAGAGAGAGTCAGGATTACAGAGAGAGAGAGGACAGAGAGAGAAGGGATTACAGAGAGAGAGAGAACAGAGAGAGACAGGATTACAGAGAGAGAAAGGACAGAGAGACACAGGATTACAGACAGAGAGGACAGGGAGAGACAGGATTACGGAGAGAGAGGACAGAGAGAGAGAGGATTACAGAGAGATAGAGGGCAGAGAGAGACAGGATTATAGAGAGGGAGGACAGAGAGAGACAGGATTACAGAGAGTGAGGACAGAGAGAGACAGGATTGCAGAGAGTGAGGACAGAGTAGACAGGATTACAGAGAGAGAGGACAGAGAGAGACAGGATTACAGAGAGAGAGGGCAGAGAGAGAGAGGATTACAGAGAGAGAGAGGACAGAGTGAGACAAGATTTCAGAGAGAGAGAGGACAGAGAGAGACAGGATTACAGAGAGAGAGAGAACAGAGAGAGACAGGATTACAGAGAGAGAGAGAACAGAGAGAGACAGGATTACAGAGAGAGGACAGAGAGAGACAGGATTACAGAGAGAGAGAGGACAGAGAGAGACAGGATTACAGAGAGAGCGGACAGAGAGAGACAGGATTACAGAGAGAGAGGACAGAGAGAGACAGGATTACAGAGTGAGAGAGGACAGAGAGAGACAGGATTACAGAGAGAGAGGACAGAGAGAGACAGGATTACAGAGAGAGAGAAGACAGAGAGAGACAGGATTACAGAGAGAGAGAGGACAGAGAGAGATAGGATTACAGAGAGAGAGAGGACAGAGAGAGACAGGATCACAGAGAGAGAGGACAGAGAGAGACAGGATTACAGAGAGAGAGGACAGAGAGAGACAGGATTACAGAGAGAGAGAGGACAGAGAGAGACAGGATTACAGAGAGAGAGGACAGAGAGAGACAGGATTACAGAGAGAGAGAGGACAGAGAGAGACAGGATTACAGAGAGAGAGAGGACAGCGAGACAGGATTACAGAGAGAGAGGACAGAGAGAGACAGGATTACAGAGAGAGAGGACAGAGAGAGACAGGATTATGGAGAGAGATGGCAGAGAGAGACAGGATTACAGAGAGAGAGAGGTCAGAGAGAGACAGGATTACAGAGAGAGAGGACAGAGAGAGACAGGATTACAGAGAGAGAGGACAAAGAGAGACAGGATTACAGAGAGAGAGGACAGAGAGAGACAGGATTACAGAGAGAGAGAGGACAGAGAGAGACAGGATTACAGAGAGAGAGGACAGAGAGATACAGGATTACAGAGAGAGAGGACAGAGAGAGACAGGATTACAGAGAGAGAGAGGACAGAGAGAGACAGGATTACAGAGAGAGAGGAGAGAGAGAGACAGGATTACAGAGAGAGAGAGGACAGAGAGAGACAGGATTACAGAGAGAGAGTGGACAGAGAGAGACAGGATTACAGAGAGAGACAGGATTACAGAGAGAGACAGGATTACAGAGAGAGAGGACAGAGAGAGACAGGATTACAGAGAGAGAGGACAGAGAGAGACAGGATTACAGAGAGAGAGAGGACAGAGAGAGACAGGATTACAGAGAGAGAGGACAGAGAGAGACAGGATTACAGAGAGAGAGAGGATAGAGAGAGACAGGATTAAAGAGAGAGAGGTCAGAGAGAGACAGGATTACAGAGAGACAGGACAGAGAGAGACTGGATTACACAGAGAGAGAGGACAGAGAGAGACAGGATTACAGAGAGAGAGAGAGGACAGAGAGAGACAGGATTACAGAGAGAGAGGACAGAGAGAGACAGGATTACAGAGAGAGAGAGGACAGAGAGAGACAGGATTACAGAGAGAGACAGGATTACAGAGAGAGACAGGATTACAGAGAGAGAGGACAGAGAGAGACTGAATTACAGAGAGAGAGAGGACAGAGAGAGACAGGATTACAGAGAGAGAGAGGAGAGAGAGAGACAGGATTACAGAGAGAGAGAGGGCAGAGAGAGACAGGATTACAGAGAGAGAGAGGACAGAGAGAGACAGGATTACAGAGAGAGAGGACAGAGAGATACAGGATTACAGAGAGAGACAGGATGACAGAGAGAGAGGACAGAGAGGGACAGGATTACAGACAGAGAGAGGACAAAGAGAGACAGGATTACAGACAGAGAGAGGACAGAGAGAGACAGGATTACAGACAGAGAGAGGGCAGAGACAGACAGGATTACAGAGAGAGGACAGAGAGAGACAGGATTACAGAGAGAGAGAGAGGACAGAGAGAGACAGGATTACAGAGAGAGAGGACAGAGAGAGACAGGATTACAGAGAGAGAGGACAGAGAGAGACAGGATTACAGAGAGAGAGAGGACAGAGAGAGACAGGATTACAGAGAGAGAGGACAGAGAGAGACAGGATTACAGAGAGAGAGAGGACAGAGAGACACAGGATTACAGAGAGTGAGAGGACAGAGAGATACAGGATTACAGAGAGAGAGAGGACAGAGAGATACAGGATTACAGAGAGAGAGGACAGAGAGACACAGGAATACAGGGAGAGAGAGGACAGAGAGAGACAGGATTACAGAGAGAGAGGACAGAGAGAGACAGGATTACACAGAGAGAGAGGACAGAGAGAGACAGGATTACAGAGAGAGACAGGATTACAGACAGAGGACAGAGAGAGACAGGATTACAGAGAGAGAGGGGACAGAGAGAGACAGGATTACAGAGAGAGAGAGGACAGAGAGAGACAGGATTACAGAGAGAGAGGACTGAGAGAGACAGGATTACAGAGAGAGAGAGGACAGAGAGAGACAGGATTACAGAGAGAGAGAGGACAGAGAGAGACAGGATTACAGAGAGAGAGGGGACAGAGAGAGACAGGATTACAGAGAGAGAGAGGACAGAGAGAGACAGGATTACAGAGAGTGAGGACAGAGAGAGACAGGATTACAGAGAGAGAGAGGACAGAGAGAGACAGGATTACAGAGAGAGAGAGGACAGAGAGAGACAGGATTACAGAGAGAGAGGACTGAGAGAGACAGGATTACAGAGAGTGAGGACAGAGAGAGACAGGATTACAGAGAGAGAGAGGACAGAGAGAGACAGGATTACAGAGAGAGAGAGGACAGAGAGAGACAGGATTACAGAGAGAGAGAGGACAGAGAGAGACAGGATTACAGAGAGAGAGGACAGAGAGAGACAGGATTACACAGAGAGAGAGGACAGAGAGACACAGGATTACAGAGAGAGAGGACAGAGAGAGACAGGATTACAGAGAGTGAGGACAGAGAGAGACAGGATTACATAGAGAGACAGGATTACAGAGAGAGAGGACAGAGAGAGACAGGATTACAGAGAGTGAGGACAGAGAGAGAAAGGATTACAGAGAGAGACAGGATTACAGACAGAGAGGACAGAGAGAGACAGGATTACAGAGAGAGAGAGGACAGAGAGAGACAGGATTACAGAGAGTGAGGACAGAGAGAGACAGGATTACAGAGAGAGTGAGGACAGAGAGAGACAGGATTACAGAGAGAGTGAGGACAGAGAGAGACAGGATTACAGAGAGAGAGAGGACAGAGAGAGACAGGATTACAGAGAGAGAGGGGACAGAGAGAGACAGGGTTACAGAGAGAGAGGACAGAGAGAGACAGGATTACAGAGAGAGAGAGGACAGAGAGAGACAGGATCACAGAGAGAGAGGACAGAGAGAGACAGGATTACAGAGAGAGAGAGGACAGAGAGAGACAGGATTGCAGAGAGAGAGAGGACAGAGAGAGACAGGATTACAGAGAGAGAGAGGACAGAGAGAGACAGGATTACAGAGAGAGAGAGGACAGAGAGAGACAGGATTACAGAGAGAGAGGACAGAGAGAGACAGGATTACAGAGAGAGAGAGGACAGAGAGAGACAGGATTACAGAGAGAGAGAGGACAGAGAGAGACAGGATTACAGAGAGAGAGAGGACAGAGAGAGACAGGATTACAGAGAGAGAGAGGACAGAGAGAGACAGGATTACAGAGAGAGAGGACATAGAGAGACAGGATTACAGAGAGAGAGGACAGAGAGAGACAGGATTACAGAGAGAGAGGACAGAGAGAGACAGGATTACAGAGAGAGAGAGGACAGAGAGAGACAGGATTACAGAGAGAGAGGACAGAGAGAGACAGGATTACAGAGAGAGAGAGGACAGAGAGAGCCAGGATTACAGAGCGAGAGAGGAGAGAGAGAGACAGGATTACAGAGCAAGAGAAAGAGAGAGACAGGATTACAGAGAGAGAGGACAGAGAGAGACAGGATTACAGAGAGAGAGGACAGAGAGAGACAGGATTACAGAGAGAGAGGACAGAGAGAGAAAGGATTACAGAGAGAGAGAGGACAGAGAGAGACAGGATTAAAGAGAGAGACAGGATTACAGAGAGAGTGGACAGGGAGAGACACGATTACAGAGAGAGACAGGATTAAAGAGAGAGAGTGGACAGAGAGAGACAGGATTTACAGAGAGAGAGAGGACACAGAGAGACAGGAATACAGAGAGAGAGAGGACAGAGAGAGACAGGATTACAGAGAGAGAGGACAGAGAGAGACAGGATTACAGAGAGAGAGAGGACAGAGAGAGACAGGATTAAAGCGAGAGGGGACAGAGAGAGACAGGATTACAGAGATAGAGAGAGAAACAGAGAGAGACAGGATTACAGAAGAGAGGACAGAGAGACACAGAATTACAGAGAGAGAGACAGAGAGACAGGATTACAGAGAGAGGGAGGACAGAGAGAGACAGGATTACAGAGAGAGAGAGGACAGAGAGAGACAGGATTACAGAGAGAGAGGACAGAGAGAGACAGGATTACAGAGAGAGAGAGGACAGAGAGAGAAAGGATTACAGAGAGAGACAGGATTACAGACAGAGAGGACAGAGAGAGACAGGATTACAGAGAGAGAGAGGACAGAGAGAGACAGGATTACAGAGAGAGAGAGGACAGACAGAGACAGGATTACAGAGAGTGAGGACAGAGAGAGACAGGATTACAGAGAGAGTGAGGACAGAGAGAGACAGGATTACAGAGAGAGAGAGGACAGAGAGAGAAAGGATTACAGAGAGAGAGGACAGAGAGAGACAGGATTACAGAGAGAGAGAGGACAGAGAGACAGGATCACAGAGAGAGAGAGGACAGAGAGAGACAGGATTACAGAAGAGAGGACAGAGAGAGACAGGATTACAGAGAGAGAGACAGAGAGACAGGATTACAGAGAGAGGGAGGACAGAGAGAGACAGGATTACAGAGAGAGAGAGGACAGAGAGAGACAGGATTACAGAGAGAGAAGGCAGAGAGAGACAGGATTACAGAGAGAGAGAGGACAGAGAGAGAAAGGATTACAGAGAGAGACAGGATTACAGAGAGAGAGGACAGAGAGAGACAGGATTACAGAGAGAGAGAGGACAGAGAGAGACAGGATTACAGAGAGAGAGAGGACAGAGAGAGACAGGATTACAGAGAGTGAGGACAGAGAGAGACAGGATTACAGAGAGAGTGAGGACAGAGAGAGACAGGATTACAGAGAGAGAGAGGACAGAGAGAGAAAGGATTACAGAGAGAGAGGACAGAGAGAGACAGGATTACAGAGAGAGAGAGGACAGAGAGAGACAGGATTACAGAGAGAGAGAGGACAGAGAGAGACAGGATTACAGAGAGAGAGAGGACAGAGAGAGACAGAATTACAGAGAGAGAGAGGACAGAGAGAGACAGGATTACAGAGAGAGAGAGGACAGAGAGAGACAGGATTACAGAGAGAGAGAGGACAGAGAGAGACAGGATTATAGAGAGAGAGAGGACAGAGAGAGACAGGATTACAGAGAGAGTGAGGACAGAGAGAGCCAGGATTACAGAGAGAGAGAGGACAGAGAGAGACAGGATTACAGAGCAAGAGAAAGAGAGAGACAGGATTACAGAGAGAGAGGACAGAGAGAGACAGGATTACAGAGAGAGAGGACAGAGAGAGACAGGATTACAGAGAGAGAGGACAGAGAGAGACAGGATTACAGAGAGAGAGAGGACAGAGAGAGACAGGATTAAAGAGAGAGACAGGATTACAGAGAGAGTGGACAGGGAGAGACAGGATTACAGAGAGAGACAGGATTAAAGAGAGAGAGTGGACAGAGAGAGACAGGATTACAGAGAGAGAGAGGACACAGAGAGACAGGAATACAGAGAGAGAGAGGACAGAGAGTGACAGGATTACAGCGAGAGGGGACAGAGAGAGACAGGATTACAGAGATAGAGAGAGAAACAGAGAGAGACAGGATTACAGAGAGAGAGGACAGAGAGAGACAGGATTACAGAGAGAGAGACAGAGAGACAGGATTACAGAGAGAGGGAGGACAGAGAGAGACAGGATTACAGAGAGAGAGAGGATAGAGAGAGACAGGATTACAGAGAGAGAGGACAGAGAGAGACAGGATTGCAGAGAGAGAGGACAGAGAGAGACAGGATTACAGAGAGAGAGGGCAGAGAGAGACAGGATTACAGAGAGAGAGAGGACAGAGAGAGACAGGATTACAGAGAGAGAGGACAGAGAGAGACAGGATTACAGAGAGAGAGAGGACAGAGAGAGACAGGATTACAGAGAGAGAGAGGACAGAGAGAGACAGGATTACAGAGAGAGAGAGGACAGAGAGAGACAGGATTACAGAGAGAGAGAGGACAGAGAGATACAGGATTGCAGAGAGAGAGAGGCAGAGAGAGACAGGATTACAGAGAGAGAGAGGAGAGAGAGAGACAGGATTACAGAGAGAGAGAGGACAGAGAGAGACAGGATTACAGAGAGAGAGGACAGAGAGAGACAGGTTTACAGAGAGAGAGAGGCAGAGAGAGACAGGATTACAGAGAGAGACAGGATTACAGAGAGAGACAGGATTACAGAGAGAGAGAGGACAGAGAGAGATAGGATTACAGCGAGAGAGGACAGAGAGAGACAGGATTACAGAGACAGAGAGGACAGAGAGAGACAGGATTACAGAGAGAGAGGACAGAGAGAGACAGAATTACAGAGGGAGAGAGGACAGAGAGAGACAGGATTACAGAGAGAGAGAGGACAGAGAGAGACAGGATTACAGAGAGAGAGAGGAGAGAGTGACAGGATTACAGAGAGAGACAGGATTACAGAGAGAGAGGACAGAGAGAGACAGGATTACAGAGGGAGAGAGGACAGAGAGAGACAGGATTACAGAGAGAGAGAGGACAGAGAGAGACAGGATTACAGAGAGAGAGAGGACAGAGAGAGACAGGATTACAGAGAGAGACAGGAGAGAGAGTGACAGGATTACAGAGAGAGAGGGCAGAGAGAGACAGGATTACAGAGAGAGAGGACAGAGAGAGACAGGATTACAGAGAGAGAGAGAGGACAGAGAGACACAGGATTACAGAGAGAGAGAGGACAGAGAGTGACAGGATTACAGAGAGAGAGAGGACAGAGAGAGACAGGATTACAGAGAGAGAGGACAGAGAGACAAAGGATTACAGAGAGAGAGAGGACAGAGAGAGACAGGATGACAGAGAGAGAGGACAGAGAGAGACAGGATTACAGAGAGAGAGAGGACAGAGAGACAGGATTACAGAGAGAGAGGACAGAGAGAGACAGGATTACAAGAGAGAGAGAGGACAGAGAGAGACAGGATTACAGAGAGAGAGGACAGAGAGAGAAAGGATTACAGAGAGAGAGAGAGGACAGAGAGATACAGGATTACAGAGAGAGAGAGGACAGAGAAGAACAGGATTACAGAGAGAGAGAGGACAGAGAGAGACAGGATTACAGAGAGAGAGAGGACAGAGAGATACAGGATTACAGAAGAGAGAGGCAGAGAGAGACAGGATTACAGAGAGAGAGGACAGAGAGAGACACGATTACAGTGAGAGAGAGGACAGAGAGACACAGGATTACAGAGAGAGAGGACAGACAGAGACACAGGATTACAGAGAGAGAAAGGACAGAGTGAGACAGGATTACAGATAGCGAGAGGACAGAGAGAGACAGGATTGCAGAGAGAGAGAGGACAGAGAGAGACAGGATTACAGAGAGAGAGAGGACAGAGAGAGAGACAGGATTACAGAGAGAGAGAGGACAGAGAGAGACAGGATTACAGAGAGAGAGAGGACAGAGAGAGACAGGATAACAGAGAGAGAGGACAGAGAGAGACAGGATTACAGAGAGAGAGAGATGACAGAGAGAGACAGGATTACAGAGAGAGAGGACAGAGAGAGACAGGATTACAGAGAGAGAGAGATGACAGAGAGAGACAGGATTACAGAGAGAGAGGACAGAGAGAGACAGGATTACAGAGAGAGAGAGGACAGAGAGAGACAGGATTAAAGAGAGAGAGAGAGGACAGAGAGAGACAGGATAACAGAGAAAGAGGATAGAGAGAGACAGGATTACAGAGAGAGAGAGATGACAGAGAGAGACAGGATTACAGAGAGAGAGGACAGAGAGAGACAGGATTACTGAGAGAGAGAGAGGACAAGAGAAACAGGATTACAGAGAGAGAGAGAGGACAGAGAGAGACAGGATTACAGAGAGTGAGAGGACAGAGAGAGACAGGATTACAGAGAGAGAGATGACAGAGAGAGACAGGATTACAGAGAGAGAGGACAGAGAGAGACAGGATTACAGAGAGAGAGAGGACAGAGAGACAGGATTACAGAGAGAGAGGACAGAGAGAGACAGGATTACAAGAGAGAGAGAGGACAGAGAGAGACAGGATTACAGAGAGAGAGGACAGAGAGAGAAAGGATTACAGAGAGAGAGAGAGGACAGAGAGATACAGGATTACAGAGAGAGAGAGGACAGAGAAGAACAGGATTACAGAGAGAGAGAGGACAGAGAGAGACAGGATTACAGAGAGAGAGAGGACAGAGAGATACAGGATTACAGAGAGAGAGAGGCAGAGAGAGACAGGATTACAGAGAGAGAGGACAGAGAGAGACACGATTACAGTGAGAGAGAGGACAGAGAGACACAGGATTACAGAGAGAGAGGACAGACAGAGACACAGGATTACAGAGAGAGAAAGGACAGAGTGAGACAGGATTACAGACAGCGAGAGGACAGAGAGAGACAGGATTGCAGAGAGAGAGAGGACAGAGAGAGACAGGATTACAGAGAGAGAGAGGACAGAGAGAGAGACAGGATTACAGAGAGAGAGAGGACAGAGAGAGACAGGATTACAGAGAGAGAGAGGACAGAGAGAGACAGGATAACAGAGAGAGAGGACAGAGAGAGACAGGATTACAGAGAGAGAGAGATGACAGAGAGAGACAGGATTACAGAGAGAGAGGACAGAGAGAGACAGGATTACAGAGAGAGAGAGATGACAGAGAGAGACAGGATTACAGAGTGAGAGGACAGAGAGAGACAGGATTACAGAGAGAGAGAGGACAGAGAGAGACAGGATTAAAGAGAGAGAGAGAGGACAGAGAGAGACAGGATAAAATAGAGAGAGGATAGAGAGAGACAGGATTACAGAGAGAGAGAGATGACAGAGAGAGACAGGATTACAGAGAGAGAGGACAGAGAGAGACAGGATTACAGAGAGAGAGAGGACAAGAGAGACAGGATTACAGAGAGAGAGAGAGGACAGAGAGAGACAGGATTACAGAGAGTGAGAGGACAGAGAGAGACAGGATTACAGAGAGAGAGATGACAGAGAGAGACAGGATTACAGAGAGAGAGGACAGAGAGAGACAGGATTACAGAGAGAGAGGACAGAGAGAGACAGGATTACAGAGAGAGAGAGGTCAGAGAGAGACAGGAATACAGAGAGAGAGGACAGAGAGAGACAGGATTACAGAGAGAGAGAGAGGACAGAGAGAGACAGGATTACAGAGAGAGGACAGAGAGAGACAGGATTACAGAGAGAGAGAGGACAGAGAGAGACAGGATTACAGAGAGAGAGAGGACAGAGAGAGACAGGATTACAGAGAGAGAGGACAGAGAGAGACAGGATTACAGAGAGAGAGGACAGAGAGAGACAGGATTACAGAGAGAGAGGACAGAGAGAGACAGGATTACAGAGAGAGAAAGGTCAGAGAGAGACAGGATTACAGAGAGAGAGGACAGAGAGAGACAGGATTACAGAGAGAGAGGACAGAGAGAGACAGGATTACAGAGAGAGAGAGGTCAGAGAGAGACAGGATTACAGAGAGAGAGAGGACAGAGAGAGACAGGATTACAGAGAGAGAGGACAGAGAGAGACAGGATTACAGCGAGAGAGAGGACAGAGAGAGACAGGATTACAGAGAGAGAGAGGACAGAGAGAGACAGGATTACAGAGAGAGAGGACAGAGAGAGACAGGATTACAGAGAGAGAGACAGAGAGACAGGATTACAGAGAGAGGGAGGACAGAGAGAGACAGGATTACAGAGAGAGAGAGGATAGAGAGAGAGAGGATTACAGAGAGAGAGGACAGAGAGAGACAGGATTGCAGAGAGAGAGGACAGAGAGAGACAGGATTACAGAGAGAGAGGACAGAGAGAGACAGGATTACAGAGAGAGAGAGGACAGAGAGAGACAGGATTACAGAGAGAGAGGACAGAGAGAGACAGGATTACAGAGAGAGAGAGGACAGAGAGAGACAGGATTACAGAGAGAGACAGGACAGAGAGAGACAGGATTACAGAGAGAGAGAGGACAGAGAGAGACAGGATTACAGAGAGAGAGAGGACAGAGAGATACAGGATTACAGAGAGAGAGAGGCAGAGAGAGACAGGATTACAGAGAGAGAGAGGAGAGAGAGAGACAGGATTACAGAGAGAGAGAGGACAGAGAGAGACAGGATTACAGAGAGAGAGGACAGAGAGAGACAGGTTTACAGAGAGAGAGAGGCAGAGAGAGACAGGATTACAGAGAGAGACAGGATTACAGAGAGAGACAGGATTACAGAGAGAGAGGACAGAGAGAGACAGGATTACAGAGGGAGAGAGGACAGAGAGAGACAGGATTACAGAGAGAGAGAGGACAGAGAGAGACAGGATTACAGAGAGAGAGAGGACAGAGAGAGACAGGATTACAGAGAGAGAGAGGAGAGAGTGACAGGATTACAGAGAGAGACAGGATTACAGAGAGAGAGGACAGAGAGAGACAGCATTACAGAGGGAGAGAGGACAGAGAGAGACAGGATTACAGAGAGAGAGAGGACAGAGAGAGACAGGATTACAGAGAGAGAGAGGACAGAGAGAGACAGGATTACAGAGAGAGACAGGAGAGAGAGTGACAGGATTACAGAGAGAGAGGACGGAGAGAGACAGGATTACAGAGAGAGAGGACAGAGAGAGACAGGATTACAGAGAGAGAGAGAGGACAGAGAGACACAGGATTACAGAGAGAGAGAGGACAGAGAGTGACAGGATTACAGAGAGAGAGAGGACAGAGAGAGACAGGATTACAGAGAGAGAGGACAGAGAGACAAAGGATTACAGAGAGAGAGAGGACAGAGAGAGACAGGATGACAGAGAGAGAGGACAGAGAGAGACAGGATTACAGAGAGAGAGAGGACAGAGGGACAGGATTACAGAGAGAGAGGACAGAGAGAGACAGGATTACAAGAGAGAGAGAGGACAGAGAGAGACAGGATTACAGAGAGAGAGGACAGAGAGAGAAAGGATTACAGAGAGAGAGAGAGGACAGAGAGATACAGGATTACAGAGAGAGAGAGGACAGAGAAGAACAGGATTACAGAGAGAGAGAGGACAGAGAGAGACAGGATTACAGAGAGAGAGGACAGAGATAGACAGGATTACAGAGAGAGAGAGGACAGAGAGAGACAGGATTACAGCGAGAGGGGACAGAGAGAGACAGGATTACAGAGATAGAGAGAGAAAGAGAGAGAGACAGGATTACAGAGAGAGAGGACAGAGAGAGACAGGATTACAGAGAGAGAGACAGAGAGACAGGATTACAGAGAGAGGGAGGACAGAGAGAGACAGGATTACAGAGAGAGAGAGGATAGAGAGAGACAGGATTACAGAGAGAGAGGACAGAGAGAGACAGGATTGCAGAGAGAGAGGACAGAGAGAGACAGGATTACAGAGAGAGAGGACAGAGAGAGACAGGATTACAGAGAGAGAGAGGACAGAGAGAGACAGGATTACAGAGAGAGAGGACAGAGAGAGACAGGATTACAGAGAGAGAGAGGACAGAGAGAGACAGGATTACAGAGAGAGAGAGGACAGAGAGAGACAGGATTACAGAGAGAGAGAGGGCAGAGAGAGACAGGATTACAGAGAGAGAGAGGACAGAGAGATACAGGTTTACAGAGAGAGAGAGGCAGAGAGAGACAGGATTACAGAGAGAGAGAGGAGAGAGAGAGACAGGATTACAGAGAGAGAGAGGACAGAGAGAGACAGGATTACAGAGAGAGAGGACAGAGAGAGACAGGTTTACAGAGAGAGAGAGGCAGAGAGAGACAGGATTACAGAGAGAGACAGGATTACAGAGAGAGACAGGATTACAGAGAGAGAGAGGACAGAGAGAGACAGGATTACAGAGAGAGAGGACAGAGAGAGACAGGATTACAGCGAGAGAGGACAGAGAGAGACAGGATTACAGAGACAGAGAGGACAGAGAGAGACAGGATTACAGAGAGAGAGGACAGAGAGAGACAGGATTACAGAGGGAGAGAGGACAGAGAGAGACAGGATTACAGAGAGAGAGAGGACAGAGAGAGACAGGATTACAGAGAGAGAGAGGACAGAGAGAGACAGGATTACAGAGAGAGAGGACAGAGAGGGACAGGATTACAGAGAGAGAGAGGAGAGAGTGACAGGATTACAGAGAGAGACAGGATTACAGAGAGAGAGGACAGAGAGAGACAGGATTACAGAGGGAGAGAGGACAGAGAGAGACAGGATTACAGAGAGAGAGAGGACAGAGAGAGACAGGATTACAGAGAGAGAGAGGACAGAGAGAGACAGGATTACAGAGAGAGACAGGAGAGAGAGTGACAGGATTACAGAGAGAGAGGACAGAGAGAGACAGGATTACAGAGAGAGAGGACAGAGAGAGACAGGATTACAGAGAGAGAGAGAGGACAGAGAGACACAGGATTACAGAGAGAGAGAGGACAGAGAGTGACAGGATTACAGAGAGAGAGAGGACAGAGAGAGACAGGATTACAGAGAGAGAGGACAGAGAGACAAAGGATTACAGAGAGAGAGAGGACAGAGAGAGACAGGATGACAGAGAGAGAGGACAGAGAGAGACAGGATTACAGAGAGAGAGAGGACAGAGAGACAGGATTACAGAGAGAGAGGACAGAGAGAGACAGGATTACAAGAGAGAGAGAGGACAGAGAGAGACAGGATTACAGAGAGAGAGGACAGAGAAGGAAAGGATTACAGAGAGAGAGAGAGGACAGAGAGATACAGGATTACAGAGAGAGAGAGGACAGAGAAGAACAGGATTACAGAGAGAGAGAGGACAGAGAGAGACAGGATTACAGAGAGAGAGAGGACAGAGAGATACAGGATTACAGAGAGAGAGAGGCAGAGAGAGACAGGATTACAGAGAGAGAGGAATGAGAGAGACACGATTACAGTGAGAGAGAGGACAGAGAGTCACAGGATTACAGAGAGAGAGGACAGACAGAGACACAGGATTACAGAGAGAGAAAGGACAGAGTGAGACAGGATTACAGATAGCGAGAGGACAGAGAGAGACAGGATTGCAGAGAGAGAGAGGACAGAGAGAGACAGGATTACAGAGAGAGAGAGGACAGAGAGAGAGACAGGATTACAGAGAGAGAGAGGACAGAGAGAGACAGGATTACAGAGAGAGAGAGGACAGAGAGAGACAGGATAACAGAGAGAGAGGACAGAGAGAGACAGGATTACAGAGAGAGAGAGATGACAGAGAGAGACAGGATTACAGAGAGAGAGGACAGAGAGAGACAGGATTACAGAGAGAGAGAGATGACAGAGAGAGACAGGATTACAGAGAGAGAGGACAGAGAGAGACAGGATTACAGAGAGAGAGAGGACAGAGAGAGACAGGATTAAAGAGAGAGAGAGAGGACAGAGAGAGACAGGATAACAGAGAGAGAGGATAGAGAGAGACAGGATTACAGAGAGAGAGAGATGACAGAGAGAGACAGGATTACAGAGAGAGAGGACAGAGAGAGACAGGATTACAGAGAGAGAGAGGACAAGAGAGACAGGATAACAGAGAGAGAGAGAGGACAGAGAGAGACAGGATTACAGAGAGTGAGAGGACAGAGAGAGACAGGATTACAGAGAGAGAGATGACAGAGAGAGACAGGATTACAGAGAGAGAGGACAGAGAGAGACAGGATTACAGAGAGAGAGAGGACAGAGAGACAGGATTACAGAGAGAGAGGACAGAGAGAGACAGGATTACAAGAGAGAGAGAGGACAGAGAGAGACAGGATTACAGAGAGAGAGGACAGAGAGAGAAAGGATTACAGAGAGAGAGAGAGGACAGAGAGATACAGGATTACAGAGAGAGAGAGGACAGAGAAGAACAGGATTACAGAGAGAGAGAGGACAGAGAGAGACAGGATTACAGAGAGAGAGAGGACAGAGAGATACAGGATTACAGAGAGAGAGAGGCAGAGAGAGACAGGATTACAGAGAGAGAGGACAGAGAGAGACACGATTACAGTGAGAGAGAGGACAGAGAGACACAGGATTACAGAGAGAGAGGACAGACAGAGACACAGGATTACAGAGAGAGAAAGGACAGAGTGAGACAGGATTACAGATAGCGAGAGGACAGAGAGAGACAGGATTGCAGAGAGAGAGAGGACAGAGAGAGACAGGATTACAGAGAGAGAGAGGACAGAGAGAGAGACAGGATTACAGAGAGAGAGAGGACAGAGAGAGACAGGATTACAGAGAGAGAGAGGACAGAGAGAGACAGGATAACAGAGAGAGAGGACAGAGAGAGACAGGATTACAGAGAGAGAGAGATGACAGAGAGAGACAGGATTACAGAGAGAGAGGACAGAGAGAGACAGGATTACAGAGAGAGAGAGATGACAGAGAGAGACAGGATTACAGAGAGAGAGGACAGAGAGAGACAGGATTACAGAGAGAGAGAGGACAGAGAGAGACAGGATTAAAGAGAGAGAGAGAGGACAGAGAGAGACAGGATAACAGAGAGAGAGGATAGAGAGAGACAGGATTACAGAGAGACAGAGATGACAGAGAGAGACAGGATTACAGAGAGAGAGGACAGAGAGAGACAGGATTACAGAGAGAGAGAGGACAAGAGAGACAGGATTACAGAGAGAGAGAGAGGACAGAGAGAGACAGGATTACAGAGAGTGAGAGGACAGAGAGAGACAGGATTACAGGGAGAGAGATGACAGAGAGAGACAGGATTACAGAGAGAGAGGACAGAGAGAGACAGGATTACAGAGAGAGAGGACAGAGAGAGACAGGATTACAGAGAGATAGAGGTCAGAGAGAGACAGGATTACAGAGAGAGAGGACAGAGAGAGACAGGATTACAGAGAGAGAGAGGACAGAGAGAGACAGGATTACAGAGAGAGAGGACAGAGAGAGACAGGATTACAGAGAGAGAGGACAGAGAGAGACAGGATTACAGAGAGAGAGGACAGAGAGAGACAGGATTACAGAGAGAGAAAGGTCAGAGAGAGACAGGATTACAGAGAGAGAGGACAGAGAGAGACAGGATTACAGAGAGAGAGGACAGAGAGAGACAGGATTACAGAGAGAGAGAGGTCAGAGAGAGACAGGATTACAGAGAGAGAGAGGACAGCGAGAGACAGGATTACAGCGAGAGAGAGGACAGAGAGAGACAGGATTACAGAGAGAGAGAGGACAGAGAGAGACAGGATTACAGAGAGAGAGGACAGAGAGAGACTGGATTACAGAGAGAGAGGACAGAGAGACACAGGATTACAGAGAGAGAGGACAGAGAGAGACATGATTACAGAGAGAGACAGGATTACAGAGAGAGAGAGAGACAGGATTACAGAGAGAGACAGGATTACAGAGAGAGAGAGACAGAGGGAGACAGGATTACAGAAGAGAGGACAGAGTGAGACAGGATTACAGAGAGAGAGAGGACAGAGAGAGACAGGATTACAGAGAGAGAGAGGACAGAGAGAGACAGGATTACAGAGAGAGAGGACAGAGAGAGACAGGATTACAGAGAGAGAGGACAGAGAGAGACAGGATTACAGAGAGAGAGGACAGAGAGAGACAGGATTACAGAGAGAGAGAGGACAGAGAGAGACAGGATTACAGAGAGAGAGAGAGGACAGAAAGAGACAGGATTACAGAGAGAGAGAGGACAGGGAGAGACAGGATTACAGAGAGAGAGGACAGAGAGAGATAGGATTACAGAGAGAGAGGACAGAGAGAGACAGGATTACAGAGAGAGAGGACAGAGAGAGACAGGATCACAGCGAGAGAGGACAGAGAGAGACAGGATTACAGAGAGATAGGACAGAGAGAGACAGGATTACAGAGAGAGAGAGATGACAGAGAGAGACAGGATTACAGAGAGAGAGGACAGAGAGAGACAGGATTACAGAGAGAGAGAGGCAGTGAGAGACAGGATTACAGAGAGAGAGAGGAGAGAGAGAGACAGGATTACAGAGAGAGAGAGGACAGAGAGAGACAGGATTACAGAGAGAGAGGACAGAGAGAGACAGGTTTACAGAGAGAGAGAGGCAGAGAGAGACAGGATTACAGAGAGAGACAGGATTACAGAGAGAGATAGGATTACAGCGAGAGAGGACAGAGAGAGACAGGATTACAGAGAGAGAGAGGACAGAGAGAGATAGGATTACAGCGAGAGAGGACAGAGAGAGACAGGATTACAGAGAGAGAGAGGACAGAGAGAGACAGGATTACAGAGAGAGAGGACAGAGAGAGACAGGATTACAGAGGGAGAGAGGACAGAGAGAGACAGGATTACAGAGAGAGAGAGGACAGAGAGATACAGGATTAAAGAGAGAGAGAGGACAGAGAGAGACAGGATTACAGAGAGAGACAGGACAGAGAGTGACAGAATTACAGAGAGAGAGGAGAGAGAGACAGGATTACAGAGAGAGACAGGATTACAGAGAGAGAGGACAGAGAGAGACAGGATTACAGAGGGAGAGAGGACAGAGAGAGACAGGATTACAGAGAGAGAGAGGACAGAGAGAGACAGGATTACAGAGAGAGAGAGGACAGAGAGAGACAGGATTACAGAGAGAGACAGGAGAGAGAGTGACAGGATTACAGAGAGAGAGGACAGAGAGAGACAGGATTACAGAGAGAGAGGACAGAGAGAGACAGGATTACAGAGAGAGAGAGTGGACAGAGAGACACAGGATTACAGAGAGAGAGAGGACAGAGTGAGACAGGATTACAGAGAGAGAGAGGACAGAGAGAGACAGGATTACAGAGAGAGAGAGGACAGAGAGAGACAGGATTACAGAGAGAGAGGACAGAGAGAGACAGGATTACAGAGAGAGAGGACAGAGAGAGACAGGATTACAGAGAGAGAGGACAGAGAGAGACAGGATTACAGAGAGAGAGAGGACAGAGAGAGACAGGATTACAGAGAGAGAGAGAGGACAGAAAGAGACAGGATTACAGAGAGAGAGAGGACAGGGAGAGACAGGATTACAGAGAGAGAGGACAGAGAGAGATAGGATTACAGAGAGAGAGGACAGAGAGAGACAGGATTACAGAGAGAGAGGACAGAGAGAGACAGGATCACAGCGAGAGAGGACAGAGAGAGACAGGATTACAGAGAGATAGGACAGAGAGAGACAGGATTACAGAGAGAGAGAGATGACAGAGAGAGACAGGATTACAGAGAGAGAGGACAGAGAGAGACAGGATTACAGAGAGAGAGAGGCAGTGAGAGACAGGATTACAGAGAGAGAGAGGAGAGAGAGAGACAGGATTACAGAGAGAGAGAGGACAGAGAGAGACAGGATTACAGAGAGAGAGGACAGAGAGAGACAGGTTTACAGAGAGAGAGAGGCAGAGAGAGACAGGATTACAGAGAGAGACAGGATTACAGAGAGAGATAGGATTACAGCGAGAGAGGACAGAGAGAGACAGGATTACAGAGAGAGAGAGGACAGAGAGAGATAGGATTACAGCGAGAGAGGACAGAGAGAGACAGGATTACAGAGAGAGAGAGGACAGAGAGAGACAGGATTACAGAGAGAGAGGACAGAGAGAGACAGGATTACAGAGGGAGAGAGGACAGAGAGAGACAGGATTACAGAGAGAGAGAGGACAGAGAGATACAGGATTAAAGAGAGAGAGAGGACAGAGAGAGACAGGATTACAGAGAGAGACAGGACAGAGAGTGACAGAATTACAGAGAGAGAGGAGAGAGAGACAGGATTACAGAGAGAGACAGGATTACAGAGAGAGAGGACAGAGAGAGACAGGATTACAGAGGGAGAGAGGACAGAGAGAGACAGGATTACAGAGAGAGAGAGGACAGAGAGAGACAGGATTACAGAGAGAGAGAGGACAGAGAGAGACAGGATTACAGAGAGAGACAGGAGAGAGAGTGACAGGATTACAGAGAGAGAGGACAGAGAGAGACAGGATTACAGAGAGAGAGGACAGAGAGAGACAGGATTACAGAGAGAGAGAGTGGACAGAGAGACACAGGATTACAGAGAGAGAGAGGACAGAGAGTGACAGGATTACAGAGAGAGAGAGGATAGAGAGAGACAGGATTACAGAGAGAGAGGACAGAGAGACAAAAAATTACAGAGAGAGAGAGGACAGAGAGAGACAGGATGACAGAGAGAGAGGACAGAGAGAGACAGGATTACAGAGAGAGAGAGGACAGAGAGACAGGATTACAGAGAGAGAGGACAGAGAGAGACAGGATTACAAGAGAGAGAGAGGACAGAGAGAGACAGGATTACAGAGAGAGAGGACAGAGAGAGAAAGGATTACAGAGAGAGAGAGAGGACAGAGAGATACAGGATTACAGAGAGAGAGAGGACAGAGAAGAACAGGATTACAGAGAGAGAGAGGACAGAGAGAGACAGGATTACAGAGAGAGAGAGGACAGAGAGATACAGGATTACAGAGAGAGAGAGGCAGAGAGAGACAGGATTACAGAGAGAGAGGACAGAGAGAGACACGATTACAGTGAGAGAGAGGACAGAGAGACACAGGATTACAGAGAGAGAGGACAGACAGAGACACAGGATTACAGAGAGATAAAGGACAGAGTGAGACAGGATTACAGATAGCGAGAGGACAGAGAGAGACAGGATTGCAGAGAGAGAGAGGACAGAGAGAGACAGGATTACAGAGAGAGAGAGGACAGAGAGAGAGACAGGATTACAGAGAGAGAGAGGACAGAGAGAGACAGGATTACAGAGAGAGAGAGGACAGAGAGAGACAGGATAACAGAGAGAGAGGACAGAGAGAGACAGGATTACAGAGAGAGAGAGATGACAGAGAGAGACAGGATTACAGAGAGAGAGGACAGAGAGAAACAGGATTACAGAGAGAGAGAGATGACAGAGAGAGACAGGATTACAAAGAGAGAGAGGACAAGAGAGACAGGATTACAGAGAGAGAGAGAGGACAGAGAGAGACAGGATTACAGAGAGTGAGAGGACAGAGAGAGACAGGATTACAGAGAGAGAGATGACAGAGAGAGACAGGATTACAGAGAGAGAGGACAGAGAGAGACAGGATTACAGAGAGAGAGAGGTCAGAGAGAGACAGGATTACAGAGAGAGAGCACAGAGAGAGACAGGATTACAGAGAGAGAGAGGACAGAGAGAGACAGGATTACAGAGAGAGAGGACAGAGAGACACAGGATTACAGAGAGAGAGGACAGAGAGAGACAGGATTACAGAGAGAGAGGACAGAGAGAGACAGGATTACAGAGAGAGAAAGGTCAGAGAGAGACAGGATTACAGAGAGAGAGGACAGAGAGAGACAGGATTACAGAGAGAGAGGACAGAGAGAGACAGGATTACAGGGATAGAGAGGTCAGAGAGAGACAGGATTACAGAGAGAGAGGACAGAGAGAGACAGGATTACAGAGAGAGAGAGGACAGGGAGAGACAGGATTACAGAGAGAGAGGACAGAGAGAGACAGGATTACAGCGAGAGAGAGGACAGAGAGAGACAGGATTACAGAGAGAGAGAGGACAGAGAGAGACAGGATTACAGAGAGAGAGGACAGAGAGAGACTGGATTACAGAGAGAGAGGACAGAGAGACACAGGATTACAGAGAGAGAGGACAGAGAGAGACATGATTACAGAGAGAGACAGGATTACAGAGAGAGAGAGAGACAGGATTACAGAGAGAGACAGGATTACAGAGAGATAGAGACAGAGAGAGACAGGATTACAGAAGAGAGGACAGAGTGAGACAGGATTACAGAGAGAGAGAGGACAGAGAGAGACAGGATTACAGAGAGAGAGAGGACAGAGAGAGACAGGATTACAGAGAGAGAGGACAGAGAGAGACAGGATTACAGAGAGAGAGGACAGAGAGAGACAGGATTACAGAGAGAGAGGACAGAGAGAGACAGGATTACAGAGAGAGAGAAGACAGAGAGAGACAGGATTACAGAGAGAGAGAGAGGACAGAAAGAGACAGGATTACAGAGAGAGAGAGGACAGGGTGAGACAGGATTACAGAGAGAGAGGACAGAGAGAGATAGGATTACAGAGAGAGAGGACAGAGAGAGACAGGATTACAGAGAGAGAGGACAGAGAGAGACAGGATCACAGCGAGAGAGGACAGAGAGAGACAGGATTACAGAGAGATAGGACAGAGAGAGACAGGATTACAGAGAGAGAGAGATGACAGAGAGAGACAGGATTACAGAGAGAGAGGACAGAGAGAGACAGGATTACAGAGAGAGAGAGGCAGAGAGAGACAGGATTACAGAGAGAGAGAGGAGAGAGAGAGACAGGATTACAGAGAGAGAGAGGACAGAGAGAGACAGGATTAAAGAGAGAGAGAGAGGACAGAGAGAGACAGGATAACAGAGAGAGAGGATAGAGAGAGACAGGATTACAGAGAGAGAGAGATGACAGAGAGAGACAGGATTACAGAGAGAGAGGACAGAGAGAGACAGGATTACAGAGAGAGAGAGGACAAGAGAGACAGGATAACAGAGAGAGAGAGAGGACAGAGAGAGACAGGATTACAGAGAGTGAGAGGACAGAGAGAGACAGGATTACAGAGAGAGAGATGACAGAGAGAGACAGGATTACAGAGAGAGAGGACAGAGAGAGACAGGATTACAGAGAGAGAGAGGACAGATAGACAGGATTACAGAGAGAGAGGACAGAGAGAGACAGGATTACAAGAGAGAGAGAGGACAGAGAGAGACAGGATTACAGAGAGAGAGGACAGAGAGAGAAAGGATTACAGAGAGAGAGAGAGGACAGAGAGATACAGGATTACAGAGAGAGAGAGGACAGAGAAGAACAGGATTACAGAGAGAGAGAGGACAGAGAGAGACAGGATTACAGAGAGAGAGAGGACAGAGAGATACAGGATTACAGAGAGAGAGAGGCAGAGAGAGACAGGATTACAGAGAGAGAGGACAGAGAGAGGCACGATTACAGTGAGAGAGAGGACAGAGAGACACAGGATTACAGAGAGAGAGGACAGACAGAGACACAGGATTACAGAGAGAGAAAGGACAGAGTGAGACAGGATTACAGATAGCGAGAGGACAGAGAGAGACAGGATTGCAGAGAGAGAGAGGACAGAGAGAGACAGGATTACAGAGAGAGAGAGGACAGAGAGAGAGACAGGATTACAGAGAGAGAGAGGACAGAGAGAGACAGGATTACAGAGAGAGAGAGGACAGAGAGAGACAGGATAACAGAGAGAGAGGACAGAGAGAGACAGGATTACAGAGAGAGAGAGATGACAGAGAGAGACAGGATTACAGAGAGAGAGGACAGAGAGAGACAGGATTACAGAGAGAGAGAGATGACAGAGAGAGACAGGATTACAGAGAGAGAGGACAGAGAGAGACAGGATTACAGAGAGAGAGAGGACAGAGAGAGACAGGATTAAAGAGAGAGAGAGAGGACAGAGAGAGACAGGATAACAGAGAGAGAGGATAGAGAGAGACAGGATTACAGAGAGACAGAGATGACAGAGAGAGACAGGATTACAGAGAGAGAGGACAGAGAGAGACAGGATTACAGAGAGAGAGAGGACAAGAGAGACAGGATTACAGAGAGAGAGAGAGGACAGAGAGAGACAGGATTACAGAGAGTGAGAGGACAGAGAGAGACAGGATTACAGGGAGAGAGATGACAGAGAGAGACAGGATTACAGAGAGAGAGGACAGAGAGAGACAGGATTACAGAGAGAGAGGACAGAGAGAGACAGGATTACAGAGAGATAGAGGTCAGAGAGAGACAGGATTACAGAGAGAGAGGACAGAGAGAGACAGGATTACAGAGAGAGAGAGGACAGAGAGAGACAGGATTACAGAGAGAGAGGACAGAGAGAGACAGGATTACAGAGAGAGAGCACAGAGAGAGACAGGATTACAGAGAGAGAGGACAGAGAGAGACAGGATTACAGAGAGAGAAAGGTCAGAGAGAGACAGGATTACAGAGAGAGAGGACAGAGAGAGACAGGATTACAGAGAGAGAGGAC
Organism: Isurus oxyrinchus; assembly: GCA_026770705.1. Taxonomy (NCBI): domain Eukaryota; kingdom Metazoa; phylum Chordata; class Chondrichthyes; order Lamniformes; family Lamnidae; genus Isurus; species Isurus oxyrinchus. The sequence goes on along the minus strand of JANJGN010001056.1, from coordinate 157,614 downwards.
AGAGAGAGACAGGATTACAGAGAGAGAGAGGTCAGAGAGAGACAGGATTACAGAGAGAGAGAGGACAGCGAGAGACAGGATTACAGCGAGAGAGAGGACAGAGAGAGACAGGATTACAGAGAGAGAGAGGACAGAGAGAGACAGGATTACAGAGAGAGAGGACAGAGAGAGACTGGATTACAGAGAGAGAGGACAGAGAGACACAGGATTACAGAGAGAGAGGACAGAGAGAGACATGATTACAGAGAGAGACAGGATTACAGAGAGAGAGAGAGACAGGATTACAGAGAGAGACAGGATTACAGAGAGAGAGAGACAGAGGGAGACAGGATTACAGAAGAGAGGACAGAGTGAGACAGGATTACAGAGAGAGAGAGGACAGAGAGAGACAGGATTACAGAGAGAGAGAGGACAGAGAGAGACAGGATTACAGAGAGAGAGGACAGAGAGAGACAGGATTACAGAGAGAGAGGACAGAGAGAGACAGGATTACAGAGAGAGAGGACAGAGAGAGACAGGATTACAGAGAGAGAGAGGACAGAGAGAGACAGGATTACAGAGAGAGAGAGAGGACAGAAAGAGACAGGATTACAGAGAGAGAGAGGACAGGGAGAGACAGGATTACAGAGAGAGAGGACAGAGAGAGATAGGATTACAGAGAGAGAGGACAGAGAGAGACAGGATTACAGAGAGAGAGGACAGAGAGAGACAGGATCACAGCGAGAGAGGACAGAGAGAGACAGGATTACAGAGAGATAGGACAGAGAGAGACAGGATTACAGAGAGAGAGAGATGACAGAGAGAGACAGGATTACAGAGAGAGAGGACAGAGAGAGACAGGATTACAGAGAGAGAGAGGCAGTGAGAGACAGGATTACAGAGAGAGAGAGGAGAGAGAGAGACAGGATTACAGAGAGAGAGAGGACAGAGAGAGACAGGATTACAGAGAGAGAGGACAGAGAGAGACAGGTTTACAGAGAGAGAGAGGCAGAGAGAGACAGGATTACAGAGAGAGACAGGATTACAGAGAGAGATAGGATTACAGCGAGAGAGGACAGAGAGAGACAGGATTACAGAGAGAGAGAGGACAGAGAGAGATAGGATTACAGCGAGAGAGGACAGAGAGAGACAGGATTACAGAGAGAGAGAGGACAGAGAGAGACAGGATTACAGAGAGAGAGGACAGAGAGAGACAGGATTACAGAGGGAGAGAGGACAGAGAGAGACAGGATTACAGAGAGAGAGAGGACAGAGAGATACAGGATTAAAGAGAGAGAGAGGACAGAGAGAGACAGGATTACAGAGAGAGACAGGACAGAGAGTGACAGAATTACAGAGAGAGAGGACAGAGAGAGACAGGATTACAGAGAGAGAGAGGAGAGAGAGACAGGATTACAGAGAGAGACAGGATTACAGAGAGAGAGGACAGAGAGAGACAGGATTACAGAGGGAGAGAGGACAGAGAGAGACAGGATTACAGAGAGAGAGAGGACAGAGAGAGACAGGATTACAGAGAGAGAGAGGACAGAGAGAGACAGGATTACAGAGAGAGACAGGAGAGAGAGTGACAGGATTACAGAGAGAGAGGACAGAGAGAGACAGGATTACAGAGAGAGAGGACAGAGAGAGACAGGATTACAGAGAGAGAGAGTGGACAGAGAGACACAGGATTACAGAGAGAGAGAGGACAGAGAGTGACAGGATTACAGAGAGAGAGAGGATAGAGAGAGACAGGATTACAGAGAGAGAGGACAGAGAGACAAAAAATTACAGAGAGAGAGAGGACAGAGAGAGACAGGATGACAGAGAGAGAGGACAGAGAGAGACAGGATTACAGAGAGAGAGAGGACAGAGAGACAGGATTACAGAGAGAGAGGACAGAGAGAGACAGGATTACAAGAGAGAGAGAGGACAGAGAGAGACAGGATTACAGAGAGAGAGGACAGAGAGAGAAAGGATTACAGAGAGAGAGAGAGGACAGAGAGATACAGGATTACAGAGAGAGAGAGGACAGAGAAGAACAGGATTACAGAGAGAGAGAGGACAGAGAGAGACAGGATTACAGAGAGAGAGAGGACAGAGAGATACAGGATTACAGAGAGAGAGAGGCAGAGAGAGACAGGATTACAGAGAGAGAGGACAGAGAGAGACACGATTACAGTGAGAGAGAGGACAGAGAGACACAGGATTACAGAGAGAGAGGACAGACAGAGACACAGGATTACAGAGAGATAAAGGACAGAGTGAGACAGGATTACAGATAGCGAGAGGACAGAGAGAGACAGGATTGCAGAGAGAGAGAGGACAGAGAGAGACAGGATTACAGAGAGAGAGAGGACAGAGAGAGAGACAGGATTACAGAGAGAGAGAGGACAGAGAGAGACAGGATTACAGAGAGAGAGAGGACAGAGAGAGACAGGATAACAGAGAGAGAGGACAGAGAGAGACAGGATTACAGAGAGAGAGAGATGACAGAGAGAGACAGGATTACAGAGAGAGAGGACAGAGAGAAACAGGATTACAGAGAGAGAGAGATGACAGAGAGAGACAGGATTACAAAGAGAGAGAGGACAAGAGAGACAGGATTACAGAGAGAGAGAGAGGACAGAGAGAGACAGGATTACAGAGAGTGAGAGGACAGAGAGAGACAGGATTACAGAGAGAGAGATGACAGAGAGAGACAGGATTACAGAGAGAGAGGACAGAGAGAGACAGGATTACAGAGAGAGAGAGGTCAGAGAGAGACAGGATTACAGAGAGAGAGCACAGAGAGAGACAGGATTACAGAGAGAGAGAGGACAGAGAGAGACAGGATTACAGAGAGAGAGGACAGAGAGACACAGGATTACAGAGAGAGAGGACAGAGAGAGACAGGATTACAGAGAGAGAGGACAGAGAGAGACAGGATTACAGAGAGAGAAAGGTCAGAGAGAGACAGGATTACAGAGAGAGAGGACAGAGAGAGACAGGATTACAGAGAGAGAGGACAGAGAGAGACAGGATTACAGGGATAGAGAGGTCAGAGAGAGACAGGATTACAGAGAGAGAGGACAGAGAGAGACAGGATTACAGAGAGAGAGAGGACAGGGAGAGACAGGATTACAGAGAGAGAGGACAGAGAGAGACAGGATTACAGCGAGAGAGAGGACAGAGAGAGACAGGATTACAGAGAGAGAGAGGACAGAGAGAGACAGGATTACAGAGAGAGAGGACAGAGAGAGACTGGATTACAGAGAGAGAGGACAGAGAGACACAGGATTACAGAGAGAGAGGACAGAGAGAGACATGATTACAGAGAGAGACAGGATTACAGAGAGAGAGAGAGACAGGATTACAGAGAGAGACAGGATTACAGAGAGATAGAGACAGAGAGAGACAGGATTACAGAAGAGAGGACAGAGTGAGACAGGATTACAGAGAGAGAGAGGACAGAGAGAGACAGGATTACAGAGAGAGAGAGGACAGAGAGAGACAGGATTACAGAGAGAGAGGACAGAGAGAGACAGGATTACAGAGAGAGAGGACAGAGAGAGACAGGATTACAGAGAGAGAGGACAGAGAGAGACAGGATTACAGAGAGAGAGAAGACAGAGAGAGACAGGATTACAGAGAGAGAGAGAGGACAGAAAGAGACAGGATTACAGAGAGAGAGAGGACAGGGTGAGACAGGATTACAGAGAGAGAGGACAGAGAGAGATAGGATTACAGAGAGAGAGGACAGAGAGAGACAGGATTACAGAGAGAGAGGACAGAGAGAGACAGGATCACAGCGAGAGAGGACAGAGAGAGACAGGATTACAGAGAGATAGGACAGAGAGAGACAGGATTACAGAGAGAGAGAGATGACAGAGAGAGACAGGATTACAGAGAGAGAGGACAGAGAGAGACAGGATTACAGAGAGAGAGAGGCAGAGAGAGACAGGATTACAGAGAGAGAGAGGAGAGAGAGAGACAGGATTACAGAGAGAGAGAGGACAGAGAGAGACAGGATTACAGAGAGAGAGGACAGAGAGAGACAGGTTTACAGAGAGAGAGAGGCAGAGAGAGACAGGATTACAGAGAGAGACAGGATTACAGAGAGAGACAGGATTACAGAGAGAGAGAGGACAGAGAGAGATAGGATTACAGCGAGAGAGGACAGAGAGAGACAGGATTACAGAGAGAGAGAGGACAGAGAGAGACAGGATTACAGAGAGAGAGGACAGAGAGAGACAGGATTACAGAGGGAGAGAGGACAGAGAGAGACAGGATTACAGAGAGAGAGAGGACAGAGAGATACAGGATTACAGAGAGAGAGAGGACAGAGAGAGACAGGATTACAGAGAGAGACAGGACAGAGAGTGACGGAATTACAGAGAGAGAGGACAGAGAGAGACAGGATTACAGAGAGAGAGAGGAGAGAGAGACAGGATTACAGAGAGAGACAGGATTACAGAGAGAGAGGACAGAGAGAGACAGGATTACAGAGGGAGAGAGGACAGAGAGAGACAGGATTACAGAGAGAGAGAGGACAGAGAGAGACAGGATTACAGAGAGAGAGAGGACAGAGAGAGACAGGATTACAGAGAGAGACAGGAGAGAGAGTGACAGGATTACAGAGAGAGAGGACAGAGAGAGACAGGATTACAGAGAGAGAGGACAGAGAGAGACAGGATTACAGAGAGAGAGGACAGAGAGAGACAGGATTACAGAGAGAGAGAGAGGACAGAGAGACACAGGATTACAGAGAGAGAGAGGACAGAGAGTGACAGGATTACAGAGAGAGAGAGGACAGAGAGAGACAGGATTACAGAGAGAGAGGACAGAGAGACAAAGGATTACAGAGAGAGAGAGGACAGAGAGAGACAGGATGACAGAGAGAGAGGACAGAGAGAGACAGGATTACAGAGAGAGAGAGGACAGAGAGACAGGATTACAGAGAGAGAGGACAGAGAGAGACAGGATTACAAGAGAGAGAGAGGACAGAGAGAGACAGGATTACAGAGAGAGAGGACAGAGAGAGAAAGGATTACAGAGAGAGAGAGAGGACAGAGAGATACAGGATTACAGAGAGAGAGAGGACAGAGAAGAACAGGATTACAGAGAGAGAGAGGACAGAGAGAGACAGGATTACAGAGAGAGAGAGGACAGAGAGATACAGGATTACAGAGAGAGAGAGGCAGAGAGAGACAGGATTACAGAGAGAGAGGACAGAGAGAGACACGATTACAGTGAGAGAGAGGACAGAGAGACACAGGATTACAGAGAGAGAGGACAGACAGAGACACAGGATTACAGAGAGAGAAAGGACAGAGTGAGACAGGATTACAGATAGCGAGAGGACAGAGAGAGACAGGATTGCAGAGAGAGAGAGGACAGAGAGAGACAGGATTACAGAGAGAGAGAGGACAGAGAGAGAGACAGGATTACAGAGAGAGAGAGGACAGAGAGAGACAGGATTACAGAGAGAGAGAGGACAGAGAGAGACAGGATAACAGAGAGAGAGGACAGAGAGAGACAGGATTACAGAGAGAGAGAGATGACAGAGAGAGACAGGATTACAGAGAGACAGAGGACAGAGAGAGACAGGATTACAGAGAGAGAGAGATGACAGAGAGAGACAGGATTACAGAGAGAGAGGACAGAGAGAGACAGGATTACAGAGAGAGAGAGGACAGAGAGAGACAGGATTAAAGAGAGAGAGAGAGGACAGAGAGAGACAGGATGATAGAGAGAGACAGGATTAAAGAGAGAGAGAGAGGACAGAGAGAGACAGGATGATAGAGAGAGACAGGATTACAGAGAGAGAGAGATGACAGAGAGAGACAGGATTACAGAGAGAGAGGACAGAGAGAGACAGGATTACAGAGAGAGAGAGGACAAGAGAGACAGGATTACAGAGAGAGAGAGGACAGAGAGAGACAGGATTACAGAGAGTGAGAGGACAGAGAGAGACAGGATTACAGAGAGAGAGATGACAGAGAGAGACAGGATTACAGAGAGAGAGGACAGAGAGAGACAGGATTACAGAGAGAGAGGACAGAGAGAGACAGGATTACAGAGAGAGAAAGGTCAGAGAGAGACAGGATTACAGAGAGAGAGGACAGAGAGAGACAGGATTACAGAGAGAGAGGACAGAGAGAGACAGGATTACAGAGAGAGAGAGGTCAGAGAGAGACAGGATTACAGAGAGAGAGGACAGAGGGAGACAGGATTACAGAGAGAGAGAGGACAGAGAGAGACAGGATTACAGAGAGAGAGGACAGAGAGAGACAGGATTACAGAGAGAGAGAGAGGACAGAGAGAGACAGGATTACAGAGAGTGAGAGGACAGAGAGAGACATGATTACAGAGAGAGAGATGACAGAGAGAGACAGGATTACAGAGAGAGAGGACAGAGAGAGACAGGATTACAGAAAGAGAGGACAGATAGAGACAGGATTACAGAGAGAGAGGACAGAGAGAGACAGGATTACAGAGAGAGAAAGGTCAGAGAGAGACAGGATTACAGAGAGAGAGGACAGAGAGAGACAGGATTACAGAGAGAGAGGACAGAGAGAGACAGGATTACAGAGAGGGAGAGGTCAGAGAGAGACAGGATTACAGAGAGAGAGAGGACAGAGAGAGACAGGATTACAGAGAGAGAGGACAGGGAGAGACAGGATTACAGCGAGAGAGAGGACAGAGAGACACAGGATTACAGAGAGAGAGAGGACAGAGAGAGACAGGATTACAGAGAGAGAGGACAGAGAGAGACTGGATTACAGAGAGAGAGGACAGAGAGACACAGGATTACAGAGAGAGAGGACAGAGAGAGACATGATTACAGAGAGAGACAGGATTACAGAGAGAGAGAGAGACAGGATTACAGAGAGAGACAGGATTACAGAGAGAGAGAGACAGAGAGAGACAGGATTACAGAAGAGAGGACAGAGTGAGACAGGATTACAGAGAGAGAGAGGACAGAGAGAGACAGGATTACAGAGAGCGAGAGGACAGAGAGAGACAGGATTACAGAGAGAGAGGACAGAGAGAGACAGGATTACAGAGAGAGAGGACAGTGAGAGACAGGATTACAGAGAGAGAGGACAGAGAGAGACAGGATTACAGAGAGAGAGAGGACAGAGAGAGACAGGATTACAGAGAGAGAGAGAGGACAGAAAGAGACAGGATTACAGAGAGAGAGAGGACAGGGAGAGACAGGATTACAGAGAGAGAGGACAGAGAGAGATAGGATTACAGAGAGAGAGGACAGAGAGAGACAGGATTACAGAGAGAGAGGACAGAGAGAGACAGGATCACAGCGAGAGAGGACAGAGAGAGACAGGATTACAGAGAGATAGGACAGAGAGAGACAGGATTACAGAGAGAGAGAGATGACAGAGAGAGACAGGATTACAGAGAGAGAGGACAGAGAGAGACAGGATTAAAGAGAGAGAGAGAGGACAGAGAGAGACAGGATAACAGAGAGAGAGGACAGAGAGAGACAGGATTACAGAGAGAGAGAGATGACAGAGAGAGACAGGATTACAGAGAGAGAGGACAGAGAGAGACATGATTACAGAGAGAGAGAGGACAAGAGAGACAGGATTACAGAGAGAGAGAGAGGACAGAGAGAGACAGGATTACAGAGAGTGAGAGGACAGAGAGAGACAGGATTACAGAGAGAGAGATGACAGAGAGAGACAGGATTACAGAGAGAGAGGACAGAGAGAGACAGGATTACAGAGAGAGAGGACAGAGAGAGACAGGATTACAGAGAGAGAGGACAGAGAGAGACAATATTACAGAGAGAGAAAGGTCAGAGAGAGACAGGATTACAGAGAGAGAGGACATAGAGAGACAGGATTACAGAGAGAGAGGACAGAGAGAGACAGGATTACAGAGAGAGAGAGGTCAGAGAGAGACAGGATTACAGAGAGAGAGGACAGAGAGAGACAGGATTACAGAGAGAGAGAGGACAGAGAGAGACAGGATTACAGAGAGCGAGAGGACAGAGAGAGACAGGATTACAGAGAGAGAGGACAGAGAGAGACAGGATTACAGAGAGAGAGGACAGTGAGAGACAGGATTACAGAGAGAGAGGACAGAGAGAGACAGGATTACAGAGAGAGAGAGGACAGAGAGAGACAGGATTACAGAGAGAGAGAGAGGACAGAAAGAGACAGGATTACAGAGAGAGAGAGGACAGGGAGAGACAGGATTACAGAGAGAGAGGACAGAGAGAGATAGGATTACAGAGAGAGAGGACAGAGAGAGACAGGATTACAGAGAGAGAGGACAGAGAGAGACAGGATCACAGCGAGAGAGGACAGAGAGAGACAGGATTACAGAGAGATAGGACAGAGAGAGACAGGATTACAGAGAGAGAGAGAGGACAGAGAGACACAGGATTACAGAGAGAGAGAGGACAGAGAGTGACAGGATTACAGAGAGAGAGAGGACAGAGAGAGACAGGATTACAGAGAGAGAGGACAGAGAGACAAAGGATTACAGAGAGAGAGAGGACAGAGAGAGACAGGATGACAGAGAGAGAGGACAGAGAGAGACAGGATTACAGAGAGAGAGAGGACAGAGAGACAGGATTACAGAGAGAGAGGACAGAGAGAGACAGGATTACAAGAGAGAGAGAGGACAGAGAGAGACAGGATTACAGAGAGAGAGGACAGAGAGAGAAAGGATTACAGAGAGAGAGAGAGGACAGAGAGATACAGGATTACAGAGAGAGAGAGGACAGAGAAGAACAGGATTACAGAGAGAGAGAGGACAGAGAGAGACAGGATTACAGAGAGAGAGAGGACAGAGAGATACAGGATTACAGAGAGAGAGAGGCAGAGAGAGACAGGATTACAGAGAGATAGGACAGAGAGAGACACGATTACAGTGAGAGAGAGGACAGAGAGACACAGGATTACAGAGAGAGAGGACAGACAGAGACACAGGATTACAGAGAGAGAAAGGACAGAGTGAGACAGGATTACAGATAGCGAGAGGACAGAGAGAGACAGGATTGCAGAGAGAGAGAGGACAGAGAGAGACAGGATTACAGAGAGAGAGAGGACAGAGAGAGAGACAGGATTACAGAGAGAGAGAGGACAGAGAGAGACAGGATTACAGAGAGAGAGGACAGAGAGACAAAAAATTACAGAGAGAGAGAGGACAGAGAGAGACAGGATGACAGAGAGAGAGGACAGAGAGAGACAGGATTACAGAGAGAGAGAGGACAGAGAGACAGGATTACAGAGAGAGAGGACAGAGAGAGACAGGATTACAAGAGAGAGAGAGGACAGAGAGAGACAGGATTACAGAGAGAGAGGACAGAGAGAGAAAGGATTACAGAGAGAGAGAGAGGACAGAGAGATACAGGATTACAGAGAGAGAGAGGACAGAGAAGAACAGGATTACAGAGAGAGAGAGGACAGAGAGAGACAGGATTACAGAGAGAGAGAGGACAGAGAGATACAGGATTACAGAGAGAGAGAGGCAGAGAGAGACAGGATTACAGAGAGAGAGGACAGAGAGAGACACGATTACAGTGAGAGAGAGGACAGAGAGACACAGGATTACAGAGAGAGAGGACAGACAGAGACACAGGATTACAGAGAGATAAAGGACAGAGTGAGACAGGATTACAGATAGCGAGAGGACAGAGAGAGACAGGATTGCAGAGAGAGAGAGGACAGAGAGAGACAGGATTACAGAGAGAGAGAGGACAGAGAGAGAGACAGGATTACAGAGAGAGAGAGGACAGAGAGAGACAGGATTACAGAGAGAGAGAGGACAGAGAGAGACAGGATAACAGAGAGAGAGGACAGAGAGAGACAGGATTACAGAGAGAGAGAGATGACAGAGAGAGACAGGATTACAGAGAGAGAGGACAGAGAGAAACAGGATTACAGAGAGAGAGAGATGACAGAGAGAGACAGGATTACAAAGAGAGAGAGGACAAGAGAGACAGGATTACAGAGAGAGAGAGAGGACAGAGAGAGACAGGATTACAGAGAGTGAGAGGACAGAGAGAGACAGGATTACAGAGAGAGAGATGACAGAGAGAGACAGGATTACAGAGAGAGAGGACAGAGAGAGACAGGATTACAGAGAGAGAGAGGTCAGAGAGAGACAGGATTACAGAGAGAGAGCACAGAGAGAGACAGGATTACAGAGAGAGAGAGGACAGAGAGAGACAGGATTACAGAGAGAGAGGACAGAGAGACACAGGATTACAGAGAGAGAGGACAGAGAGAGACAGGATTACAGAGAGAGAGGACAGAGAGAGACAGGATTACAGAGAGAGAAAGGTCAGAGAGAGACAGGATTACAGAGAGAGAGGACAGAGAGAGACAGGATTACAGAGAGAGAGGACAGAGAGAGACAGGATTACAGGGATAGAGAGGTCAGAGAGAGACAGGATTACAGAGAGAGAGGACAGAGAGAGACAGGATTACAGAGAGAGAGAGGACAGGGAGAGACAGGATTACAGAGAGAGAGGACAGAGAGAGACAGGATTACAGCGAGAGAGAGGACAGAGAGAGACAGGATTACAGAGAGAGAGAGGACAGAGAGAGACAGGATTACAGAGAGAGAGGACAGAGAGAGACTGGATTACAGAGAGAGAGGACAGAGAGACACAGGATTACAGAGAGAGAGGACAGAGAGAGACATGATTACAGAGAGAGACAGGATTACAGAGAGAGAGAGAGACAGGATTACAGAGAGAGACAGGATTACAGAGAGATAGAGACAGAGAGAGACAGGATTACAGAAGAGAGGACAGAGTGAGACAGGATTACAGAGAGAGAGAGGACAGAGAGAGACAGGATTACAGAGAGAGAGAGGACAGAGAGAGACAGGATTACAGAGAGAGAGGACAGAGAGAGACAGGATTACAGAGAGAGAGGACAGAGAGAGACAGGATTACAGAGAGAGAGGACAGAGAGAGACAGGATTACAGAGAGAGAGAAGACAGAGAGAGACAGGATTACAGAGAGAGAGAGAGGACAGAAAGAGACAGGATTACAGAGAGAGAGAGGACAGGGTGAGACAGGATTACAGAGAGAGAGGACAGAGAGAGATAGGATTACAGAGAGAGAGGACAGAGAGAGACAGGATTACAGAGAGAGAGGACAGAGAGAGACAGGATCACAGCGAGAGAGGACAGAGAGAGACAGGATTACAGAGAGATAGGACAGAGAGAGACAGGATTACAGAGAGAGAGAGATGACAGAGAGAGACAGGATTACAGAGAGAGAGGACAGAGAGAGACAGGATTACAGAGAGAGAGAGGCAGAGAGAGACAGGATTACAGAGAGAGAGAGGAGAGAGAGAGACAGGATTACAGAGAGAGAGAGGACAGAGAGAGACAGGATTAAAGAGAGAGAGAGAGGACAGAGAGAGACAGGATAACAGAGAGAGAGGATAGAGAGAGACAGGATTACAGAGAGAGAGAGATGACAGAGAGAGACAGGATTACAGAGAGAGAGGACAGAGAGAGACAGGATTACAGAGAGAGAGAGGACAAGAGAGACAGGATAACAGAGAGAGAGAGAGGACAGAGAGAGACAGGATTACAGAGAGTGAGAGGACAGAGAGAGACAGGATTACAGAGAGAGAGATGACAGAGAGAGACAGGATTACAGAGAGAGAGGACAGAGAGAGACAGGATTACAGAGAGAGAGAGGACAGATAGACAGGATTACAGAGAGAGAGGACAGAGAGAGACAGGATTACAAGAGAGAGAGAGGACAGAGAGAGACAGGATTACAGAGAGAGAGGACAGAGAGAGAAAGGATTACAGAGAGAGAGAGAGGACAGAGAGATACAGGATTACAGAGAGAGAGAGGACAGAGAAGAACAGGATTACAGAGAGAGAGAGGACAGAGAGAGACAGGATTACAGAGAGAGAGAGGACAGAGAGATACAGGATTACAGAGAGAGAGAGGCAGAGAGAGACAGGATTACAGAGAGAGAGGACAGAGAGAGACACGATTACAGTGAGAGAGAGGACAGAGAGACACAGGATTACAGAGAGAGAGGACAGACAGAGACACAGGATTACAGAGAGAGAAAGGACAGAGTGAGACAGGATTACAGATAGCGAGAGGACAGAGAGAGACAGGATTGCAGAGAGAGAGAGGACAGAGAGAGACAGGATTACAGAGAGAGAGAGGACAGAGAGAGAGACAGGATTACAGAGAGAGAGAGGACAGAGAGAGACAGGATTACAGAGAGAGAGAGGACAGAGAGAGACAGGATAACAGAGAGAGAGGACAGAGAGAGACAGGATTACAGAGAGAGAGAGATGACAGAGAGAGACAGGATTACAGAGAGAGAGGACAGAGAGAGACAGGATTACAGAGAGAGAGAGATGACAGAGAGAGACAGGATTACAGAGAGAGAGGACAGAGAGAGACAGGATTACAGAGAGAGAGAGGACAGAGAGAGACAGGATTAAAGAGAGAGAGAGAGGACAGAGAGAGACAGGATAACAGAGAGAGAGGATAGAGAGAGACAGGATTACAGAGAGACAGAGATGACAGAGAGAGACAGGATTACAGAGAGAGAGGACAGAGAGAGACAGGATTACAGAGAGAGAGAGGACAAGAGAGACAGGATTACAGAGAGAGAGAGAGGACAGAGAGAGACAGGATTACAGAGAGTGAGAGGACAGAGAGAGACAGGATTACAGGGAGAGAGATGACAGAGAGAGACAGGATTACAGAGAGAGAGGACAGAGAGAGACAGGATTACAGAGAGAGAGGACAGAGAGAGACAGGATTACAGAGAGATAGAGGTCAGAGAGAGACAGGATTACAGAGAGAGAGGACAGAGAGAGACAGGATTACAGAGAGAGAGAGGACAGAGAGAGACAGGATTACAGAGAGAGAGGACAGAGAGAGACAGGATTACAGAGAGAGAGCACAGAGAGAGACAGGATTACAGAGAGAGAGGACAGAGAGAGACAGGATTACAGAGAGAGAAAGGTCAGAGAGAGACAGGATTACAGAGAGAGAGGACAGAGAGAGACAGGATTACAGAGAGAGAGGACAGAGAGAGACAGGATTACAGAGAGAGAGAGGTCAGAGAGAGACAGGATTACAGAGAGAGAGAGGACAGCGAGAGACAGGATTACAGCGAGAGAGAGGACAGAGAGAGACAGGATTACAGAGAGAGAGAGGACAGAGAGAGACAGGATTACAGAGAGAGAGGACAGAGAGAGACTGGATTACAGAGAGAGAGGACAGAGAGACACAGGATTACAGAGAGAGAGGACAGAGAGAGACATGATTACAGAGAGAGACAGGATTACAGAGAGAGAGAGAGACAGGATTACAGAGAGAGACAGGATTACAGAGAGAGAGAGACAGAGGGAGACAGGATTACAGAAGAGAGGACAGAGTGAGACAGGATTACAGAGAGAGAGAGGACAGAGAGAGACAGGATTACAGAGAGAGAGAGGACAGAGAGAGACAGGATTACAGAGAGAGAGGACAGAGAGAGACAGGATTACAGAGAGAGAGGACAGAGAGAGACAGGATTACAGAGAGAGAGGACAGAGAGAGACAGGATTACAGAGAGAGAGAGGACAGAGAGAGACAGGATTACAGAGAGAGAGAGAGGACAGAAAGAGACAGGATTACAGAGAGAGAGAGGACAGGGAGAGACAGGATTACAGAGAGAGAGGACAGAGAGAGATAGGATTACAGAGAGAGAGGACAGAGAGAGACAGGATTACAGAGAGAGAGGACAGAGAGAGACAGGATCACAGCGAGAGAGGACAGAGAGAGACAGGATTACAGAGAGATAGGACAGAGAGAGACAGGATTACAGAGAGAGAGAGATGACAGAGAGAGACAGGATTACAGAGAGAGAGGACAGAGAGAGACAGGATTACAGAGAGAGAGAGGCAGTGAGAGACAGGATTACAGAGAGAGAGAGGAGAGAGAGAGACAGGATTACAGAGAGAGAGAGGACAGAGAGAGACAGGATTACAGAGAGAGAGGACAGAGAGAGACAGGTTTACAGAGAGAGAGAGGCAGAGAGAGACAGGATTACAGAGAGAGACAGGATTACAGAGAGAGATAGGATTACAGCGAGAGAGGACAGAGAGAGACAGGATTACAGAGAGAGAGAGGACAGAGAGAGATAGGATTACAGCGAGAGAGGACAGAGAGAGACAGGATTACAGAGAGAGAGAGGACAGAGAGAGACAGGATTACAGAGAGAGAGGACAGAGAGAGACAGGATTACAGAGGGAGAGAGGACAGAGAGAGACAGGATTACAGAGAGAGAGAGGACAGAGAGATACAGGATTAAAGAGAGAGAGAGGACAGAGAGAGACAGGATTACAGAGAGAGACAGGACAGAGAGTGACAGAATTACAGAGAGAGAGGACAGAGAGAGACAGGATTACAGAGAGAGAGAGGAGAGAGAGACAGGATTACAGAGAGAGACAGGATTACAGAGAGAGAGGACAGAGAGAGACAGGATTACAGAGGGAGAGAGGACAGAGAGAGACAGGATTACAGAGAGAGAGAGGACAGAGAGAGACAGGATTACAGAGAGAGAGAGGACAGAGAGAGACAGGATTACAGAGAGAGACAGGAGAGAGAGTGACAGGATTACAGAGAGAGAGGACAGAGAGAGACAGGATTACAGAGAGAGAGGACAGAGAGAGACAGGATTACAGAGAGAGAGAGTGGACAGAGAGACACAGGATTACAGAGAGAGAGAGGACAGAGAGTGACAGGATTACAGAGAGAGAGAGGATAGAGAGAGACAGGATTACAGAGAGAGAGGACAGAGAGACAAAAAATTACAGAGAGAGAGAGGACAGAGAGAGACAGGATGACAGAGAGAGAGGACAGAGAGAGACAGGATTACAGAGAGAGAGAGGACAGAGAGACAGGATTACAGAGAGAGAGGACAGAGAGAGACAGGATTACAAGAGAGAGAGAGGACAGAGAGAGACAGGATTACAGAGAGAGAGGACAGAGAGAGAAAGGATTACAGAGAGAGAGAGAGGACAGAGAGATACAGGATTACAGAGAGAGAGAGGACAGAGAAGAACAGGATTACAGAGAGAGAGAGGACAGAGAGAGACAGGATTACAGAGAGAGAGAGGACAGAGAGATACAGGATTACAGAGAGAGAGAGGCAGAGAGAGACAGGATTACAGAGAGAGAGGACAGAGAGAGACACGATTACAGTGAGAGAGAGGACAGAGAGACACAGGATTACAGAGAGAGAGGACAGACAGAGACACAGGATTACAGAGAGATAAAGGACAGAGTGAGACAGGATTACAGATAGCGAGAGGACAGAGAGAGACAGGATTGCAGAGAGAGAGAGGACAGAGAGAGACAGGATTACAGAGAGAGAGAGGACAGAGAGAGAGACAGGATTACAGAGAGAGAGAGGACAGAGAGAGACAGGATTACAGA
Source organism: Isurus oxyrinchus (assembly GCA_026770705.1). NCBI lineage: Eukaryota > Metazoa > Chordata > Chondrichthyes > Lamniformes > Lamnidae > Isurus > Isurus oxyrinchus. Next base: position 142,195 of record JANJGN010001056.1, on the reverse strand, counting down.
GAGAGAGAGGACAGAGAGAGACAGGATAACAGAGAGAGAGGACAGAGAGAGACAGGATTACAGAGAGAGAGAGATGACAGAGAGAGACAGGATTACAGAGAGAGAGGACAGAGAGAAACAGGATTACAGAGAGAGAGAGATGACAGAGAGAGACAGGATTACAAAGAGAGAGAGGACAAGAGAGACAGGATTACAGAGAGAGAGAGAGGACAGAGAGAGACAGGATTACAGAGAGTGAGAGGACAGAGAGAGACAGGATTACAGAGAGAGAGATGACAGAGAGAGACAGGATTACAGAGAGAGAGGACAGAGAGAGACAGGATTACAGAGAGAGAGAGGTCAGAGAGAGACAGGATTACAGAGAGAGAGCACAGAGAGAGACAGGATTACAGAGAGAGAGAGGACAGAGAGAGACAGGATTACAGAGAGAGAGGACAGAGAGACACAGGATTACAGAGAGAGAGGACAGAGAGAGACAGGATTACAGAGAGAGAGGACAGAGAGAGACAGGATTACAGAGAGAGAAAGGTCAGAGAGAGACAGGATTACAGAGAGAGAGGACAGAGAGAGACAGGATTACAGAGAGAGAGGACAGAGAGAGACAGGATTACAGGGATAGAGAGGTCAGAGAGAGACAGGATTACAGAGAGAGAGGACAGAGAGAGACAGGATTACAGAGAGAGAGAGGACAGGGAGAGACAGGATTACAGAGAGAGAGGACAGAGAGAGACAGGATTACAGCGAGAGAGAGGACAGAGAGAGACAGGATTACAGAGAGAGAGAGGACAGAGAGAGACAGGATTACAGAGAGAGAGGACAGAGAGAGACTGGATTACAGAGAGAGAGGACAGAGAGACACAGGATTACAGAGAGAGAGGACAGAGAGAGACATGATTACAGAGAGAGACAGGATTACAGAGAGAGAGAGAGACAGGATTACAGAGAGAGACAGGATTACAGAGAGATAGAGACAGAGAGAGACAGGATTACAGAAGAGAGGACAGAGTGAGACAGGATTACAGAGAGAGAGAGGACAGAGAGAGACAGGATTACAGAGAGAGAGAGGACAGAGAGAGACAGGATTACAGAGAGAGAGGACAGAGAGAGACAGGATTACAGAGAGAGAGGACAGAGAGAGACAGGATTACAGAGAGAGAGGACAGAGAGAGACAGGATTACAGAGAGAGAGAAGACAGAGAGAGACAGGATTACAGAGAGAGAGAGAGGACAGAAAGAGACAGGATTACAGAGAGAGAGAGGACAGGGTGAGACAGGATTACAGAGAGAGAGGACAGAGAGAGATAGGATTACAGAGAGAGAGGACAGAGAGAGACAGGATTACAGAGAGAGAGGACAGAGAGAGACAGGATCACAGCGAGAGAGGACAGAGAGAGACAGGATTACAGAGAGATAGGACAGAGAGAGACAGGATTACAGAGAGAGAGAGATGACAGAGAGAGACAGGATTACAGAGAGAGAGGACAGAGAGAGACAGGATTACAGAGAGAGAGAGGCAGAGAGAGACAGGATTACAGAGAGAGAGAGGAGAGAGAGAGACAGGATTACAGAGAGAGAGAGGACAGAGAGAGACAGGATTACAGAGAGAGAGGACAGAGAGAGACAGGTTTACAGAGAGAGAGAGGCAGAGAGAGACAGGATTACAGAGAGAGACAGGATTACAGAGAGAGACAGGATTACAGAGAGAGAGAGGACAGAGAGAGATAGGATTACAGCGAGAGAGGACAGAGAGAGACAGGATTACAGAGAGAGAGAGGACAGAGAGAGACAGGATTACAGAGAGAGAGGACAGAGAGAGACAGGATTACAGAGGGAGAGAGGACAGAGAGAGACAGGATTACAGAGAGAGAGAGGACAGAGAGATACAGGATTACAGAGAGAGAGAGGACAGAGAGAGACAGGATTACAGAGAGAGACAGGACAGAGAGTGACGGAATTACAGAGAGAGAGGGCAGAGAGAGACAGGATTACAGAGAGAGAGAGGAGAGAGAGACAGGATTACAGAGAGAGACAGGATTACAGAGAGAGAGGACAGAGAGAGACAGGATTACAGAGGGAGAGAGGACAGAGAGAGACAGGATTACAGAGAGAGAGAGGACAGAGAGAGACAGGATTACAGAGAGAGAGAGGACAGAGAGAGACAGGATTACAGAGAGAGACAGGAGAGAGAGTGACAGGATTACAGAGAGAGAGGACAGAGAGAGACAGGATTACAGAGAGAGAGGACAGAGAGAGACAGGATTACAGAGAGAGAGGACAGAGAGAGACAGGATTACAGAGAGAGAGAGAGGACAGAGAGACACAGGATTACAGAGAGAGAGAGGACAGAGAGTGACAGGATTACAGAGAGAGAGAGGACAGAGAGAGACAGGATTACAGAGAGAGAGGACAGAGAGACAAAGGATTACAGAGAGAGAGAGGACAGAGAGAGACAGGATGACAGAGAGAGAGGACAGAGAGAGACAGGATTACAGAGAGAGAGAGGACAGAGAGACAGGATTACAGAGAGAGAGGACAGAGAGAGACAGGATTACAAGAGAGAGAGAGGACAGAGAGAGACAGGATTACAGAGAGAGAGGACAGAGAGAGAAAGGATTACAGAGAGAGAGAGAGGACAGAGAGATACAGGATTACAGAGAGAGAGAGGACAGAGAAGAACAGGATTACAGAGAGAGAGAGGACAGAGAGAGACAGGATTACAGAGAGAGAGAGGACAGAGAGATACAGGATTACAGAGAGAGAGAGGCAGAGAGAGACAGGATTACAGAGAGAGAGGACAGAGAGAGACACGATTACAGTGAGAGAGAGGACAGAGAGACACAGGATTACAGAGAGAGAGGACAGACAGAGACACAGGATTACAGAGAGAGAAAGGACAGAGTGAGACAGGATTACAGATAGCGAGAGGACAGAGAGAGACAGGATTGCAGAGAGAGAGAGGACAGAGAGAGACAGGATTACAGAGAGAGAGAGGACAGAGAGAGAGACAGGATTACAGAGAGAGAGAGGACAGAGAGAGACAGGATTACAGAGAGAGAGAGGACAGAGAGAGACAGGATAACAGAGAGAGAGGACAGAGAGAGACAGGATTACAGAGAGAGAGAGATGACAGAGAGAGACAGGATTACAGAGAGACAGAGGACAGAGAGAGACAGGATTACAGAGAGAGAGAGATGACAGAGAGAGACAGGATTACAGAGAGAGAGGACAGAGAGAGACAGGATTACAGAGAGAGAGAGGACAGAGAGAGACAGGATTAAAGAGAGAGAGAGAGGACAGAGAGAGACAGGATGATAGAGAGAGACAGGATTAAAGAGAGAGAGAGAGGACAGAGAGAGACAGGATGATAGAGAGAGACAGGATTACAGAGAGAGAGAGATGACAGAGAGAGACAGGATTACAGAGAGAGAGGACAGAGAGAGACAGGATTACAGAGAGAGAGAGGACAAGAGAGACAGGATTACAGAGAGAGAGAGGACAGAGAGAGACAGGATTACAGAGAGTGAGAGGACAGAGAGAGACAGGATTACAGAGAGAGAGATGACAGAGAGAGACAGGATTACAGAGAGAGAGGACAGAGAGAGACAGGATTACAGAGAGAGAGGACAGAGAGAGACAGGATTACAGAGAGAGAAAGGTCAGAGAGAGACAGGATTACAGAGAGAGAGGACAGAGAGAGACAGGATTACAGAGAGAGAGGACAGAGAGAGACAGGATTACAGAGAGAGAGAGGTCAGAGAGAGACAGGATTACAGAGAGAGAGGACAGAGGGAGACAGGATTACAGAGAGAGAGAGGACAGAGAGAGACAGGATTACAGAGAGAGAGGACAGAGAGAGACAGGATTACAGAGAGAGAGAGAGGACAGAGAGAGACAGGATTACAGAGAGTGAGAGGACAGAGAGAGACATGATTACAGAGAGAGAGATGACAGAGAGAGACAGGATTACAGAGAGAGAGGACAGAGAGAGACAGGATTACAGAAAGAGAGGACAGATAGAGACAGGATTACAGAGAGAGAGGACAGAGAGAGACAGGATTACAGAGAGAGAAAGGTCAGAGAGAGACAGGATTACAGAGAGAGAGGACAGAGAGAGACAGGATTACAGAGAGAGAGGACAGAGAGAGACAGGATTACAGAGAGGGAGAGGTCAGAGAGAGACAGGATTACAGAGAGAGAGAGGACAGAGAGAGACAGGATTACAGAGAGAGAGGACAGGGAGAGACAGGATTACAGCGAGAGAGAGGACAGAGAGACACAGGATTACAGAGAGAGAGAGGACAGAGAGAGACAGGATTACAGAGAGAGAGGACAGAGAGAGACTGGATTACAGAGAGAGAGGACAGAGAGACACAGGATTACAGAGAGAGAGGACAGAGAGAGACATGATTACAGAGAGAGACAGGATTACAGAGAGAGAGAGAGACAGGATTACAGAGAGAGACAGGATTACAGAGAGAGAGAGACAGAGAGAGACAGGATTACAGAAGAGAGGACAGAGTGAGACAGGATTACAGAGAGAGAGAGGACAGAGAGAGACAGGATTACAGAGAGCGAGAGGACAGAGAGAGACAGGATTACAGAGAGAGAGGACAGAGAGAGACAGGATTACAGAGAGAGAGGACAGTGAGAGACAGGATTACAGAGAGAGAGGACAGAGAGAGACAGGATTACAGAGAGAGAGAGGACAGAGAGAGACAGGATTACAGAGAGAGAGAGAGGACAGAAAGAGACAGGATTACAGAGAGAGAGAGGACAGGGAGAGACAGGATTACAGAGAGAGAGGACAGAGAGAGATAGGATTACAGAGAGAGAGGACAGAGAGAGACAGGATTACAGAGAGAGAGGACAGAGAGAGACAGGATCACAGCGAGAGAGGACAGAGAGAGACAGGATTACAGAGAGATAGGACAGAGAGAGACAGGATTACAGAGAGAGAGAGATGACAGAGAGAGACAGGATTACAGAGAGAGAGGACAGAGAGAGACAGGATTAAAGAGAGAGAGAGAGGACAGAGAGAGACAGGATAACAGAGAGAGAGGACAGAGAGAGACAGGATTACAGAGAGAGAGAGATGACAGAGAGAGACAGGATTACAGAGAGAGAGGACAGAGAGAGACATGATTACAGAGAGAGAGAGGACAAGAGAGACAGGATTACAGAGAGAGAGAGAGGACAGAGAGAGACAGGATTACAGAGAGTGAGAGGACAGAGAGAGACAGGATTACAGAGAGAGAGATGACAGAGAGAGACAGGATTACAGAGAGAGAGGACAGAGAGAGACAGGATTACAGAGAGAGAGGACAGAGAGAGACAGGATTACAGAGAGAGAGGACAGAGAGAGACAATATTACAGAGAGAGAAAGGTCAGAGAGAGACAGGATTACAGAGAGAGAGGACAGAGAGAGACAGGATTACAGAGAGAGAGGACAGAGAGAGACAGGATTACAGAGAGAGAGAGGACAGGGAGAGACAGGATTACAGAGAGAGAGAGGTCAGAGAGAGACAGGATTACAGAGAGAGAGGACAGAGAGAGACAGGATTACAGAGAGAGAGAGGACAGAGAGAGACAGGATTACAGAGAGCGAGAGGACAGAGAGAGACAGGATTACAGAGAGAGAGGACAGAGAGAGACAGGATTACAGAGAGAGAGGACAGTGAGAGACAGGATTACAGAGAGAGAGGACAGAGAGAGACAGGATTACAGAGAGAGAGAGGACAGAGAGAGACAGGATTACAGAGAGAGAGAGAGGACAGAAAGAGACAGGATTACAGAGAGAGAGAGGACAGGGAGAGACAGGATTACAGAGAGAGAGGACAGAGAGAGATAGGATTACAGAGAGAGAGGACAGAGAGAGACAGGATTACAGAGAGAGAGGACAGAGAGAGACAGGATCACAGCGAGAGAGGACAGAGAGAGACAGGATTACAGAGAGATAGGACAGAGAGAGACAGGATTACAGAGAGAGAGAGAGGACAGAGAGACACAGGATTACAGAGAGAGAGAGGACAGAGAGTGACAGGATTACAGAGAGAGAGAGGACAGAGAGAGACAGGATTACAGAGAGAGAGGACAGAGAGACAAAGGATTACAGAGAGAGAGAGGACAGAGAGAGACAGGATGACAGAGAGAGAGGACAGAGAGAGACAGGATTACAGAGAGAGAGAGGACAGAGAGACAGGATTACAGAGAGAGAGGACAGAGAGAGACAGGATTACAAGAGAGAGAGAGGACAGAGAGAGACAGGATTACAGAGAGAGAGGACAGAGAGAGAAAGGATTACAGAGAGAGAGAGAGGACAGAGAGATACAGGATTACAGAGAGAGAGAGGACAGAGAAGAACAGGATTACAGAGAGAGAGAGGACAGAGAGAGACAGGATTACAGAGAGAGAGAGGACAGAGAGATACAGGATTACAGAGAGAGAGAGGCAGAGAGAGACAGGATTACAGAGAGATAGGACAGAGAGAGACACGATTACAGTGAGAGAGAGGACAGAGAGACACAGGATTACAGAGAGAGAGGACAGACAGAGACACAGGATTACAGAGAGAGAAAGGACAGAGTGAGACAGGATTACAGATAGCGAGAGGACAGAGAGAGACAGGATTGCAGAGAGAGAGAGGACAGAGAGAGACAGGATTACAGAGAGAGAGAGGACAGAGAGAGAGACAGGATTACAGAGAGAGAGAGGACAGAGAGAGACAGGATTACAGAGAGAGAGAGGACAGAGAGAGACAGGATAACAGAGAGAGAGGACAGAGAGAGACAGGATTACAGAGAGAGAGAGATGACAGAGAGAGACAGGATTACAGAGAGACAGAGGACAGAGAGAGACAGGATTACAGAGAGAGAGAGATGACAGAGAGAGACAGGATTACAGAGAGAGAGGACAGAGAGAGACAGGATTACAGAGAGAGAGAGGACAGAGAGAGACAGGATTAAAGAGAGAGAGAGAGGACAGAGAGAGACAGGATGATAGAGAGAGACAGGATTAAAGAGAGAGAGAGAGGACAGAGAGAGACAGGATGATAGAGAGAGACAGGATTACAGAGAGAGAGAGATGACAGAGAGAGACAGGATTACAGAGAGAGAGGACAGAGAGAGACAGGATTACAGAGAGAGAGAGGACAAGAGAGACAGGATTACAGAGAGAGAGAGGACAGAGAGAGACAGGATTACAGAGAGTGAGAGGACAGAGAGAGACAGGATTACAGAGAGAGAGATGACAGAGAGAGACAGGATTACAGAGAGAGAGGACAGAGAGAGACAGGATTACAGAGAGAGAGGACAGAGAGAGACAGGATTACAGAGAGAGAAAGGTCAGAGAGAGACAGGATTACAGAGAGAGAGGACAGAGAGAGACAGGATTACAGAGAGAGAGGACAGAGAGAGACAGGATTACAGAGAGAGAGAGGTCAGAGAGAGACAGGATTACAGAGAGAGAGGACAGAGGGAGACAGGATTACAGAGAGAGAGAGGACAGAGAGAGACAGGATTACAGAGAGAGAGGACAGAGAGAGACAGGATTACAGAGAGAGAGAGAGGACAGAGAGAGACAGGATTACAGAGAGTGAGAGGACAGAGAGAGACATGATTACAGAGAGAGAGATGACAGAGAGAGACAGGATTACAGAGAGAGAGGACAGAGAGAGACAGGATTACAGAAAGAGAGGACAGATAGAGACAGGATTACAGAGAGAGAGGACAGAGAGAGACAGGATTACAGAGAGAGAAAGGTCAGAGAGAGACAGGATTACAGAGAGAGAGGACAGAGAGAGACAGGATTACAGAGAGAGAGGACAGAGAGAGACAGGATTACAGAGAGGGAGAGGTCAGAGAGAGACAGGATTACAGAGAGAGAGAGGACAGAGAGAGACAGGATTACAGAGAGAGAGGACAGGGAGAGACAGGATTACAGCGAGAGAGAGGACAGAGAGACACAGGATTACAGAGAGAGAGAGGACAGAGAGAGACAGGATTACAGAGAGAGAGGACAGAGAGAGACTGGATTACAGAGAGAGAGGACAGAGAGACACAGGATTACAGAGAGAGAGGACAGAGAGAGACATGATTACAGAGAGAGACAGGATTACAGAGAGAGAGAGAGACAGGATTACAGAGAGAGACAGGATTACAGAGAGAGAGAGACAGAGAGAGACAGGATTACAGAAGAGAGGACAGAGTGAGACAGGATTACAGAGAGAGAGAGGACAGAGAGAGACAGGATTACAGAGAGCGAGAGGACAGAGAGAGACAGGATTACAGAGAGAGAGGACAGAGAGAGACAGGATTACAGAGAGAGAGGACAGTGAGAGACAGGATTACAGAGAGAGAGGACAGAGAGAGACAGGATTACAGAGAGAGAGAGGACAGAGAGAGACAGGATTACAGAGAGAGAGAGAGGACAGAAAGAGACAGGATTACAGAGAGAGAGAGGACAGGGAGAGACAGGATTACAGAGAGAGAGGACAGAGAGAGATAGGATTACAGAGAGAGAGGACAGAGAGAGACAGGATTACAGAGAGAGAGGACAGAGAGAGACAGGATCACAGCGAGAGAGGACAGAGAGAGACAGGATTACAGAGAGATAGGACAGAGAGAGACAGGATTACAGAGAGAGAGAGATGACAGAGAGAGACAGGATTACAGAGAGAGAGGACAGAGAGAGACAGGATTACAGAGAGAGAGAGGACAGAGAGAGACAGGATTAAAGAGAGAGAGAGAGGACAGAGAGAGACAGGATAACAGAGAGAGAGGATAGAGAGAGACAGGATTACAGAGAGAGAGAGATGACAGAGAGAGACAGGATTACAGAGAGAGAGGACAGAGAGAGACATGATTACAGAGAGAGAGAGGACAAGAGAGACAGGATTACAGAGAGAGAGAGAGGACAGAGAGAGACAGGATTACAGAGAGTGAGAGGACAGAGAGAGACAGGATTACAGAGAGAGAGATGACAGAGAGAGACAGGATTACAGAGAGAGAGGACAGAGAGAGACAGGATTACAGAGAGAGAGGACAGAGAGAGACAGGATTACAGAGAGAGAGGACAGAGAGAGACAATATTACAGAGAGAGAAAGGTCAGAGAGAGACAGGATTACAGAGAGAGAGGACATAGAGAGACAGGATTACAGAGAGAGAGGACAGAGAGAGACAGGATTACAGAGAGAGAGAGGTCAGAGAGAGACAGGATTACAGAGAGAGAGGACAGAGAGAGACAGGATTACAGAGAGAGAGAGGACAGAGAGAGACAGGATTACAGAGAGCGAGAGGACAGAGAGAGACAGGATTACAGAGAGAGAGGACAGAGAGAGACAGGATTACAGAGAGAGAGGACAGTGAGAGACAGGATTACAGAGAGAGAGGACAGAGAGAGACAGGATTACAGAGAGAGAGAGGACAGAGAGAGACAGGATTACAGAGAGAGAGAGAGGACAGAAAGAGACAGGATTACAGAGAGAGAGAGGACAGGGAGAGACAGGATTACAGAGAGAGAGGACAGAGAGAGATAGGATTACAGAGAGAGAGGACAGAGAGAGACAGGATTACAGAGAGAGAGGACAGAGAGAGACAGGATCACAGCGAGAGAGGACAGAGAGAGACAGGATTACAGAGAGATAGGACAGAGAGAGACAGGATTACAGAGAGAGAGAGATGACAGAGAGAGACAGGATTACAGAGAGAGAGGACAGAGAGAGACAGGATTACAGAGAGAGAGAGGACAGAGAGAGACAGGATTAAAGAGAGAGAGAGAGGACAGAGAGAGACAGGATAACAGAGAGAGAGGACAGAGAGAGACAGGATTACAGAGAGAGAGAGATGACAGAGAGAGACAGGATTACAGAGAGAGAGGACAGAGAGAGACATGATTACAGAGAGAGAGAGGACAAGAGAGACAGGATTACAGAGAGAGAGAGAGGACAGAGAGAGTCAGGATTACAGAGAGTGAGAGGACAGAGAGAGACAGGATTACAGAGAGAGAGATGACAGAGAGAGACAGGATTACAGAGAGAGAGGACAGAGAGAGACAGGATTACAGAGAGAGAGGACAGAGAGAGACAGGATTACAGAGAGAGAGGACAGAGAGAGACAATATTACAGAGAGAGAAAGGTCAGAGAGAGACAGGATTACAGAGAGAGAGGACATAGAGAGACAGGATTACAGAGAGAGAGGACAGAGAGAGACAGGATTACAGAGAGAGAGAGGTCAGAGAGAGACAGGATTACAGAGAGAGAGGACAGAGAGAGACAGGATTACAGAGAGAGAGAGGACAGAGAGAGACAGGATTACAGAGAGAGAGGACAGAGAGAGACAGGATTACAGAGAGAGAGAGAGGACAGAGAGAGACAGGATTACAGAGAGTGAGAGGACAGAGAGAGACAGGATTACAGAGAGAGAGATGACAGAGAGAGACAGGATTACAGAGAGAGAGGACAGAGAGAGGCAGGATTACAGAGAGAGAGGACAGAGAGAGACAGGATTACAGAGAGAGAGGACAGAGAGAGACAGGATTACAGAGAGAGAAAGGTCAGAGAGAGACAGGATTACAGAGAGAGAGGACAGAGAGAGACAGGATTACAGAGAGAGAGGACAGAGAGAGACAGGATTACAGAGAGAGAGAGGACAGAGAGAGACAGGATTACAGAGAGAGAGAGGACAGAGAGAGACAGGATTACAGAGAGAGAGAGGACAGTGTGAGACAGGATTACAGAGGGAGAGGACAGAGAGAGACAGGATTACAGAGAGAGAGGACAGAGAGAGACAGGATTACAGAGAGAGAGGACAGAGAGAGACAGGATTACAGAGAGAGAGAGGACAGAGAGAGACAGGATTACAGAGAGAGAGAGGACAGAGAGAGACAGGATTACAGAGAGAGAGAGGACAGAGAGAGACAGGATTAAAGAGAGAGAGGACAGAGAGATACAGGATTACAGAGAGAGAGAGGACAGAGAGAGACAGGATTACGGAGAGAGACAGGATTACAGAGAGAGAGGACAGAGAGAGACAGGATTACAGAGAGAGTGGACAGAGAGAGACAGGATTACAGAGAGAGAGGACAGAGAGAGGCAGTATTACAGAGAGAGAGGATAGAGAGAGACAGGATTACAGAAAGAGAGAGGACAGAGAGAGACAGGATTACAGAGAGAGAGAGGACAGAGAGACACAGGATTACAGAGAGAGAGAGGAGAGAGAGACAGGATTACAGAGAGAGAGAGGACAGAGAGAGACAGGATTACCGAGAGAGAGGACAGAGAGAGACAGATTTACAGAGAGAGAGAGGACAGAGAGAGACAGGATTACAGAGAGAGAGGACAGAGAGAGACAGGATTACAGAGAGGGAGAAGACAGAGCGACACAGGATTACACAGAGAGAGAGGACAGAGAGAGACAGGATTACAGAGAGAGGGGACAGAGAGAGACAGGATTACAGAGAGAGAGAGGACAGAGAGAGACAGGATTACAGAGAGGGAGGACAGAGAGAGACAGGATTACAGAGAGAGAGAGGACAGAGAGAGACAGGATTACACAGAGAGAGAGGACAGAGAGAGACAGGATTACAGAGAGAGGGAACAGAGAGAGACAGGATTATAGAGAGAGAGGACAGAGAGAGACAGGATTACAGAGAGAGAGGACAGAGAGAGAGACAGGATTACAGCGAGAGAGGGAACAGAGAGTGACAGGATTACAGAGAGAGAGAGGACAGAGAGAGAAAGGATTACAGAGAGAGAGTGGACAGTGAGAGACAGGATTACAGAGAGAGAGAGGACAGAGAGAGACAGGACGACAGAGAGAGTGAGGACAGAGAGAGACAGGTTTACAGAGAGACAGGACAGAGAGAGACAGGACTACAGAGAGAGAGGACAGAGAGAGACAGGATTACAGAGAGAGAGAGGACAAAGAGAGACAGGATTACAGAGAGAGAGGACAGAGAGAGACAGGATTACAGAGAGAGAGGACTGAGAGAGACAGGATTACAGCGAGAGAGAGGACAGAGAGAGAGAGGATTACAGAGTGAGGGAGCACAGTGAGAGACAGGATTACAGAGAGAGAGAGGACAGAGAGAGACAGGATTACAGAGAGAGAGAGGACAGAGAGAGACAGGATTACAGAGAGAGAGAGGACAGAGAGAGACAGGATTACAGAGAGAGAGGACAGAAAGAGACAGGATTACAGAGAGAGAGGACAGAGAGAGACAGGATTACAGAGAGAGAGAGGACAGAGAGAGACAGGATTACAGAGAGAGAGGACAGAGAGAGACAGGATTACAGAGAGAGAGGACAGAGAGAGACAGGATTACAGAGAGAGAGAGGACAGAGAGGGACAGGATTACAGAGAGAGAGAGGATAGAGAGAGAGAGGATTACAGAGAGAGAGGACAGAGAGAGACAGGATTACAGAGAGTGAGATGACAGAGAGACACAGGATTAAACAGAGAGAGAGAGGACAGAGAGAGACAGGATTACCGAGAGAGAGGACAGAGAGAGACAGGATTACAGAGAGAGAGAGGACAGAGAGAGACAGGATTACAGAGAGAGAGGACAGAGAGAGACAGGATTACAGAGAGAGAGAGGACAGAGAGAGACAGGATTATATAGAGAGAATGAGGACAGAGAGAGACAGGATTACAGAGAGAGAGGACAGAGAGAGACAGGATTACAGAGAGAGAGAGGACAGAGAGACACAGGATTACACAGAGAGAGAGGACAGAGAGAGACAGGATTACAGAGAGAGGGGACAGAGAGAGACAGGATTACAGAGAGAGAGGACAGAGAGAGACAGGATTACAGAGAGAGAGGACAGAGAGAGACAGGATTACAGCGAGAGAGGGAACAGAGAGTGACAAGATTACAGAGAGAGAGAGACAGGATTACAGAGAGAGAGAGGATAGAGAGAGACAGGATTACAGAGAGAGAGTTCAGAGAGTGACAGGATTACAGAGAGAGAGGACAGAGAGAGACAGGATTACAGAGAGAGAGAGGACAGAGAGAGACAGGATTACAGAGGGAGAGGACAGAGAGAGACAGGTTTACAGAGAGCGAGGACCGAGAGAGACAGGATTACAGAAAGAGAGAGGAGAGATTGAGACAGGATTACAGAGAGAGAGACGACAGAGAGTTACAGGATTACAGAGAGAGAGGACAGAGAGAGACAGGATTACAGAGAGAGAGGACAGAGAGAGACAGGATTACAGAGATAGAGAGTAGAGAGAGAGACAGGATTACAGAGAGAGAGGACATAGAGAGATAGGATTACAGAGAGAGTGAGGACAGAGAGAGACAGGATTACAGAGAGAGAGAGGACAGAGAGACAGGATTACAGAGAGAGAGGACAAAGAGAGACAGGATTATAGACAGAGAGAGGAGAGATTGAGACAGGATTACAGAGAGAGAGACAGCAGAGAGATACAGGATTACAGAGAGAGAGGACAGAGAGAGACAGGATTACAGAGAGAGAGGACAGAGAGAGACAGGATTACAGAGAGAGAGACGACAGAGAGATACAGGATTACAGAGAGAGAGGACAGAGAGAGACAGGATTACAGAGAGAGAGGACAGAGAGAGACAGGATTACAGAGATAGAGAGTAGAGGGAGAGACAGGATTACAGTGAGAGAGGACAGAGAGACAGGATTTCCGAGAGAGGACATAGAGAGATAGGATTACAGAGAGAGAGAGGACAGAGAGAGACAGGATTACAGAGAGAGAGAGGACAGAGAGACAGGATTACGGAGGGAGAGGACAGAGAGAGAGAGGATTACAGAGAGTGAGGGCAGACAGAGAAAGGATTACAGAGAGAGAGGACAGAGAGAGACAGGATTACAGATAGAGAGAGGAGAGATTGAGACAGGATTACAGAGAGAGAGACGACAGAGAGATACAGCATTACAGAGAGAGAGGACAGAGTCAGCCAGGATTACACAGAGAGAGGACAGAGAGAGACAGGATTACAGAGATAGAGAGTAGAGAGACAGACAGGATTACAGAGAGATAGAGGTCAGAGTGAGACAGGATTACAGAGAGAGAGGACAGAGAGAGATAGGATTACAGAGAGAGAGAGGACAGAGAGAGACAGGATTACAGTGAGAGAGGACAGAGAGAGACAGGATTACAGAGAGAGAGAGGACAGAGAGAGACAGGATTACAGAGAAAGAGGACAGAGAGAGACAGGATTACAGAGAGAGAGAGGACAGAGAGAGACAGGATTACAGAGAGAGAGAGGACAGAGAGAGACAGGATTACAGAGAGAGAGAGGACAGAGAGAGACAGGATTACAGAGAGAGAGAGGACAGAGAGAGACATGATTACAGAGAGAGATTGGGCAGAGAGAGTAAGGATTACAGAGAGAGAGAGGACTGAGAGATAGGATTACAGAGGGAGAGAGGACAGAGAGACAGGATTGCAGAGAGAGAGAGAACAGAGAGAGACAGGATTACAGAGAGAGAGGACAGAGAGAGACAGGATTACAGAGAGAGAGGACAGAGAGAGACAGGATTACAGAGAGAGAGGACAGAGAGAGACAGGATTACAGAGCGTGAGAGGACAGAGAGAGACAGGATTACAGAGAGAGAGGACAGAGAGAGACAGGATTACAGAGAGAGAGGACAGAGAGAGACAGCATTACAGAGAGAGAGAGAACAGAGTGAGACAGGATTACAGAGAGAGAGGACAGAGAGAGCGAGGATTACAGAGAGAGAGAGGACAGAGCGAGACAGGATTACAGAGAGAGAGAGGACAGAGAGAGACAGGATTACAGAGAGAGAGAGGACAGAGAGAGACAGGATTACAGAGAGAGAGAGGACAGAGAGAGACTGGATTACAGAGAGAGAGGACAGAGAGAGACAGGATTACAGAGAGAGAGGACAGAGATAGACAGGATTACAGAGAGAGAGGACAGAGAGAGACAGGATTACAGAGAGAGAGGACAGAGAGAGACAGGAATACAGAGAGAGAGGTCAGAGAGAGACAGGATTACAGAGAGAGAGAACAGAGAGAGACAGGATTGCAGAGAGAGAGAGGACAGAGAGAGACCGGATTACAGAGAGAGAGAGGACAGAGAGAGACAGGATTACAGAGAGAGTGACAGGACAGTGAGAGACAGGATTACAGAGAGAGAGAAGACAGAGAGACAGGATTACAGAGAGCGAGAGGACAGAGTGCGACAGGATTACAGAGAGAGAGAGGACAGAGAGAGACAGGATTACAGAGAGAGAGGACAGAGGGAGAAAGGATAACAGAGAGAGAGAGGATTACAGAAGAGAGACAGGATTTCAGAGAGAGAGGAGAGAGAGAGACAGGATTACAGAGAGAGAGAGAGGACAGAGAGAGACATGATTACAAAGAGAGAGACGA
The DNA here is from genome assembly GCA_026770705.1 of Isurus oxyrinchus. NCBI lineage: Eukaryota > Metazoa > Chordata > Chondrichthyes > Lamniformes > Lamnidae > Isurus > Isurus oxyrinchus. The sequence goes on along the minus strand of JANJGN010001056.1, from coordinate 126,824 downwards.
CAGAGAGAGACAGGATTACAGAGAGAGAGAGGATTGCAGAGAGAGAGACAGGATTACAGAGAGAGAGGAGAGAGAGAGACAGGATTACAGAGAGAGAGGATAGAGAGAGACAGCATTACAGAGATAGAGGACAGAGGGAGACAGGATTACAGAGAGAGAGAGGACAGAGAGAGACAGGATTAAAGAGAGGGAGGACCGAGAGACAGGATTACAGAGAGAATGGACAGAGAGAGACAGGATTACAGAGAGAGAGAGGACAGAGAGAGACAGGATTACAGAGAGAGAGGACAGAGAGAGACAGGATTACAGAGAGAGAGACACAGGATTACAGAGAGAGAGGACAGAGAGAGACAGGATTACAGAGAGAGAGAGGACAGAGAGAGACAGGATTACAGAGAGAGAGGACAGAGAGAGACAGGATTACAGAGAGAGAGAGGACAGAGAGACACAGGATTAAACAGAGAGAGAGGACAGAGAGAGACAGGATTACCGAGAGAGAGGACAGAGAGAGACAGGATTACAGAGAGAGAGAGGACAGAGAGAGACAGGATTACAGAGAGAGAGGACAGAGAGAGACAGGATTACAGAGGGAGAGCGGACAGAGAGAGACAGGATTACAGAGAGAGAGAGGACAGAGAGAGACAGGATTACAGAGAGAGAGGACAGAGAGAGACAGGATTACAGAGAGAGAGAGGATAGAGAGAGACAAGATTACAGAGAGAGAGGACAGAGAGAGACAGGATTACAGAGAGAGAGGACAGAGAGAGACAGGATTACCGAGAGAGAGGACAGAGAGAGACAGGATTACAGAGAGAGAGAGGACAGAGAGAGACAGGATTACAGAGAGAGAGGACAGAGAGTGACAGGATTACAGAGAGAGAGAGGACAGAGAGAGACAGGATTACAGAGAGAGAGGACAGAGAGACACAGGATTACACAGAGAGAGAGGACAGAGAGAGACAGGATTACAGAGAGAGGGGACAGAGAGAGACAGGATTACAGAGAGAGAGGACAGAGAGAGACAGGATTACAGAGAGAGAGGACAGAGAGAGACAGGATTACAGAGAGAGAGAGGATAGAGAGAGACAGGATTACAGAGAGAGAGGACAGAGAGAGACAGGATTACAGAGAGAGAGAGGACAGAGAGACACAGGATTACAGAGAGAGAGAGGACAGAGAGAGACAGGATTACAGAGAGAGAGAGGACAGAAAGACACAGGATTACAGAGAGAGAGAGGACAGAGAGAGACAGGATTACAGAGAGAGAGAGGCCACAGAGACAGGATTACAGAGAGAGAGAGGACAGAGAGAGACAGGATTACAGAGAGAGAGGACAGAGAGAGACAGGATTACAGAGAGAGAGGACAGAGAGAGAAAGGATTACAGAGATAGAGAGTAGAGAGAGAGACAGGATTACAGAGAGAGAGGACAGAGAGACAGGATTTCCGAGAGAGGACATAGAGAGATAGGATTACAGAGAGAGAGAGGACAGAGAGAGACAGGATTACAGAGAGAGAGAGGACAGAGAGACAGGATTACAGAGGGAGAGGACAGAGAGAGACAGGATTACAGATAGAGAGAGGAGAGATTGAGACAGGATTACAGAGAGAGAGACGACAGAGAGATACAGCATTACAGAGAGAGAGGACAGAGAGAGACCGGATTACACAGAGAGAGGACAGAGAGAGACAGGATTACAGAGATAGAGAGTAGAGAGACAGACAGGATTACAGTGAGATAGAGGTCAGAGTGAGACAGGATTACAGAGAGAGAGGACAGAGAGAGATAGGATTACAGAGAGAGAGAGGACAGAGAGAGACAGGATTACAGAGAGAGAGGACAGAGAGAGACAGGATTACAGAGAGAGAGAGGACAGAGAGAGACAGGATTACAGAGAAAGAGGACAGAGAGAGACAGGATTACAGAGAGAGAGAGGACAGAGAGAGACAGGATTACAGAGAGAGAGAGGACAGAGAGAGACAGGATTACAGAGAGAGAGAGGACAGAGAGAGACAGGATTACAGAGAGAGAGAGGACAGAGAGAGACTGGATTACAGAGAGAGAGGACAGAGAGAGACAGGATTACAGAGAGAGAGGACAGAGATAGACAGGATTACAGAGAGAGAGGACAGAGAGAGACAGGATTACAGAGAGAGAGGACAGAGAGAGACAGGAATACAGAGAGAGAGGTCAGAGAGAGACAGGATTACAGAGAGAGAGAACAGAGAGAGACAGGATTGCAGAGAGAGAGAGGACAGAGAGAGACCGGATTACAGAGAGAGAGAGGACAGAGAGAGACAGGATTACAGAGAGAGTGACAGGACAGTGAGAGACAGGATTACAGAGAGAGAGAAGACAGAGAGACAGGATTACAGAGAGCGAGAGGACAGAGTGCGACAGGATTACAGAGAGAGAGAGGACAGAGAGAGACAGGATTACAGAGAGAGAGGACAGAGGGAGAAAGGATAACAGAGAGAGAGAGGATTACAGAAGAGAGACAGGATTTCAGAGAGAGAGGAGAGAGAGAGACAGGATTACAGAGAGAGAGAGAGGACAGAGAGAGACATGATTACAAAGAGAGAGACGACAGAGAGAGACAGGATTACAGAGAGAGAGAGGATTGCAGAGAGAGAGACAGGATTACAGAGAGAGAGGAGAGAGAGAGACAGGATTACAGAGAGAGAGGATAGAGAGAGACAGCATTACAGAGATAGAGGACAGAGGGAGACAGGATTACAGAGAGAGAGAGGACAGAGAGAGACAGGATTAAAGAGAGGGAGGACCGAGAGACAGGATTACAGAGAGAATGGACAGAGAGAGACAGGATTACAGAGAGAGAGAGGACAGAGAGAGACAGGATTACAGAGAGAGAGGACAGAGAGAGACAGGATTACAGAGAGAGAGACACAGGATTACAGAGAGAGAGGACAGAGAGAGACAGGATTACAGAGAGAGAGAGGACAGAGAGAGACAGGATTACAGAGAGAGAGGACAGAGAGAGACAGGATTACAGAGAGAGAGAGGACAGAGAGACACAGGATTAAACAGAGAGAGAGGACAGAGAGAGACAGGATTACCGAGAGAGAGGACAGAGAGAGACAGGATTACAGAGAGAGAGAGGACAGAGAGAGACAGGATTACAGAGAGAGAGGACAGAGAGAGACAGGATTACAGAGGGAGAGCGGACAGAGAGAGACAGGATTACAGAGAGAGAGAGGACAGAGAGAGACAGGATTACAGAGAGAGAGGACAGAGAGAGACAGGATTACAGAGAGAGAGAGGATAGAGAGAGACAAGATTACAGAGAGAGAGGACAGAGAGAGACAGGATTACAGAGAGAGAGGACAGAGAGAGACAGGATTACCGAGAGAGAGGACAGAGAGAGACAGGATTACAGAGAGAGAGAGGACAGAGAGAGACAGGATTACAGAGAGAGAGGACAGAGAGTGACAGGATTACAGAGAGAGAGAGGACAGAGAGAGACAGGATTACAGAGAGAGAGGACAGAGAGACACAGGATTACACAGAGAGAGAGGACAGAGAGAGACAGGATTACAGAGAGAGGGGACAGAGAGAGACAGGATTACAGAGAGAGAGGACAGAGAGAGACAGGATTACAGAGAGAGAGGACAGAGAGAGACAGGATTACAGAGAGAGAGAGGATAGAGAGAGACAGGATTACAGAGAGAGAGGACAGAGAGAGACAGGATTACAGAGAGAGAGAGGACAGAGAGACACAGGATTACAGAGAGAGAGAGGACAGAGAGAGACAGGATTACAGAGAGAGAGAGGACAGAAAGACACAGGATTACAGAGAGAGAGAGGACAGAGAGAGACAGGATTACAGAGAGAGAGAGGCCACAGAGACAGGATTACAGAGAGAGAGAGGACAGAGAGAGACAGGATTACAGAGAGAGAGGACAGAGAGAGACAGGATTACAGAGAGAGAGGACAGAGAGAGAAAGGATTACAGAGATAGAGAGTAGAGAGAGAGACAGGATTACAGAGAGAGAGGACAGAGAGACAGGATTTCCGAGAGAGGACATAGAGAGATAGGATTACAGAGAGAGAGAGGACAGAGAGAGACAGGATTACAGAGAGAGAGAGGACAGAGAGACAGGATTACAGAGGGAGAGGACAGAGAGAGACAGGATTACAGATAGAGAGAGGAGAGATTGAGACAGGATTACAGAGAGAGAGACGACAGAGAGATACAGCATTACAGAGAGAGAGGACAGAGAGAGACCGGATTACACAGAGAGAGGACAGAGAGAGACAGGATTACAGAGATAGAGAGTAGAGAGACAGACAGGATTACAGTGAGATAGAGGTCAGAGTGAGACAGGATTACAGAGAGAGAGGACAGAGAGAGATAGGATTACAGAGAGAGAGAGGACAGAGAGAGACAGGATTACAGAGAGAGAGGACAGAGAGAGACAGGATTACAGAGAGAGAGAGGACAGAGAGAGACAGGATTACAGAGAAAGAGGACAGAGAGAGACAGGATTACAGAGAGAGAGAGGACAGAGAGAGACAGGATTACAGAGAGAGAGAGGACAGAGAGAGACAGGATTACAGAGAGAGAGAGGACAGAGAGAGACAGGATTACAGAGAGAGAGAGGACAGAGAGAGACATGATTACAGAGAGAGATTGGGCAGAGAGAGCAAGGATTACAGAGAGAGAGAGGACTGAGAGATAGGATTACAGAGAGAGAGAGGACAGAGAGACAGGATTGCAGAGAGAGAGAGGACAGAGAGAGACAGGATTACAGAGAGAGAGGACAGAGAGAGACAGGATTACAGAGAGAGAGGACAGAGAGAGACAGGATTACAGAGAGAGAGGACAGAGAGAGACAGGATTACAGAGCGTGAGAGGACAGAGAGAGACAGGATTACAGAGAGAGAGGACAGAGAGAGACAGGATTACAGAGAGAGAGGACAGAGAGAGACTGCATTACAGAGAGAGAGAGAACAGAGTGAGACAGGATTACAGAGAGAGAGGACAGAGAGAGCGAGGATTACAGAGAGAGAGAGGACAGAGCGAGACAGGATTACAGAGAGAGAGAGGACAGAGAGAGACAGGATTACAGAGAGAGAGAGGACAGAGAGAGACAGGATTACAGAGAGAGAGAGGACAGAGAGAGACTGGATTACAGAGAGAGAGGACAGAGAGAGACAGGATTACAGAGAGGGAGGACAGAGATAGACAGGATTACAGAGAGAGAGGACAGAGAGAGACAGGATTGCAGAGAGAGAGAGGACAGAGAGAGACCGGATTACAGAGAGAGAGAGGACAGAGAGAGACAGGATTACAGAGAGAGAGAGGACAGAGAGAGACAGGATTACAGTGAGCGAGAGGACAGAGAGAGACAGGATTACAGGGAGAGAGGACAGAGAGAGACAGGATTACAGAGAGAGAGGACAGAGAGAGACAGGATTACAGAGAGAGTGACAGGACAGTGAGAGACAGGATTACAGAGAGAGAGAAGACAGAGAGACAGGATTACAGAGAGCGAGAGGACAGAGTGCGACAGGATTACAGAGAGAGAGAGGACAGAGAGAGACAGGATTACAGAGAGAGAGGACAGAGGGAGAAAGGATTACAGAGAGAGAGAGGATTACAGAAGAGAGACAGGATTTCAGAGAGAGAGGAGAGAGAGAGACAGGATTACAGAGAGAGAGAGAGGACAGAGAGAGACATGATTACAAAGAGAGAGACGACAGAGAGAGACAGGATTACAGAGAGAGAGAGGATTGCAGAGAGAGAGACAGGATTACAGAGAGAGAGGAGAGAGAGAGACAGGATTACAGAGAGAGAGGACAGAGAGAGACAGCATTACAGAGATAGAGGACAGAGGGAGACAGGATTACAGAGAGAGAGAGGACAGAGAGAGACAGGATTAAAGAGAGGGAGGACAGAGAGACAGGATTACAGAGAGATTGGACAGAGAGAGACAGGATTACAGAGAGAGAGAGGACAGAGAGAGACAGGATTACAGAGAGAGAGGACAGAGAGAGACAGGATTACAGAGAGAGAGACACAGGATTACAGAGAGAGAGGACAGAGAGAGACAGGATTACAGAGAGAGAGAGGACAGAGAGAGACAGGATTACAGAGAGAGAGGACAGAGAGAGACAGGATTACAGAGAGAGAGAGGACAGAGAGACACAGGATTAAACAGAGAGAGAGGACAGAGAGAGACAGGATTACCGAGAGAGAGGACAGAGAGAGACAGGATTACAGAGAGAGAGGATAGAGAGAGACAGCATTACAGAGATAGAGGACAGAGGGAGACAGGATTACAGAGAGAGAGAGGACAGAGAGAGACAGGATTAAAGAGAGGGAGGACCGAGAGACAGGATTACAGAGAGAATGGACAGAGAGAGACAGGATTACAGAGAGAGAGAGGACAGAGAGAGACAGGATTACAGAGAGAGAGGACAGAGAGAGACAGGATTACAGAGAGAGAGACACAGGATTACAGAGAGAGAGGACAGAGAGAGACAGGATTACAGAGAGAGAGAGGACAGAGAGAGACAGGATTACAGAGAGAGAGGACAGAGAGAGACAGGATTACAGAGAGAGAGAGGACAGAGAGACACAGGATTAAACAGAGAGAGAGGACAGAGAGAGACAGGATTACCGAGAGAGAGGACAGAGAGAGACAGGATTACAGAGAGAGAGAGGACAGAGAGAGACAGGATTACAGAGAGAGAGGACAGAGAGAGACAGGATTACAGAGGGAGAGCGGACAGAGAGAGACAGGATTACAGAGAGAGAGAGGACAGAGAGAGACAGGATTACAGAGAGAGAGGACAGAGAGAGACAGGATTACAGAGAGAGAGAGGATAGAGAGAGACAAGATTACAGAGAGAGAGGACAGAGAGAGACAGGATTACAGAGAGAGAGGACAGAGAGAGACAGGATTACCGAGAGAGAGGACAGAGAGAGACAGGATTACAGAGAGAGAGAGGACAGAGAGAGACAGGATTACAGAGAGAGAGGACAGAGAGTGACAGGATTACAGAGAGAGAGAGGACAGAGAGAGACAGGATTACAGAGAGAGAGGACAGAGAGACACAGGATTACACAGAGAGAGAGGACAGAGAGAGACAGGATTACAGAGAGAGGGGACAGAGAGAGACAGGATTACAGAGAGAGAGGACAGAGAGAGACAGGATTACAGAGAGAGAGGACAGAGAGAGACAGGATTACAGAGAGAGAGAGGATAGAGAGAGACAGGATTACAGAGAGAGAGGACAGAGAGAGACAGGATTACAGAGAGAGAGAGGACAGAGAGACACAGGATTACAGAGAGAGAGAGGACAGAGAGAGACAGGATTACAGAGAGAGAGAGGACAGAAAGACACAGGATTACAGAGAGAGAGAGGACAGAGAGAGACAGGATTACAGAGAGAGAGAGGCCAGAGAGACAGGATTACAGAGAGAGAGAGGACAGAGAGAGACAGGATTACAGAGAGAGAGGACAGAGAGAGACAGGATTGCAGAGAGAGAGGACAGAGAGAGAAAGGATTACAGAGATAGAGAGTAGAGAGAGAGACAGGATTACAGAGAGAGAGGACAGAGAGACAGGATTTCCGAGAGAGGACATAGAGAGATAGGATTACAGAGAGAGAGAGGACAGAGAGAGACAGGATTACAGAGAGAGAGAGGACAGAGAGACAGGATTACAGAGGGAGAGGACAGAGAGAGACAGGATTACAGATAGAGAGAGGAGAGATTGAGACAGGATTACAGAGAGAGAGACGACAGAGAGATACAGCATTACAGAGAGAGAGGACAGAGAGAGACAGGATTACACAGAGAGAGGACAGAGAGAGACAGGATTACAGAGATAGAGAGTAGAGAGACAGACAGGATTACAGAGAGATAGAGGTCAGAGTGAGACAGGATTACAGAGAGAGAGGACAGAGAGAGATAGGATTACAGAGAGAGAGAGGACAGAGAGAGACAGGATTACAGAGAGAGAGGACAGAGAGAGACAGGATTACAGAGAGAGAGAGGACAGAGAGAGACAGGATTACAGAGAAAGAGGACAGAGAGAGACAGGATTACAGAGAGAGAGAGGACAGAGAGAGACAGGATTACAGAGAGAGAGAGGACAGAGAGAGACAGGATTACAGAGAGAGAGAGGACAGAGAGAGACAGGATTACAGAGAGAGAGAGGACAGAGAGAGACATGATTACAGAGAGAGATTGGGCAGAGAGAGCAAGGATTACAGAGAGAGAGAGGACTGAGAGATAGGATTACAGAGAGAGAGAGGACAGAGAGACAGGATTGCAGAGAGAGAGAGGACAGAGAGAGACAGGATTACAGAGAGAGAGGACAGAGAGAGACAGGATTACAGAGAGAGAGGACAGAGAGAGACAGGATTACAGAGAGAGAGGACAGAGAGAGACAGGATTACAGAGCGTGAGAGGACAGAGAGAGACAGGATTACAGAGAGAGAGGACAGAGAGAGACAGGATTACAGAGAGAGAGGACAGAGAGAGACTGCATTACAGAGAGAGAGAGAACAGAGTGAGACAGGATTACAGAGAGAGAGGACAGAGAGAGCGAGGATTACAGAGAGAGAGAGGACAGAGCGAGACAGGATTACAGAGAGAGAGAGGACAGAGAGAGACAGGATTACAGAGAGAGAGAGGACAGAGAGAGACAGGATTACAGAGAGAGAGAGGACAGAGAGAGACTGGATTACAGAGAGAGAGGACAGAGAGAGACAGGATTACCGAGAGGGAGGACAGAGATAGACAGGATTACAGAGAGAGAGGACAGAGAGAGACAGGATTACAGAGAGAGAGGACAGAGAGAGACAGGAATACAGAGAGAGAGGTCAGAGAGAGACAGGATTACAGAGAGAGAGAACAGAGAGAGACAGGATTGCAGAGAGAGAGAGGACAGAGAGAGACCGGATTACAGAGAGAGAGAGGACAGAGAGAGACAGGATTACAGAGAGAGAGAGGACAGAGAGAGACAGGATTACAGTGAGCGAGAGGACAGAGAGAGACAGGATTACAGGGGGAGAGGACAGAGAGAGACAGGATTACAGAGAGAGAGGACAGAGAGAGACAGGATTACAGAGAGAGTGACAGGACAGTGAGAGACAGGATTACAGAGAGAGAGAAGACAGAGAGACAGGATTACAGAGAGCGAGAGGACAGAGTGCGACAGGATTACAGAGAGAGAGAGGACAGAGAGAGACAGGATTACAGAGAGAGAGGACAGAGGGAGAAAGGATTACAGAGAGAGAGAGGATTACAGAAGAGAGACAGGATTTCAGAGAGAGAGGAGAGAGAGAGACAGGATTACAGAGAGAGAGAGAGGACAGAGAGAGACATGATTACAAAGAGAGAGACGACAGAGAGAGACAGGATTACAGAGAGAGAGAGGATTGCAGAGAGAGAGACAGGATTACAGAGAGAGAGGAGAGAGAGAGACAGGATTACAGAGAGAGAGGACAGAGAGAGACAGCATTACAGAGATAGAGGACAGAGGGAGACAGGATTACAGAGAGAGAGAGGACAGAGAGAGACAGGATTAAAGAGAGGGAGGACAGAGAGACAGGATTACAGAGAGAATGGACAGAGAGAGACAGGATTACAGAGAGAGAGAGGACAGAGAGAGACAGGATTACAGAGAGAGAGGACAGAGAGAGACAGGATTACAGAGAGAGAGACACAGGATTACAGAGAGAGAGGACAGAGAGAGACAGGATTACAGAGAGAGAGAGGACAGAGAGAGACAGGATTACAGAGAGAGAGGACAGAGAGAGACAGGATTACAGAGAGAGAGAGGACAGAGAGACACAGGATTAAACAGAGAGAGAGGACAGAGAGAGACAGGATTACCGAGAGAGAGGACAGAGAGAGACAGGATTACAGAGAGAGAGAGGACAGAGAGAGACAGGATTACAGAGAGAGAGGACAGAGAGAGACAGGATTACAGAGGGAGAGCGGACAGAGAGAGACAGGATTACAGAGAGAGAGAGGACAGAGAGAGACAGGATTACAGAGAGAGAGGACAGAGAGAGACAGGATTACAGAGAGAGAGAGGATAGAGAGAGACAGGATTACAGAGAGAGAGGACAGAGAGAGACAGGATTACAGAGAGAGAGGACAGAGAGAGACAGGATTACCGAGAGAGAGGACAGAGAGAGACAGGATTACAGAGAGAGAGAGGACAGAGAAAGACAGGATTACAGAGAGAGAGGACAGAGAGAGACAGGATTACAGAGAGAGAGAGGACAGAGAGAGACAGGATTACAGAGAGAGAGGACAGAGAAACACAGGATTACACAGAGAGAGAGGACAGAGAGAGACAGGATTACAGAGAGAGGGGACAGAGAGAGACAGGATTACAGAGAGAGAGGACAGAGAGAGACAGGATTACAGAGAGAGAGGACAGAGAGAGACAGGATTACAGAGAGAGAGAGGATAGAGAGAGACAGGATTACAGAGAGAGAGGACAGAGAGAGACAGGATTACAGAGAGAGAGAGGACAGAGAGACACAGGATTACAGAGAGAGAGAGGACAGAGAGAGACAGGATTACAGAGAGAGAGAGGACAGAAAGACACAGGATTACAGAGAGAGAGAGGACAGAGAGAGACAGGATTACAGAGAGAGAGAGGCCAGAGAGACAGGATTACAGAGAGAGAGAGGACAGAGAGAGACAGGATTACAGAGATAGAGAGTAGAGAGAGAGACAGGATTACAGAGAGAGAGGACAGAGAGACAGGATTTCCGAGAGAGGACATAGAGAGATAGGATTACAGAGAGAGAGAGGACAGAGAGAGACAGGATTACAGAGAGAGAGAGGACAGAGAGACAGGATTACAGAGGGAGAGGACAGAGAGAAAGAGGATTACAGAGAGTGAGGGCAGACAGAGAAAGGATTACAGAGAGAGAGGACAGAGAGAGACAGGATTACAGATAGAGAGAGGAGAGATTGAGACAGGATTACAGAGAGAGAGACGACAGAGAGATACAGCATTACAGAGAGAGAGGACAGAGAGAGACAGGATTACACAGAGAGAGGACAGAGAGAGACAGGATTACAGAGATAGAGAGTAGAGAGACAGACAGGATTACAGAGAGATAGAGGTCAGAGTGAGACAGGATTACAGAGAGAGAGGACAGAGAGAGACAGCATTACAGAGAGAGAGAGAACAGAGTGAGACAGGATTACAGAGAGAGAGGACAGAGAGAGCGAGGATTACAGAGAGAGAGAGGACAGAGCGAGACAGGATTACAGAGAGAGAGAGGACAGAGAGAGACAGGATAACAGAGAGAGAGAGGACAGAGAGAGACAGGATTACAGAGAGAGAGAGGACAGAGATAGACAGGATTACAGAGAGAGAGGACAGAGAGAGACAGGATTACAGAGAGAGAGGACAGAGAGAGACAGGAATACAGAGAGAGAGGACAGAGAGAGACAGGATTACAGAGAGAGAGAACAGAGAGAGACAGGATTACAGAGAGAGAGAGGACAGAGAGAGAAAGGATTACAGAGAGAGAGAGGACAGAGAGAGACAGGATTACAGTGAGCGAGAGGACAGAGAGAGACAGGATTACAGGGAGAGAGGACAGAGAGAGACAGGATTACAGAGAGAGTGGACAGAGAGAGACAGGATTACAGAGAGAGTGACAGGACAGTGAGAGACAGGATTACAGAGAGAGAGAAGACAGAGAGACAGGATTACAGAGAGCGAGAGGACAGAGTGCGACAGGATTACAGAGAGAGAGAGGACAGAGAGAGACAGGATTACAGAGAGAGAGGACAGAGGGAGAAAGGATTACAGAGAGAGAGAGGATTACAGAAGAGAGACAGGATTTCAGAGAGAGAGAAGAGAGAGAGACAGGATTACAGAGAGAGAGAGAGGACAGAGAGAGACATGATTACAAAGAGAGAGACGACAGAGAGAGACAGGATTACAGAGAGAGAGAGGATTGCAGAGAGAGAGACAGGATTACAGAGAGAGAGGAGAGAGAGAGACAGGATTACAGAGAGAGAGGACAGAGAGAGACAGGATTACAGAGATAGAGGACAGAGGGAGACAGGATTACAGAGAGAGAGAGGACAGAGAGAGACAGGATTGAAGAGAGGGAGGACAGAGAGACAGGATTACAGAGAGAATGGACAGAGAGAGACAGGATTACAGAGAGAGAGAGGACAGAGAGAGACAGGATTACAGAGAGAGAGGACAGAGAGAGACAGGATTACAGAGAGAGAGACACAGGATTACAGAGAGAGAGGACAGAGAGAGACAGGATTACAGAGAGAGAGAGGACAGAGAGAGACAGGATTACAGAGAGAGAGAGGACAGAGAGAGACAGGATTACAGAGAGAGAGGACAGAGAGAGACAGGATTACAGAGAGAGAGAGGATAGAGAGAGACAGGATTACAGAGAGAGAGGACAGAGAGAGACAGGATTACAGAGAGAGAGAGGACAGAGAGACACAGGATTACAGAGAGAGAGAGGACAGAGAGAGACAGGATTACAGAGAGAGAGAGGACAGAAAGACACAGGATTACAGAGAGAGAGAGGACAGAGAGAGACAGGATTACAGAGAGAGAGAGGCCAGAGAGACAGGATTACAGAGAGAGAGAGGACAGAGAGAGACAGGATTACAGAGAGAGAGGACAGAGAGAGACAGGATTACAGAGAGAGAGGACAGAGAGAGCGAGGATTACAGAGAGAGAGAGGACAGAGCGAGACAGGATTACAGAGAGAGAGAGGACAGAGAGAGACAGGATTACAGAGAGAGAGAGGACAGAGAGAGACAGGATTACAGAGAGAGAGAGGACAGAGAGAGACTGGATTACAGAGAGAGAGGACAGAGAGAGACAGGATTACAGAGAGGGAGGACAGAGATAGACAGGATTACAGAGAGAGAGGACAGAGAGAGACAGGATTACAGAGAGAGAGGACAGAGAGAGACAGGAATACAGAGAGAGAGGTCAGAGAGAGACAGGATTACAGAGAGAGAGAACAGAGAGAGACAGGATTGCAGAGAGAGAGAGGACAGAGAGAGACCGGATTACAGAGAGAGAGAGGACAGAGAGAGACAGGATTACAGAGAGAGAGAGGACAGAGAGAGACAGGATTACAGTGAGCGAGAGGACAGAGAGAGACAGGATTACAGGGAGAGAGGACAGAGAGAGACAGGATTACAGAGAGAGAGGACAGAGAGAGACAGGATTACAGAGAGAGTGACAGGACAGTGAGAGACAGGATTACAGAGAGAGAGAAGACAGAGAGACAGGATTACAGAGAGCGAGAGGACAGAGTGCGACAGGATTACAGAGAGAGAGAGGACAGAGAGAGACAGGATTACAGAGAGAGAGGACAGAGGGAGAAAGGATTACAGAGAGAGAGAGGATTACAGAAGAGAGACAGGATTTCAGAGAGAGAGGAGAGAGAGAGACAGGATTACAGAGAGAGAGAGAGGACAGAGAGAGACATGATTACAAAGAGAGAGACGACAGAGAGAGACAGGATTTCAGAGAGAGAGAGGATTGCAGAGAGAGAGACAGGATTACAGAGAGAGAGGAGAGAGAGAGACAGGATTACAGAGAGAGAGGACAGAGAGAGACAGCATTACAGAGATAGAGGACAGAGGGAGACAGGATTACAGAGAGAGAGAGGACAGAGAGAGACAGGATTAAAGAGAGGGAGGACAGAGAGACAGGATTACAGAGAGAATGGACAGAGAGAGACAGGATTACAGAGAGAGAGAGGACAGAGAGAGACAGGATTACAGAGAGAGAGGACAGAGAGAGACAGGATTACAGAGAGAGAGACACAGGATTACAGAGAGAGAGGACAGAGAGAGACAGGATTACAGAGAGAGAGAGGACAGAGAGAGACAGGATTACAGAGAGAGAGGACAGAGAGAGACAGGATTACAGAGAGAGAGAGGACAGAGAGACACAGGATTAAACAGAGAGAGAGGACAGAGAGAGACAGGATTACCGAGAGAGAGGACAGAGAGAGACAGGATTACAGAGAGAGAGAGGACAGAGAGAGACAGGATTACAGAGAGAGAGGACAGAGAGAGACAGGATTACAGAGGGAGAGCGGACAGAGAGAGACAGGATTACAGAGAGAGAGAGGACAGAGAGAGACAGGATTACAGAGAGAGAGGACAGAGAGAGACAGGATTACAGAGAGAGAGAGGATAGAGAGAGACAGGATTACAGAGAGAGAGGACAGAGAGAGACAGGATTACAGAGAGAGAGGACAGAGAGAGACAGGAATACCGAGAGAGAGGACAGAGAGAGACAGGATTACAGAGAGAGAGAGGACAGAGAGAGACAGGATTACAGAGAGAGAGGACAGAGAGTGACAGGATTACAGAGAGAGAGAGGACAGAGAGAGACAGGATTACAGAGAGAGAGGACAGAGAAACACAGGATTACACAGAGAGAGAGGACAGAGAGAGACAGGATTACAGAGAGAGGGGACAGAGAGAGACAGGATTACAGAGAGAGAGGACAGAGAGAGACAGGATTACAGAGAGAGAGGACAGAGAGAGACAGGATTACAGAGAGAGAGAGGATAGAGAGAGACAGGATTACAGAGAGAGAGGACAGAGAGAGACAGGATTACAGAGAGAGAGAGGACAGAGAGACACAGGATTACAGAGAGAGAGAGGACAGAGAGAGACAGGATTACAGAGAGAGAGAGGACAGAAAGACACAGGATTACAGAGAGAGAGAGGACAGAAAGACACAGGATTACAGAGAGAGAGAGGACAGAGAGAGACAGGATTACAGAGAGAGAGAGGCCAGAGAGACAGGATTACAGAGAGAGAGAGGACAGAGAGAGACAGGATTAAAGAGATAGAGAGTAGAGAGAGAGACAGGATTACAGAGAGAGAGGACAGAGAGACAGGATTTCCGAGAGAGGACATAGAGAGATAGGATTACAGAGAGAGAGAGGACAGAGAGAGACAGGATTACAGAGAGAGAGAGGACAGAGAGACAGGATTACAGAGGGAGAGGACAGAGAGAAAGAGGATTACAGAGAGTGAGGGCAGACAGAGAAAGGATTACAGAGAGAGAGGACAGAGAGAGACAGGATTACAGATAGAGAGAGGAGAGATTGAGACAGGATTACAGAGAGAGAGGACAGAGAGAGACAGGAATACAGAGAGAGAGGTCAGAGAGAGACAGGATTACAGAGAGAGAGAACAGAGAGAGACAGGATTGCAGAGAGAGAGAGGACAGAGAGAGACCGGATTACAGAGAGAGAGAGGACAGAGAGAGACAGGATTACAGAGAGAGAGAGGACAGAGAGAGACAGGATTACAGTGAGCGAGAGGACAGAGAGAGACAGGATTACAGGGAGAGAGGACAGAGAGAGACAGGATTACAGAGAGAGAGGACAGAGACAGACAGGATTACAGAGAGAGTGACAGGACAGTGAGAGACAGGATTACAGAGAGAGAGAAGACAGAGAGACAGGATTACAGAGAGCGAGAGGACAGAGTGCGACAGGATTACAGAGAGAGAGAGGACAGAGAGAGACAGGATTACAGAGAGAGAGGACAGAGGGAGAAAGGATTACAGAGAGAGAGAGGATTACAGAAGAGAGACAGGATTTCAGAGAGAGAGGAGAGAGAGAGACAGGATTACAGAGAGAGAGAGAGGACAGAGAGAGACATGATTACAAAGAGAGAGACGACAGAGAGAGACAGGATTACAGAGAGAGAGAGGATTGCAGAGAGAGAGACAGGATTACAGAGAGAGAGGAGAGAGAGAGACAGGATTACAGAGAGAGAGGACAGAGAGAGACAGCATTACAGAGATAGAGGACAGAGGGAGACAGGATTACAGAGAGAGAGAGGACAGAGAGAGACAGGATTAAAGAGAGGGAGGACAGAGAGACAGGATTACAGAGAGAATGGACAGAGAGAGACAGGATTACAGAGAGAGAGAGGACAGAGAGAGACAGGATTACAGAGAGAGAGGACAGAGAGAGACAGGATTACAGAGAGAGAGACACAGGATTACAGAGAGAGAGGACAGAGAGAGACAGGATTACAGAGAGAGAGAGGACAGAGAGAGACAGGATTACAGAGAGAGAGGACAGAGAGAGACAGGATTACAGAGAGAGAGAGGACAGAGAGACACAGGATTAAACAGAGAGAGAGGACAGAGAGAGACAGGATTACCGAGAGAGAGGACAGAGAGAGACAGGATTACAGAGAGAGAGAGGACAGAGAGAGACAGGATTACAGAGAGAGAGGACAGAGAGAGACAGGATTACAGAGGGAGAGCGGACAGAGAGAGACAGGATTACAGAGAGAGAGAGGACAGAGAGAGACAGGATTACAGAGAGAGAGGACAGAGAGAGACAGGATTACAGAGAGAGAGAGGATAGAGAGAGACAGGATTACAGAGAGAGAGGACAGAGAGAGACAGGATTACAGAGAGAGAGGACAGAGAGAGACAGGATTACCGAGAGAGAGGACAGAGAGAGACAGGATTACAGAGAGAGAGAGGACAGAGAGAGACAGGATTACAGAGAGAGAGGACAGAGAGTGACAGGATTACAGAGAGAGAGAGGACAGAGAGAGACAGGATTACAGAGAGAGAGGACAGAGAAACACAGGATTACACAGAGAGAGAGGACAGAGAGAGACAGGATTACAGAGAGAGGGGACAGAGAGAGACAGGATTACAGAGAGAGAGGACAGAGAGAGACAGGATTACAGAGAGAGAGGACAGAGAGAGACAGGATTACAGAGAGAGAGAGGATAGAGAGAGACAGGATTACAGAGAGAGAGAGGACAGAGAGAGACTGGATTACAGAGAGAGAGGACAGAGAGAGACAGGATTACAGAGAGGGAGGACAGAGATAGACAGGATTACAGAGAGAGAGGACAGAGAGAGACAGGATTACAGAGAGAGAGGACAGAGAGAGACAGGAATACAGAGAGAGAGGTCAGAGAGAGACAGGATTACAGAGAGAGAGAACAGAGAGAGACAGGATTGCAGAGAGAGAGAGGACAGAGAGAGACCGGATTACAGAGAGAGAGAGGACAGAGAGAGACAGGATTACAGAGAGAGAGAGGACAGAGAGAGACAGGATTACAGTGAGCGAGAGGACAGAGAGAGACAGGATTACAGGGAGAGAGGACAGAGAGAGACAGGATTACAGAGAGAGAGGACAGAGAGAGACAGGATTACAGAGAGAGTGACAGGACAGTGAGAGACAGGATTACAGAGAGAGAGAAGACAGAGAGACAGGATTACAGAGAGCGAGAGGACAGAGTGCGACAGGATTACAGAGAGAGAGAGGACAGAGAGAGACAGGATTACAGAGAGAGAGGACAGAGGGAGAAAGGATTACAGAGAGAGAGAGGATTACAGAAGAGAGACAGGATTTCAGAGAGAGAGGAGAGAGAGAGACAGGATTACAGAGAGAGAGAGAGGACAGAGAGAGACATGATTACAAAGAGAGAGACGACAGAGAGAGACAGGATTACAGAGAGGGAGAGGATTGCAGAGAGAGAGACAGGATTACAGAGAGAGAGGAGAGAGAGAGACAGGATTACAGAGAGAGAGGACAGAGAGAGACAGCATTACAGAGATAGAGGACAGAGGGAGACAGGATTACAGAGAGAGAGAGGACAGAGAGAGACAGGATTAAAGAGAGGGAGGACAGAGAGACAGGATTACAGAGAGAATGGACAGAGAGAGACAGGATTACAGAGAGAGAGAGGACAGAGAGAGACAGGATTACAGAGAGAGAGGACAGAGAGAGACAGGATTACAGAGAGAGAGACACAGGATTACAGAGAGAGAGGACAGAGAGAGACAGGATTACAGAGAGAGAGAGGACAGAGAGAGACAGGATTACAGAGAGAGAGGACAGAGAGAGACAGGATTACAGAGAGAGAGAGGACAGAGAGACACAGGATTAAACAGAGAGAGAGGACAGAGAGAGACAGGATTACCGAGAGAGAGGACAGAGAGAGACAGGATTACAGAGAGAGAGAGGACAGAGAGAGACAGGATTACAGAGAGAGAGGACAGAGAGAGACAGGATTACAGAGGGAGAGCGGACAGAGAGAGACAGGATTACAGAGAGAGAGAGGACAGAGAGAGACAGGATTACAGAGAGAGAGGACAGAGAGAGACAGGATTACAGAGAGAGAGAGGATAGAGAGAGACAGGATTACAGAGAGAGAGGACAGAGAGAGACAGGATTACAGAGAGAGAGGACAGAGAGAGACAGGATTACCGAGAGAGAGGACAGAGAGAGACAGGATTACAGAGAGAGAGAGGACAGAGAGAGACAGGATTACAGAGAGAGAGGACAGAGAGTGACAGGATTACAGAGAGAGAGAGGACAGAGAGAGACAGGATTACAGAGAGAGAGGACAGAGAAACACAGGATTACACAGAGAGAGAGGACAGAGAGAGACAGGATTACAGAGAGAGGGGACAGAGAGAGACAGGATTACAGAGAGAGAGGACAGAGAGAGACAGGATTACAGAGAGAGAGGACAGAGAGAGACAGGATTACAGAGAGAGAGAGGATAGAGAGAGACAGGATTACAGAGAGAGAGGACAGAGAGAGACAGGATTACAGAGAGAGAGAGGACAGAGAGACACAGGATTACAGAGAGAGAGAGGACAGAGAGAGACAGGATTACAGAGAGAGAGAGGACAGAAAGACACAGGATTACAGAGAGAGAGAGGACAGAAAGACACAGGATTACAGAGAGAGAGAGGACAGAGAGAGACAGGATTACAGAGAGAGAGAGGCCAGAGAGACAGGATTACAGAGAGAGAGAGGACAGAGAGAGACAGGATTAAAGAGATAGAGAGTAGAGAGAGAGACAGGATTACAGAGAGAGAGGACAGAGAGACAGGATTTCCGAGAGAGGACATAGAGAGATAGGATTACAGAGAGAGAGAGGACAGAGAGAGACAGGATTACAGAGAGAGAGAGGACAGAGAGACAGGATTACAGAGGGAGAGGACAGAGAGAAAGAGGATTACAGAGAGTGAGGGCAGACAGAGAAAGGATTACAGAGAGAGAGGACAGAGAGAGACAGGATTACAGATAGAGAGAGGAGAGATTGAGACAGGATTACAGAGAGAGAGACGACAGAGAGATACAGCATTAAAGAGAGAGAGGACAGAGAGAGACAGGATTACACAGAGAGAGGACAGAGAGAGACAGGATTACAGAGATAGAGAGTAGAGAGACAGACAGGATTACAGAGAGATAGAGGTCAGAGTGTGACAGGATTAGAGAGAGAGAGGACAGAGAGAGACAGCATTACAGAGAGAGAGAGAACAGAGTGAGACAGGATTACAGAGAGAGAGGACAGAGAGAGCGAGGATTACAGAGAGAAAAAGGACAGAGCGAGACAGGATTACAGAGAGAGAGAGGACAGAGAGAGACAGGATAACAGAGAGAGAGAGGACAGAGAGAGACAGGATTACAGAGAGAGAGAGGACAGAGATAGACAGGATTACAGAGAGAGAGGACAGAGAGAGACAGGATTACAGAGAGAGAGGACAGAGAGAGACAGGAATACAGAGAGAGAGGACAGAGAGAGACAGGATTACAGAGAGAGAGAACAGAGAGAGACAGGATTGCAGAGAGAGAGAGGACAGAGAGAGACCGGATTACAGAGAGAGAGAGGACAGAGAGAGAAAGGATTACAGAGAGAGAGAGGACAGAGAGAGACAGGATTACAGTGAGCGAGAGGACAGAGAGAGACAGGATTACAGGGAGAGAGGACAGAGAGAGACAGGATTACAGAGAGAGAGGACAGAGAGAGACAGGATTACAGAGCGAGTGACAGGACAGTGAGAGACAGGATTACAGAGAGAGAGAAGACAGAGAGACAGGATTACAGAGAGCGAGAGGACAGAGTGCGACAGGATTACAGAGAGAGAGAGGACAGAGAGAGACAGGATTACAGAGAGAGAGGACAGAGGGAGAAAGGATTACAGAGAGAGAGAGGATTACAGAAGAGAGACAGGATTTCAGAGAGAGAGGAGAGAGACAGACAGGATTACAGAGAGAGAGAGAGGACAGAGAGAGACATGATTACAAAGAGATAGACGACAGAGAGAGACAGGATTACAGAGAGAGAGAGGATTGCAGAGAGAGAGACAGGATTACAGAGAGAGAGGAGAGAGAGAGACAGGATTACAGAGAGAGAGGACAGAGAGAGACAGGATTACAGAGATAGAGGACAGAGGGAGACAGGATTACAGAGAGAGAGAGGACAGAGAGAGACAGGATTGAAGAGAGGGAGGACAGAGAGACAGGATTACAGAGAGAATGGACAGAGAGAGACAGGATTACAGAGAGAGAGAGGACAGAGAGAGACAGGATTACAGAGAGAGAGGACAGAGAGAGACAGGATTACAGAGAGAGAGACACAGGATTACAGAGAGAGAGGACAGAGAGAGACAGGATTACAGAGAGAGAGAGGACAGAGAGAGACAGGATTACAGAGAGAGAGAGGACAGAGAGAGACAGGATTACAGAGAGAGAGGACAGAGAGAGACAGGATTACAGAGAGAGAGAGGATAGAGAGAGACAGGATTACAGAGAGAGAGGACAGAGAGAGACAGGATTACAGAGAGAGAGAGGACAGAGAGACACAGGATTACAGAGAGAGAGAGGACAGAGAGAGACAGGATTACAGAGTGAGAGAGGACAGAAAGACACAGGATTACAGAGAGAGAGAGGACAGAGAGAGACAGGATTACAGAGAGAGAGAGGCCAGAGAGACAGGATTACAGAGAGAGAGAGGACAGAGAGAGACAGGATTACAGAGAGAGAGGACAGAGAGAGACAGGATTACAGAGAGAGAGGACAGAGAGTGACAGGATTACAGAGAGAGAGAGGACAGAGAGAGACAGGATTACAGAGAGAGAGGACAGAGAAACACAGGATTACACAGAGAGAGAGGACAGAGAGAGACAGGATTACAGAGAGAGGGGACAGAGAGAGACAGGATTACAGAGAGAGAGGACAGAGAGAGACAGGATTACAGAGAGAGAGGATAGAGAGAGACAGGATTACAGAGAGAGAGAGGATAGAGAGAGACAGGATTACAGAGAGAGAGGACAGAGAGAGACAGGATTACAGAGAGAGAGAGGACAGAGAGACACAGGATTACAGAGAGAGAGAGGACAGAGAGAGACAGGATTACAGAGAGAGAGAGGACAGAAAGACACAGGATTACAGAGAGAGAGAGGACAGAGAGAGACAGGATTACAGAGAGAGAGAGGCCAGAGAGACAGGATTACAGAGAGAGAGAGGACAGAGAGAGACAGGATTACAGAGATAGAGAGTAGAGAGAGAGACAGGATTACAGAGAGAGAGGACAGAGAGACAGGATTTCCGAGAGAGGACATAGAGAGATAGGATTACAGAGAGAGAGAGGACAGAGAGAGACAGGATTACAGAGAGAGAGAGGACAGAGAGACAGGATTACAGAGGGAGAGGACAGAGAGAAAGAGGATTACAGAGAGTGAGGGCAGACAGAGAAAGGATTACAGAGAGAGAGGACAGAGAGAGACAGGATTACAGATAGAGAGAGGAGAGATTGAGACAGGATTACAGAGAGAGAGACGACAGAGAGATACAGCATTACAGAGAGAGAGGACAGAGAGAGACAGGATTACACAGAGAGAGGACAGAGAGAGACAGGATTACAGAGATAGAGAGTAGAGAGACAGACAGGATTACAGAGAGATAGAGGTCAGAGTGAGACAGGATTACAGAGAGAGAGGACAGAGAGAGACAGCATTACAGAGAGAGAGAGAACAGAGTGAGACAGGATTACAGAGAGAGAGGACAGAGAGAGCGAGGATTACAGAGAGAGAGAGGACAGAGCGAGACAGGATTACAGAGAGAGAGAGGACAGAGAGAGACAGGATAACAGAGAGAGAGAGGACAGAGAGAGACAGGATTACAGAGAGAGAGAGGACAGAGATAGACAGGATTACAGAGAGAGAGGACAGAGAGAGACAGGATTACAGAGAGAGAGGACAGAGAGAGACAGGAATACAGAGAGAGAGGACAGAGAGAGACAGGATTACAGAGAGAGAGAACAGAGAGAGACAGGATTGCAGAGAGAGAGAGGACAGAGAGAGACCGGATTACAGAGAGAGAGAGGACAGAGAGAGAAAGGATTACAGAGAGAGAGAGGACAGAGAGAGACAGGATTACAGTGAGCGAGAGGACAGAGAGAGACAGGATTACAGGGAGAGAGGACAGAGAGAGACAGGATTACAGAGAGAGTGGACAGAGAGAGACAGGATTACAGAGAGAGTGACAGGACAGTGAGAGACAGGATTACAGAGAGAGAGAAGACAGAGAGACAGGATTACAGAGAGCGAGAGGACAGAGTGCGACAGGATTATAGAGAGAGAGAGGACAGAGAGAGACAGGATTACAGAGAGAGAGGACAGAGGGAGAAAGGATTACAGAGAGAGAGAGGATTACAGAAGAGAGACAGGATTTCAGAGAGAGAGGAGAGAGAGAGACAGGATTACAGAGAGAGAGAGAGGACAGAGAGAGACATGATTACAAAGAGAGAGACGACAGAGAGAGACAGGATTACAGAGAGAGAGAGGATTGCAGAGAGAGAGACAGGATTACAGAGAGAGAGGAGAGAGAGAGACAGGATTACAGAGAGAGAGGACAGAGAGAGACAGGATTACAGAGATAGAGGACAGAGGGAGACAGGATTACAGAGAGAGAGAGGACAGAGAGAGACAGGATTGAAGAGAGGGAGGACAGAGAGACAGGATTACAGAGAGAATGGACAGAGAGAGACAGGATTACAGAGAGAGAGAGGACAGAGAGAGACAGGATTACAGAGAGAGAGGACAGAGAGAGACAGGATTACAGAGAGAGAGACACAGGATTACAGAGAGAGAGGACAGAGAGAGACAGGATTACAGAGAGAGAGAGGACAGAGAGAGACAGGATTACAGAGAGAGAGAGGACAGAGAGAGACAGGATTACAGAGAGAGAGGACAGAGAGAGACAGGATTACAGAGAGAGAGAGGATAGAGAGAGACAGGATTACAGAGAGAGAGGACAGAGAGAGACAGGATTACAGAGAGAGAGAGGACAGAGAGACACAGGATTACAGAGAGAGAGAGGACAGAGAGAGACAGGATTACAGAGAGAGAGAGGACAGAAAGACACAGGATTACAGAGAGAGAGAGGACAGAGAGAGACAGGATTACAGAGAGAGAGAGGCCAGAGAGACAGGATTACAGAGAGAGAGAGGACAGAGAGAGACAGGATTACAGAGAGAGAGGACAGAGAGAGACAGGATTACAGAGAGAGAGGACAGAGAGAGCGAGGATTACAGAGAGAGAGAGGACAGAGCGAGACAGGATTACAGAGAGAGAGAGGACAGAGAGAGACAGGATTACAGAGAGAGAGAGGACAGAGAGAGACAGGATTACAGAGAGAGAGAGGACAGAGAGAGACTGGATTACAGAGAGAGAGGACAGAGAGAGACAGGATTACAGAGAGGGAGGACAGAGATAGACAGGATTACAGAGAGAGAGGACAGAGAGAGACAGGATTACAGAGAGAGAGGACAGAGAGAGACAGGAATACAGAGAGAGAGGTCAGAGAGAGACAGGATTACAGAGAGAGAGAACAGAGAGAGACAGGATTGCAGAGAGAGAGAGGACAGAGAGAGACCGGATTACAGAGAGAGAGGACAGAGAGAGAAAGGATTACAGAGATAGAGAGGACAGAGAGAGACAGGATTACAGAGAGAGAGAGGACAGAGAGAGACAGGATTACAGAGTGAGAGAGGACAGAGAGAGACAGGATTGCAGAGAGAGAGAGGACAGAGAGACACAGGATTACAGAGAGAGATGACAGAGAGAGACAGGATTACAGAGAGAGAGAGTACAGAGAGAGACAGGAATACAGAGAGAGAGAGGACAGAGAGAGACAGGATTACAGAGAGAGAGAGGACAGAGAGAGACAGGATTACAGAGAGAGAGAGGACAGAGAGAGACAGGATTACAGAGAGAGAGAGGACAGAGAGAGACAGGATTACAGAGAGAGAGAGGACAGAGAGAGACAGGATTACAGAGAGAGAGGACAGAGAGAGACAGGATTACAGAGAGAGAGGACAGAGATAGACAGGATTACAGAGAGAGATGACAGAGAGAGACAGGATTACAGAGAGAGAGAGGATAGAGAGAGACAGGATTACAGAGAGAGAGGACAGAGAGAGACAGGATTACAGAGAGAGAGAGGACAGAGAGACACAGGATTACAGAGAGAGAGAGGTCAGAGAGAGACAGGATTACAGAGAGAGAGAGGACAGAAAGACACAGGATTACAGAGAGAGAGAGGACAGAGAGAGACAGGATTACAGAGAGAGAGAGGACAGAGAGACAGGATTACAGAGAGAGAGAGGACAGAGAGAGACAGGATTACAGAGAGAGAGGACAGAGAGAGACAGGATTACAGAGAGAGAGGACAGAGAGAGACAGGATTACAGAGATAGAGAGGACAGAGAGAGACAGGATTACAGAGAGAGAGAGGACAGAGAGAGACAGGATTACAGAGAGAGAGAGGACAGAGAGACAGGATTACAGAGAGAGAGAGGACAGAGAGGGACAGGATTACAGAGAGAGAGGACAGAGAGAGACAGGATTACAGAGAGAGAGGACAGAGAGAGACAGGATTACAGAGATAGAGAGGACAGAGAGAGACAGGATTACAGAGAGAGAGAGGACAGAGAGAGACAGGATTACAGAGGGAGAGAGGACAGAGAGAGACAGGATTGCAGAGAGAGAGAGGACAGAGAGACACAGGATTACAAAGAGAGAGGACAGAGAGAGACAGGATTACAGAGAGAGAGAGTACAGAGAGAGACAGGATTACAGAGAGAGAGAGAGGACAGAGAGAGACAGGATTACAGAGAGAGAGAGGACAGAGAGAGACAGGATTACAGAGAGAGAGAGGACAGAGAGAGACAGGATTACAGAGAGAGAGAGGACAGAGAGAGACAGGATTACAGAGAGAGAGAGGACAGAGAGAGACAGGATTACAGAGAGAGAGGACAGAGAGAGACAGGATTACAGAGAGAGAGGACAGAGATAGACAGGATTACAGAGAGAGAGGACAGAGAGAGACAGGATTACACAGAGAGAGGACAGAGAGAGACAGGATTACAGAGAGAGAGGACAGAGAGAGGCAGGATTACAGAGAGAGAGAACAGAGAGAGACAGGATTGCAGAGAGAGAGAGGACAGAGAGAGACAGGATTACAGAGAGAGAGAGGACAGAGAGAGACAGGATTACAGAGAGAGAGAGGACAGAGAGAGACAGGATTACAGAGAGTGAGAGGACAGAGAGAGACAGGATTACAGTTAGAGAGGACAGAGAGAGACAGGATTACAGAGAGAGAGGACAGAGAGAGACAGGATTACAGAGAGAGAGACAGGACAGTGAGAGACAGGATTACAGAGAGAGAGAAGACAGAGAGACAGGATTACAGAGAGCGAGAGGACAGAGTGCGACAGGATTACAGAGAGAGAGAGGAAAGAGAGAGACAGGATTACAGAGAGAGAGGACAGAGGGAGAAAGGATTACAGAGGGAGAGCGGACAGAGAGAGACAGGATTACAGAGAGAGAGAGGACAGAGAGAGACAGGATTACAGAGAGAGAGGACAGAGAGAGACAGGATTACAGAGAGAGAGAGGATAGAGAGAGACAGGATTACAGAGAGAGAGGACAGAGAGAGACAGGATTACAGAGAGAGAGAGGACAGAGAGAGACAGGATTACAGAGAGAGAGAGGACAGAGAGAGACAGGATTACAGAGAGAGAGGACAGAGGGAGAAAGGATTACAGAGAGAGAGAGGATTACAGAAGAGAGACAGGATTTCAGAGAGAGAGGAGAGAGAGAGACAGGATTACAGAGAGAGAGAGAGGACAGAGAGAGACATGATTACAAAGAGAAAGACGACAGAGAGAGACAGGATTACAGAGAGAGAGATGATTGCAGAGAGAGAGACAGGATTACAGAGAGAGAGGAGAGAGAGAGACAGGATTACAGAGAGTGAGAACAGAGAGAGACAGGATTACAGAGAGAGAGGACAGAGGGAGACAGGATTACAGAGAGAGAGGGCAGAGAGAGACAGGATTAAAGAGAGGGAGGACAGAGAGACAGGATTACTGAGAGAGAGAGGACAGAGAGAGACAGGATTAAAGAGAGAGAGGACAGAGAGAGACAGGATTACAGAGAGAGAGAGAGAGACAGGATTACAGAGAGAGAGAGGACAGAGAGAGACAGGATTACAGAGAGAGAGGACAGAGAGAGACAGGATTACAGAGAGAGAGAGGACAGAGAGAGACAGGATTACAGAGAGAGAGAGGACACAGAGAGACAGGATTAAAGAGAGAGAGGACAGAGAGAGACAGGATTACAGAGAGCGAGAGGACAGAGAGAGACAGGATTACAGAGAGAGTGAGAACAGAGAGAGACAGGATTACAGAAATAGAGACACAGGATTACAGAGAGAGAGGACAGAGAGAGACAGGATTACAGAGAGAGAGAGGACAGAGAGAGACAGGATTACAGAGAGAGAGGACAGAGAGAGACAGGATTACCGAGAGAGAGGACAGAGAGAGACAGGATTACAGAGAGAGAGAGGACAGAGAGAGACAGGATTACAGAGAGAGAGGACAGAGAGAGACAGGATTACAGAGGGAGAGCGGACAGAGAGAGACAGGATTACAGAGAGAGAGAGGACAGAGAGAGAAAGGATTACAGAGAGAGAGGACAGAGAGAGACAGGATTACAGAGAGAGAGAGGATAGAGAGAGACAGGATTACAGAGAGAGAGGACAGAGAGAGACAGGATTACAGAGAGAGAGAGGACAGAGAGACACAGGATTACAGAGAGAGAGGACAGAGAGAGACAGGATTACAGAGAGAGAGAGGACAGAGAGACACAGGATTACAGAGAGAGAGAGGACAGAGAGAGACAGGATTACAGAGAGAGAGGACAGAGAGAGACAGGATTACAGAGGAGAGGACAGAGAGAGACAGGATTACAGAGAGAGAGGATTGAGAGTGACAGGATTACAGAGAGAGAGAGGATAGAGAGAGACAGGATTACAGAGAGAGAGATCAGAGAGAGACAGGATTACAGAGAGAGAGGACGGAGAGAGACAGGATTACAGAGAGAGAGAGGACAGAGAGAGACAGGATTACAGAGAGAGAGAGGACAGAGAGAGACAGGATTACAGAGAGAGAGGACAGAGAGAGACAGGATTACAGAGGGAGAGACAGGATTACCGAGAGAGAGAAGACAGAGAGACAGGATTACAGAGAGAGAGAGGACAGAGTGAGACAGCATTACAAAGAGAGAGATGACAGAGAGATAGAGGATTACAGAGAGAGAGACAGGATTACAGAGAGAGACAGGACAGAGAGAGACAGGATTACAGAGAGAGAGGACAGAGAGAGACAGGATTACAGAGAGAGAGGACAGAGAGAGACAGGATTACAGAGAGAGAGGACAGAGAGAGACAGGATTACAGGGAGAGAGGACAGAGAGAGACAGGATTACAGAGAGAGAGAGGACAGAGAGACACAGGATTACCGAGAGAGAGGACAGAGAGAGACAGGATTACAGAGAGAGAGAGTACAGAGAGAGACAGGATTACAGAGAGAGAGAGGACAGAGAGAGACAGGATTACAGAGAGAGAGAGGACAGAGAGAGACAGGATTACAGAGAGAGAGAGGACAGAGAGAGACAGGATTACAGAGAGAGAGAGTACAGAGAGAGACAGGATTAC
Organism: Isurus oxyrinchus; assembly: GCA_026770705.1. Taxonomy (NCBI): domain Eukaryota; kingdom Metazoa; phylum Chordata; class Chondrichthyes; order Lamniformes; family Lamnidae; genus Isurus; species Isurus oxyrinchus. The sequence continues at coordinate 98,960 of JANJGN010001056.1, read as the reverse complement.
AGAGAGAGAGAGGACAGAGAGAGAGAGGATTACAGAGAGAGAGAGGACAGAGAGAGACAGGATTACAGAGAGAGAGAGGACAGAGAGAGACAGGATTACAGAGAGAGAGGACAGAGAGAGACAGGATTACAGAGAGAGAGGACAGAGATAGACAGGATTACACAGAGATAGAGGACAGAGAGAGACAGGATTACAGAGAGAGAGGACAGAGAGAGACAGGATTACAGAGGAGAGGACAGAGAGAGACAGGATTACAGAGAGAGAGGATTGAGAGTGACAGGATTACAGAGAGAGAGAGGATAGTGAGAGACAGGATTACAGAGAGAGGGATCAGAGAGAGACAGGATTACAGAGAGAGAGGACGGAGAGAGACAGGATTACAGAGAGAGAGAGGACAGAGAGAGACAGGATTACAGAGAGAGAGAGGCAGAGAGAGACAGGATTACAGAGAGAGAGGACAGAGAGAGACAGGATTACAGAGGGAGAGACAGGATTACCGAGAGAGAGAAGACAGAGAGACAGGATTACAGAGAGAGAGAGGACAGAGTGAGACAGGATTACAAAGAGAGAGATGACAGAGAGAGAGAGGATTACAGAGAGAGAGATAGGATTACAGAGAGAGACAGGACAGAGAGAGACAGGATTACAGAGAGAGAGGACAGAGAGAGACAGGATTACAGAGAGAGAGGACAGAGAGAGACAGGATTACAGAGAGAGAGGACAGAGAGAGACAGGATTACAGAGAGAGAGGACAGAGAGAGACAGGATTACAGAGAGAAAGAGGACAGAGAGTGACAGGATTACAGAGAGAGAGGACAGAGAGAAAAAGGATTACAGAGAGAGAGTGCACAGTGAGAGACAGGATTACAGAGAGAGAGAGGACAGAGAGAGACAGTTTTACAGAGAGACAGGACAGAGAGAGACAGGACTACAGAGAGAGAGGACAGATTGAGACAGGATTACAGAGAGAGAGAGGACAGAGAGAGACAGGATAACAGAGAGAGAGGACAGAGAGAGACAGGATTACAGAGAGAGAGGACAGAGAGACAGGATTACAGAGAGAGAGGACAGAGAGAGACAGGATTACAGAGAGAGAGGACAGAGAGAGACAGGATTACAGCGAGAGAGAGGACAGAGAGATAGAGGATTACAGAGAGACAGGACAAAGAGAGACAGGATTACAGAGAGAGAGAGGACAGAGAGAGAAAGGATTACAGAGAGAGAGAGGACAGAGAGAGACAGGATTACAGAGAGAGAGAGGACAGAGAGACACAGGATTACAGAGAGAGAGGACAGAGAGAGACAGGATTACAGAGAGAGAGAGTACAGAGAGAGACAGGATTACAGAGAGAGAGAGGACAGAGAGAGACAGGATTACAGAGAGAGAGAGGACAGAGAGAGACAGGATTATAGAGAGAGAGAGGACAGAGAGAGACAGGATTACAGAGAGAGAGGACAGAGAGAGACAGGATTACAGAGAGAGAGGACAGAGATAGACAGGATTACACAGAGATAGAGGACAGAGAGAGACAGGATTACAGAGAGAGAGGACAGAGTGAGACAGGATTACAGAGAGAGAGGACAGAGATACACAGGATTACAGAGAGAGAGGATTGAGAGTGACAGGATTACAGAGAGAGAGAGGATAGAGAGAGACAGGATTACAGAGAGAGAGTTCAGAGAGAGACAGGATTACAGAGAGAGAGGACAGAGAGAGACAGGATTACAGAGAGAGAGAGGACAGAGAGAGACAGGATTACAGAGAGAGAGGACAGAGAGAGACAGGATTACAGAGGGAGAGACAGGATTACCGCGAGAGAGAAGACAGAGAGACAGGATTACAGAGAGAGAGAGGACAGAGTGAGACAGGATTACAAAGAGAGAGATGACAGAGAGAGAGAGGATTACAGAGAGAGAGACAGGATTACAGAGAGAGACAGGACAGAGAGCGACAGGATTACAGAGAGAGAGGACAGAGAGAGACAGGATTACAGAGAGAGAGGACAGAGAGAGACAGGATTACAGAGAGAGAGGACAGAGAGAGACAGGATTACAGAGAGAGAGGACAGAGAGAGACAGGATTACAGAGAGAGAGAGGACAGAGAGCGACAGGATTACAGAGAGAGAGAGGACAGAGAGAGACAGGATTACAGAGAGAGAGGACAGAGAGAGACAGGATTACAGAGAGAGAGAGGACAGAGTGAGACAGGATTACAAAGAGAGAGATGACAGAGAGAGAGAGGATTACAGAGAGAGAGATAGGATTACAGAGAGAGACAGGACAGAGAGAGACAGGATTACAGAGAGAGAGGACAGAGAGAGACAGGATTACAGAGAGAGAGGACAGAGAGAGACAGGATTACAGAGAGAGAGGACAGAGAGAGACAGGATTACAGAGAGAGAGGACAGAGAGAGACAGGATTACAGAGAGAGAGAGGACAGAGAGTGACAGGATTACAGAGAGAGAGGACAGAGAGAAAAAGGATTACAGAGAGAGAGTGCACAGTGAGAGACAGGATTACAGAGAGAGAGAGGACAGAGAGAGACAGTTTTACAGAGAGACAGGACAGAGAGAGACAGGACTACAGAGAGAGAGGACAGATTGAGACAGGATTACAGAGAGAAAGAGGACAGAGAGAGACAGGATAACAGAGAGAGAGGACAGAGAGAGACAGGATTACAGAGAGAGAGGACAGAGAGACAGGATTACAGAGAGAGAGGACAGAGAGAGACAGGATTACAGAGAGAGAGGACAGAGAGAGACAGGATTACAGCGAGAGAGAGTACAGAGAGAGACAGGATTACAGAGAGAGAGAGGACAGAGAGAGACAGGATTACAGAGAGAGAGAGGACAGAGAGAGACAGGATTACAGAGAGAGAGAGGACAGAGAGAGACAGGATTACAGAGAGAGAGGACAGAGAGAGACAGGATTACAGAGAGAGAGGACAGAGATAGACAGGATTACACAGAGATAGAGGACAGAGAGAGACAGGATTACAGAGAGAGAGGACAGAGAGAGACAGGATAACAGAGAGAGAGGACAGAGATACACAGGATTACAGAGAGAGAGGATTGAGAGTGACAGGATTACAGAGAGAGAGAGGATAGAGAGAGACAGGATTACAGAGAGAGAGTTCAGAGAGAGACAGGATTACAGAGAGAGAGGACAGAGAGAGACAGGATTACAGAGAGAGAGAGGACAGAGAGAGACAGGATTACAGAGAGAGAGGACAGAGAGAGACAGGATTACAGAGGGAGAGACAGGATTGCCGCGAGAGAGAAGACAGAGAGACAGGATTACAGAGAGAGAGAGGACAGAGTGAGACAGGATTACAAAGAGAGAGATGACAGAGAGAGAGAGGATTACAGAGAGAGAGACAGGATTACAGAGAGAGACAGGACAGAGAGCGACAGGATAACAGAGAGAGAGGACAGAGAGAGACAAGATTACAGAGAGAGAGGACAGAGAGAGACAGGATTACAGAGAGTGAGGACAGAGAGAGACAGGATTACAGAGAGAGAGGACAGAGAGAGACAGGATTACAGAGAGAGAGAGGACAGAGAGCGACAGGATTACAGAGAGAGAGAGGACAGAGAGAGACAGGATTACAGAGAGAGAGGACAGAGAGAGACAGGATTACAGAGGGAGAGACAGGATTACCGAGAGAGAGAAGACAGAGAGACAGGATTACAGAGAGAGAGAGGACAGAGTGAGACAGGATTACAAAGAGAGAGATGACAGAGAGAGAGAGAATTACAGATAGAGAGACAGGATTACAGAGAGAGACAGGACAGAGAGCGACAGGATTACAGAGAGAGAGGACAGAGAGAGACAGGATTACAGAGAGAGAGGACAGAGAGAGACAGGATTACAGAGAGAGAGGACAGAGAGAGACAGGATTACAGAGAGAGAGGACAGAGAGAGACAGGATTACAGAGAGAGAGAGGACAGAGAGCGACAGGATTACAGAGAGAGAGGACAGAGAGAAAAAGGATTACAGAGAGAGAGTGCACAGTGAGAGACAGGATTACAGAGAGAGAGAGGACAGAGAGAGATAGGACTACAGAGAGAGTGAGGACAGAGAGAGACAGTTTTACAGAGAGACAGGACAGAGAGAGACAGGACTACAGAGAGAGAGGACAGATTGAGACAGGATTACAGAGAGAGAGAGGACAGAGAGAGACAGGATAACAGAGAGAGAGGACAGAGAGAGACAGGATTACAGAGAGACAGGACAGAGAGACAGGATTACAGAGAGAGAGGACAGAGAGAGACAGGATTACAGAGAGAGAGGACAGAGAGAGACAGGATTACAGCGAGAGAGAGGACAGAGAGAGAGAGGATTACAGAGAGACAGGACAAAGAGAGACAGGATTACAGAGAGAGAGAGGACAGAGAGAGACAGGATTACAGAGAGAGAGGACAGAGAGAGACAGGATTACAGAGAGAGAGGACAGAGAGAGACAGGATTACAGAGAGAGAGGACAGAGAGAGACAGGATTAAAGAAACAGAGAGGACAGAGAGAGACAGGATTACAGAGAGAGAGACACAGGATTACAGAGAGAGAGGACAGAGAGAGACAGGATTACAGAGAGAGAGAGGACAGAGAGAGACAGGATTACAGAGAGAGAGGACAGAGAGAGACAGCATTAAAGAGAGAGAGAGGACAGAGAGACACAGGATTAAACAGAGAGAGAGGACAGAGAGAGACAGGATTACCGAGAGAGAGGACAGAGAGAGACAGGATTACAGAGAGAGAGAGGACAGAGAGAGACAGGATTACAGAGAGAGAGGACAGAGAGAGACAGGATTACAGAGGGAGAGCGGACAGAGAGAGACAGGATTACAGAGAGAGAGAGGACAGAGAGAGACAGGATTACAGAGAGAGAGGACAGAGAGGGACAGGATTACAGAGAGAGAGAGGATAGAGAGAGACAGGATTACAGAGAGAGAGGACAGAGAGAGACAGGATTACAGAGAGAGAGAGGACAGAGAGACACAGGATTAAACAGAGAGAGAGGACAGAGAGAGACAGGATTACCGAGAGAGAGGACAGAGAGAGACAGGATTACAGAGAGAGAGAGGACAGAGAGCGACAGGATTACAGAGAGAGAGGACAGAGAGTGACAGGATTACAGAGAGAGAGAGGACAGAGAGAGACAGGATTACAGAGAGAGAGAACAGAGAGAGACAGGATTACAGAGAGAGAGAGGACAGAGAGACACAGGATTACACAGAGAGAGAGGACAGAGAGAGACAAGATTACAGAGAGAGGGGACAGAGAGAGACAGGATTACAGAGAGAGAGGACAGAGAGAGACAGGATTACAGAGAGAGAGGACAGAGAGAGACAGGATTACAGAGAGAGAGGACAGAGAGAGACAGGATTACAGAGAGAGAGCTGATAGAGAGAGACAGGATTACAGAGAGAGAGGACAGAGGGAGACAGGATTACAGAGAGAGAGAGGACAGAGAGAGACAGGATTACAGAGAGAGAGAGGACAGAGAGACAGGATTACAGAGAGAGAGAGGACAGAGAGAGACAGCATTACAGAGAGAGAGGACAGAGAGACAAGGATTACAGAGAGAGAGGACAGAGAGAGACAGGATTACAGAGAGAGAGGACAGAGAGAGACAGGATTACAGAGAGAGAGGACAGAGAGAGACAGGATTACAGAGAGAGAGGACAGAGAGAGACAGGATTACAGAGAGAGAGAGGACAGAGAGAGACAGGATTACAGAGAGAGAGGACAGAGAGAGAGACAGGATTACAGAGAGAGAGGACAGAGAGAGACAGGATTACAGAGAGAGAGGACAGAGAGAGACAGGATTACAGAGGGAGAGAGGACAGAGAGAGACAGGATTACAGAGAGAGAGGACAGAGAGAGAGAGGATTACAGAGAGAGAGAGGGGACAGAGAGAGACAGGATGACAGAGAGAGAGGACAGAGAGAGACAGGATTACAGACAGAGAGAGGACAGAGAGACACAGGATTACAGACAGAGAGAGGACGGAGAGACACAGGATTACAGAGAGAGAGAGACAGAGAGAGACAGGATTACAGAGAGAGAGACGACAGAGAGAGACAGGATTACAGAGAGAGAGAGAGGACAGATAGAGACAGGATTAAAGAGAGAGAGGAGAGAGAGAGACAGGATTAAAGAGAGAGAGGAGAGAGAGAGACAGGATTACAGAGAGAGAGAGGACAGAGAGAGACAGGATTACAGAGAGAGAGAGGACAGAGAGAGACAGGATTACAGAGAGAGAGATGACAGAGAGAGACAGGATTACAGAGAGAGAGGACAGAGATAGACAGGATTACTGAGAGAGAGGACAGAGTGAGACAGGATTACAGAGAGAGAGAGAGAGACAGGATTACAGAGAGAGCGGACAGAGGGAGACAGGATTACAGAGAGAGAGAGGACAGAGAGAGACAGGATTACAGAGAGAGAGGACAGAGAGAGACAGGATTACAGAGAGAGAGGACAGAGAGAGACAGGATTACAGAGAGAGACAGAGAGAGACAGGATTACAGAGAGAGAGGACAGAGAGAGACAGGATTACAGAGAGAGAGGACAGAGAGACACAGGATTACAGAGAGAGAGAGGACAGAGAGAGACAGGATTACAGAGAGAGAGGACAGATAGAGAAAGGATTACAGAGAGAGAGAGGACCGAGAGAGACAGGATTACAGAGAGAGAGGACAGAGAGAGACAGGATTACAGAGAGAGAGGACAGAGAGAGACAGGATTACAGAGAGAGAGGACAGAGAGAGACAGGATTACAGAGAGAGAGGACAGAGAGAGACAGGATGACAGAGATAGAGGACAGAGAGAGACAGGATTACAGAGAGAGAGGACAGAGAGTGACAGGATTACAGAGAGAGAGAGGACAGAGAGAGACAGGATTACAGAGAGAGGACAGAGAGAGACAGGATTACAGAGAGAGAGAGACAGTGAGAGACAGGATTACAGAGAGAGAGAGGACAGAGAGAGACAGGATTACAGAGAGAGAGGACAGAGAGAGGCAGGATTACAGAGAGAGAGGACAGAGAGAGACAGGATTACAGAGAGAGAGAGGACAGAGAGACAGGATTACAGAGAGAGAGAGGACAGAGAGAGACAGGATTACAGAGAGAGAGGATTACAGAGAGAGAGGACAGAAAGAGACAGGATTACAGAGAGAGAGGACAGAGAGAGACAGGATTACAGAGAGAGAGAGGACAGAGAGAGACAGGATTACAGAGAGAGAGGACAGAGAGAGACAGGATTACAGACTGAGAGAGGACAGAGAGACACAGGATCACATAGAGAGAGAGGACAGAGAGAGAAGGGATTACAGAGAGAGACAGGATTACAGAGAGAGAGATGGACAGAGAGAGGCAGGATTACAGAGAGAGAGATGGACAGAGAGAGGCAGGATTACAGAGAGGGAGGACAGAGAGAGACAGGATTACAGAGAGAGAGAGAGGACAGAGAGAGACAGGATTACAGAGAGAGAGAGGACAGAGAGAGGCAGGATTACAGAGAGAGAGGACAGAGAGAGACAGGAATACAGAGAGAGAGGACAGAGAGAGACAGGATTACAGAGAGAGAGAGGACAGAGAGAGACAGGATTACAGAGAGAGACAGGATTACAGAGAGAGAGGACAGAGAGAGACTGGATTACAGAGACAGAGTACAGAGAGAGTCAGGATTACAGAGAGAGAGGACAGAGAGACAGGATTACAGAGAGAGAGAGGACAGAGAGAGACAGGATTACAGAGAGGGAGGACAGAGAGAGACAGGATTACAGAGAGAGAGAGGACAGACAGAGACAGGATTACAGAGAGAGAGGACAGAGAGAGAGGATTACAGAGAGAGAGAGGACAGAAAGAGAGAGGATTACAGAGAGAGGACAGAGAGAGACAGGATTACAGAGAGAGAGGACAGAGAGAGACAGGATTACAGAGAGAGAGAGGACAGAAAGAGAGAGGATTACAGAGAGAGGACAGAGAGAGACAGGATTACAGAGAGAGAGGACAGAGAGAGAAAGGATTACAGAGAGAGAGAGGACAGAGTGAGACAGGATTACAGAGAGAGAGGACAGAGAGAGAAAGGATTACAGAGAGAGAGAGGACAGAGAGAGACAGGATTACAGAGAGAGAGGACAGAGAGAGATAGGATTGCAGAGAAAGAGGACAGAGAGAGACAGGATTACAGAGAGAGGGAGGACAGAGAGAGACAGGATTAAAGAGAGAGAGAGGACAGAGAGAGACAGGATTACAGATTGAGAGAGAACAGAGAGAGACAGGATTACAGAGAGAGAGAAAACAGAGAGAGACAGGAATACAGAGAGAGAGAAGAGAGAGAGACCGGTTTACAGAGAGAGAGAGGACCGAGAGACAGGATTACAGAGAGAGAGGACAGAGAGAGACAGGATTACAGAGAGAGAGGACAGAGAGAGACAGGATTACGGAGAGAGAGAGGACAGAGAGAGACAGGATTACAGAGAGAGAGGACAGAGAGAGACAGGATTACAGAGAGAGAGAGGACAGAGAGACAGGATTACAGAGAGAGACAAGATTACAGAGAGAGAGGACAGAGAGAGACAGGATTACAGAGAGAGAGAGGACAGAGAGAGACAGGATTACAGAGAGAGACAGGATTACAGAGAGAGAGGACAGAGAGAGACAGGATTACAGAGAGAGAGGACAGAGAGAGACAGGATTACAGAGAGAGAGAGGACAGAGAGAGACAGGATTACAGAGAGAGAGGACAGAGAGAGACAGGATTACAGATAGAGACAGGATTACAGAGAGAGAGGACAGAGAGAGACATGATTACAGAGAGAGAGGACAGAGAGAGACACGATTACAGAGAGAGAGAGGACAGAGAGAGACAGGTTTACAGAGAGAGAGGTCAGAGAGAGACAGGATTACAGCTAGAGAGAGGACAGAGAGAGACAGGATTACAGAGAGAGAGAGGACAGAGAGAGACAGGATTACAGAGAGAGAGGACAGAGAGAGACAGGATTACAGAGAGAGAGGACAGAGAGAGGCAGGATTACAGAGAGAGAGGACAGAGAGAGACAGGATTAGAGAGAGAGAGAGGACAGAGAGAGACAGGATTACAGAGAGAGAGGACAGAGAGTCAGGATTACAGAGAGAGAGGACAGAGAGAGACAGGATTACAGAGAGAGAGGACAGAGAGAGACAGGATTACAGAGAGAGAGGACAGAGAGAGACAGGATTACAGAGAGAGAGGACAGAGAGAGACAGGATTACAGAGAGAGAGGACAGAGAGAGAGCCAGGATTACAGAGAGAGAGAGAATGTATTACAGAGAGAGACAGGATTACAGAGAGAGAGGAAAGAGAGAGACAGGTTTACAGAGAGAGAGGACAGAGAGAGAGCCAGGATTACAGAGAGAGAGAGACAGTATTACAGAGAGAGACAGGATTACAGAGGGAGAGACGACAGGGTGAGTGAGTGTGTGAGAGAGAGAAAGAGAGACCTTTTATGTCTTTCTGTCTCTCTCTCCCCTTTTGAGCCTCTTCCTTAAATCTTATCTCTTTGACCAGACCTTCAGTCGCCTCTCCTACGTGGTTCTGGGTCACCGTCAGTTATATTAACAACCCCTCTGTGGCGGGGCACCAATGGTGTGTTGTACCTCAGTGTCAGCCTGGCTGTTATTGTGCTGCCGGTATGCTTCGACTAGCCAAACAGATGGCTGAGTCCCTTGTGTTTCGGGCCTCTCTCACCCTTGGCATCGTCACTCCTTAGCTGGGGTAGCTGTAGCTGTGACCAGAAAGGGGACCGTTGTCTCTCGGGCCACTCGCTGGCCCATGTCCCTAATGAAATAGGTTGAACAGCATCAGTTCCTGTGTGGTGTAGGTACACCCACAGTGCTGTTAGGGAGGGATTTCCAGGATTTTGTCCCCGTGTGTGGTGTAGGTACACCCACGGCGCTGTTAGGGAGGGAGTTCCAGGATTTTGTCCGTGTGGTGTAGGTACACCCACGGCGCTGTTAGGGAGGGAGTTCCAGGATTTTGTCCCATGTGGTGTAGGTACACCCACGGCGCTGTTAGGGAGGGAGTTCCAGGATTTTGTCCCGTGTGGTGTAGGTACACCCACAGCGCTGTTAGGGAGGGAGTTCCAGGATTTTGTCCCTGTGGTGTAGGTACACCCACGGTGCTGTTAGGGAGGGAGTTCCAGGCTTGTGTCCGTGTGGTGTAGGTACACCCACAGCGCTGTTAGGGAAGGAGTTCCAGGATTTTGTCCGTGTGGTGTAGGTACACCCACGGCGCTGTTAGGGAGGGAGTTCCAGGATGTTGTCCGTGTGGTGTAGGTACACCCACGGCGCTGTTAGGGAGGGAGTTCCAGGATTTTGTCCGTGTGGTGTAGGTACACCCACGGCGCTGTTAGGGAGGGAGTTCCAGGATTTTGTCCCCGTGTGGTGTAGGTACACACACAGCGCTGTTAGAGAGGGAGTTCCAGGATTTTGTCCCCGTGTGGTGTAGGTACACCCACGGCGCTGTTAGGGAGGGAGTTCCAGGATTTTGTCCGTGTGGTGTAGGTACACCCACGGCGCTGTTAGGGAGGGAGTTCCAGGATTTTGTCCGTGTGGTGTAGGTACACCCACGGTGCTGTTAGGGAGGGAGTTCCAGGATTTTGTCCATGTGGTGTAGGTACACCCACAGTGCTGTTAGGGAGGGAGTTCCAGGATTTTGTCCCGTGTGGTGTAGGTACACCCACGGCGCTGTTAGTGAGGGAGTTCCAGGATTTTGTCCCCGTGTGGTGTAGGTACACCCACGGCGCTGTTAGGGAGGGAGTTCCAGGATTTTGTCCCCGTGTGGTGTAGGTACACCCACAGCGCTGTTAGGGAGGGAGTTCCAGGATTTGGACTCAGCGACAGTGAAGGAACTCCCGATATATTCCCAAGTCGGGACGGTGAGGGTCTCGGAGGGGGAACGTCCAGGCGGTGGGTGTTTCCCATGTGTCTGCTGCCCTGGTCCTTCTAGACGGTAGAGGTGATGGGTTTGGGCGGCGCTGTCGAAGGAGCCTTGGCGAGTTGCTGCAGTGCATCTTGTAGATGGTACACAGGCCGCTGCTACTGTGCATCGCTGGTGGTGGAGGGAGTGAATGTTTGTGGATGGGGTGTCCTACACTGTCACTGGGCCAGTGCACCAGTTGATGGTGACTGACAGTTAACTGCCAAGCATGGTTTGAAACTGCTTTGTCCTGGGCGGTGCTGTTGTACACCCACGCGACAAATTCTGATTTCATCCTGCTAAAGCGGAGGTGAGGGTGGCTGGCCTCGACAGCGAGGCAGCATTCGACCGGGTGTGGCATCGAGGAACGCTGGTGAAAGTGGAGTCGATGGGAATCAGGGGGGAAACTCTCCGCTGGGCAGAGACACACCCAGCACAAAGGGAAGATGGTTGTGGTTGTTGGAGGTCAGTCATCTCAGCTCCTGGAC
>JANJGN010001056.1:0-80000 GCA_026770705.1 Isurus oxyrinchus | reverse complement strand
CAGGAGGAACCCATTCAGCCCCTCTCGTGTATGTTACACAGGAACAGGTGGAGGCCATTCAGCCCCGCTCGAGCCTGTTACACAGGAACAGGAGGAGGCCCATTTTGCCCCTATCCAGCCAATTACACAGGAACAGGAGGAGGCCATTCAGCCCCTCTCGAGCCAGGTACACAGGAACAGGAAAAGGCCATTCAGCCCTTCTCGAGACTGTTACGCAAGAACAGGAGGAGGCCATTCAGCCCCTCTCGTGCCTGTTACACAGGAACAGGAGGAGGCCATTCAGCTCCTCTCGAGCCTGTTACACAGGAACAGGAGGAGGCCATTCAGCTCCTCTCGAGCCTGTTACACAGCAACAGGAGGAGGCCATTCAGCCCCTCTCGAGCCTATTACACAGGAACAGGAGGAGGCCATTCAGCCCTTCTTGAGACTGTTACACAGGAAGAGGAGGCGGTCATTCAGCCCTTCCCGAGCATGTTACACAGGAACAGGAGGAGGCCATTCAGCCGCTCTCGAGTATGTTACACAGGAACAGGAGGAGCCCATTCAGCCCCTCTCATGTATGTTACACAGGAACAGGTGGAGGACGTTCAGCCCCTCTCATGTATGTTACACAGGAACAGGTGGAGGACATTCAGCCCCGCTCGAGCCTGTTACACCAGAAAAGGAGGAGGCCATTCAGCCCCTCTCCAGCCTGTTACACAGGAAAAGAAGACCATTCAGCTCCTCTCAACAATGTTACACAGGAACAGGAGGAGACCATTCAGCCCCTCTCGAGACTGTTATCAGGAACAGGAGGAGGCCATTCAGCCCCTTTCGAAAATGTTACACAGGAACAGGAGGAGGCCATTCAGCCCCTTTGGAAAATGTTACACAGGAACAGGAGGAGGACATTCAGCCCTTGTCGCACCTGTTACACAGGAACAGGAGGAGTCCATTCAGCCCCTCTCGAGACTGTTATCAGGAACAGGAGGAGGCCATTCAGTCCCTCTCGAACCTGTTACACAGGAACAGGTGTAGGCCATTCAGCCCCTCTCGAGCCTGTTACACATGAACAGGAGGAGGCCATTCAGGCCCTCTCGAGCCTGTTACACTGGAACAGAGGGAGCCCATTCAGCCCCTCTCGAGCCTGTTACACAGGAACAGGAACACGCCATTCAGCTCCCCTCAAACCTGTTACACATGAACAGGAGGAGGCCATTCAGACCCTCTCGAGCCTATTACACAGGAACAGGAGGAGGCCATTCAGCCCCTCTCGAGCCTGTTACACATGAACAGGAAGAGGCCATTCAGCCCCTCTCGAGCCTGTTACACTGGAACAGGAGGAGGCCATTCAGCTCCTCTCGAGCCTGTGACACATGAACAGGACGAGGCCATTCATCCCCTCTTAAGACTGTTGAACAGGAACAGTAGGATGCCATTCAGCCACTCTGGAACCTATTACACAGGAACAGGAGGAGGCCATTCAGCCCCTCTTAAGACTGTTGAACAGGAACAGGAGGAGGCCATTCAGCCCCTTTCGATACTGTAACAGGTACAGGAGGAGGCCATTTAGCCCCTCTCGAGTCTGTTACACAGGAACAGGAGGAGGCCATTCAGCCCCTCTTGAGCCTTTTACTCAGGAACAGGAGGAGGCCATTCAGCCCCTCTGGAGCCAATTACACAGGAACAGGAGAAGGCCATTCAGCCCCTCTCGAGCCTGATACACAGGAACAAGAGGAGGCCATTCAACCCTGTCAAGCCTGTTACACAGGAACAGGAGGAGGCCATTCAGCTCCTCTTGAGCCTGTTACATAGGAACAGGATGAGGCCATTCAGCCCGTTTTGAGCCTGTTATACAGGAAAAGGAGGAGGCCATTCAGCCCCTCTTGAACATGTTACACTGAAACAGGAAGGGGCCATTCAGCCCTTCTCGAGTCTATTATGGAGGAACAGGAGGAGTCCATTCAGCCCCTCTCGAGAATGTTACACAGGAACAGGGTGAGGCCATTCAGCCCATCTCGAGTCTGTAAACATGAACAGGCGGAGGCCATTCAGCCCCTTCTCAAGCCTGTTACACAGGAACAGGAGGAGGCCATTCAGCCCCTCTCGAGCCTGTTGCATTGGAACAGGAGGAGGCCATTCAACCCCTCTCGAGCCGGTTACACAGGAACAGGAGGAGGCCATTCAGCCCCTCTCGAGGCTGTTACACAGGAATAAGATGAGGCCATTCAGCGCCTCTCGAGCCTGTCACACAGGAACAGGAGGTGGCCGTTCAGCCCCTCTCGAGCCTTTCACACAGGAACAAGAGGAAACCGTTCAGCCCCTCTTGAGCCCGTTACACAGTAACAGGAGGAAGCCATTCAGCCCCTCTTGAACCTGCTACACAGGAACAGGAGGAGGCCATTCAGCCCCTCTCAAGCTTGTTGCACAGGAACAGGAAGAGGCCATTCAGCCCTTCTCGAGCCTTTTACACCGGAACAGGATGAGATCATTCAGCCCCTTTCGAGCCTGTTTCTCAGGAACTGGAGGAGGCCATTCAGCCCCTCACGAGACTGTTACACAGGAACAGGAGGAGGCCATTCAGCCCCCTTGAGCCTGTTACACAGGAACAGGAGGAGGCCATTCAGCCCCACTCGAGCCTGTTACACAGGAACAGGACGAGGCCATTCAGCCCCTCTCGAGCCTTTTAAACCGGAACAGTATGAGATCATTCAGCCCCTTTCGAGCCTGTTTCTCAGGAACTGGAGGAGGCCATTCAGTCCCTCTCGAACCGGTTACAAAGGGACACACGGAGGCCATTCAGTCCCTCTCGAGGCTGTTACACATAAACTGGAGGAGGCCATTCAGCCCCTCTCGAGCCTGTTACACAGGAACAGGAGGAGGCCATTCAGCCCCGCTCGAGCCTGTTACACCAGAAAAGGAGGTGGCCATTCAGCTCCTCTCGAGCCTGTTACACAGGAACAGGAACAGGCCATTCAGCTCCTCTCGAGCCTGTTACACAGGAACAGGAGGAGGCCATTCTGCCCCTCTCGAGCCTGTTACATAGGAACATGTGGAGGCCATTCAGCCCCTCTCGGGCCAGATACACAAGAGCAGGAGGAGGCCATTCATTCCCTCTCGAGCCTGGTGCCCAGGAACAGGAGGAGGCAATTCAGCTCCTCTCGAGCCTGTTACACAGGAACAGGAGGAGGCCATTCATCAACTCTCCAGCCTGTTACACAGGAGCAGGATGCGGCCATTCAGCCCCTCTCCAGTCTGTTACTCAGGAACAGGAGGAGTCCATTCAGCCCCTCTCGACAGCCCCTCTCCAGCCTTTTACACAGGAACAGGAGGAGGCCATTCAGCCCCTCTCGAGCCTGTTACACAGGAGCAGGATGAAGCCATTCAGCCCCCCTCCAGTCTGTTACTCAGGAACAGGAGGAGGCCATTCAGCCCCTCTCCAGCCTTTTACACAGGAACAGGAGGAGGCCATTCAGCCCCTCTCGAGCAAGTTACACATGAACAGGAGGAGGCCATTCAGCCCCTCTCGAGCCTGTCACACAGGAACAAGTGGATACCATTCAGCCCCTCTTGAGCCCGTTACACAGTAACAGGAGGAGTCCATTCAGCCCCTCTCAAGCTTGTTGCACAGGAACAGGAGGAGGCCATTCAACCACTCTTGAGCCTGTTACACAGGAACAGGAGGAGGCCATTCAGCCGCTCTCATGCCTGTTACACAGGAACAGGAGGAGGCTTTTAAGCCCCTCTCGAGTCTATTACACAGGAACAGGAGTCCATTCAGACCCTCTCGAGCCTGTTACACAGGAACTGGAGGAGTCCATTCAGCCCCTCTCGAGCCTGTTACACAGGAACAGGAGGAGGCCAGTCAGCCCCTCTCGAGCCTGTTACACAGGAACTGGAGGAGGCCATTCAGCCAATCTTGAGCCTGTTGCACAGGAACAGGAGGGGGGCCATTCAGCCCCTCTCAAGCATGTTACACAGGAACAGGAGGAGGCCATTCACCCAATCTCAGGGCTGTTACTCAGGAACAGGAGGAGGCCATTCAGCCCTTCTCGAGCCTGTATAGAGGAACAGGATGAGGCCATTCAGCCCCTCTTGAGCCTGTTACACATGAACAGGAGAAGGGCTGTCAGCCCCTCTGGAGCCATTTACACAGGAACAGGAGGAGGCCATTCAGCCCATCTCAAGCCAGTTACACAGGAACAGGTGGAACACATTCAGCCCCTCTCGAGCCATTTACACAGGAACAGCAGGAGGCAATTCAGCCACTCTCCAGCCAATTACACAGGAACAGGAGGAGGCCATTCAGCCGCTCTCGAGTATGTTACACAGGAACAGGAGGAGCCCATTCAGCCCCTCTCATGTATGTTACACAGGAACAGGTGGAGGACGTTCAGCCCCTCTCATGTATGTTACACAGGAACAGGTGGAGGACATTCAGCCCCGCTCGAGCCTGTTACACCAGAAAAGGAGGAGGCCATTCAGCCCCTCTCCAGCCTGTTACACAGGAAAAGAAGACCATTCAGCTCCTCTCAACAATGTTACACAGGAACAGGAGGAGACCATTCAGCCCCTCTCGAGACTGTTATCAGGAACAGGAGGAGGCCATTCAGCCCCTTTCGAAAATGTTACACAGGAACAGGAGGAGGCCATTCAGCCCCTTTCGAAAATGTTACACAGGAACAGGAGGAGGACATTCAGCCCTTGTCGCGCCTGTTACACAGGAACAGGAGGAGGCCATTCAGCCCCTCTCGAGACTGTTATCAGGAACAGGAGGAGGCCATTCAGTCCCTCTCGAGCCTG
The DNA here is from genome assembly GCA_026770705.1 of Isurus oxyrinchus. Taxonomy (NCBI): domain Eukaryota; kingdom Metazoa; phylum Chordata; class Chondrichthyes; order Lamniformes; family Lamnidae; genus Isurus; species Isurus oxyrinchus. Next base: position 75,218 of record JANJGN010001056.1, on the reverse strand, counting down.
TTACACAGGAACAGGTGTAGGCCATTCAGCCCCTCTCGAGCCTGTTACACATGAACAGGAGGAGGCCATTCAGGCCCTCTCGAGCCTGTTACACTGGAACAGAGGGAGTCCATTCAGCCCCTCTCGAGCCTGTTACACAGGAACAGGAACACGCCATTCAGCTCCCCTCAAACCTGTTACACATGAACAGGAGGAGGCCATTCAGACCCTCTCGAGCCTATTACACAGGAACAGGAGGAGGCCATTCAGCCCCTCTCGAGCCTGTTACACATGAACAGGAAGAGGCCAGTCAGCCCCTCTCAAGCCTGTTAACAGAGGAACAGGAGGAGGCCCATTTTGCCTCTATCCAGCCAATTACACAGGAACAGGAGGAGGCCATTCAGCCCCTCTCGAGCCAGGTACACATGAACAGGAAGAGGCCATTCAGCCCCTCTCGAGCCTGTTACACTGGAACAGGAGGAGGCCATTCAGCTCCTCTCGAGCCTGTGACACATGAACAGGACGAGGCCATTCATCCCCTCTTAAGACTGTTGAACAGGAACAGTAGGATGCCATTCAGCCACTCTGGAACCTATTACACAGGAACAGGAGGAGGCCATTCAGCCCCTCTTAAGACTGTTGAACAGGAACAGGAGGAGGCCATTCAGCCCCTTTCGATACTGTAACAGGTACAGGAGGAGGCCATTTAGCCCCTCTCGAGTCTGTTACACAGGAACAGGAGGAGGCCATTCAGCCCCTCTTGAGCCTTTTACTCAGGAACAGGAGGAGGCCATTCAGCCCCTCTGGAGCCAATTACACAGGAACAGGAGAAGGCCATTCAGCCCCTCTCGAGCCTGATACACAGGAACAAGAGGAGGCCATTCAACCCTGTCAAGCCTGTTACACAGGAACAGGAGGAGGCCATTCAGCCCCTCTTGAGCCTGTTACATAGGAACAGGATGAGGCCATTCAGCCCGTTTTGAGCCTGTTATACAGGAAAAGGAGGAGGCCATTCAGCCCCTCTTGAACATGTTACACTGAAACAGGAAGGGGCCATTCAGCCCTTCTCAAGTCTATTATGGAGGAACAGGAGGAGTCCATTCAGCCCCTCTCGAGAATGTTACACAGGAACAGGGTGAGGCCATTCAGCCCATCTCGAGTCTGTAAACATGAACAGGCGGAGGCCATTCAGCCCCTTCTCAAGCCTGTTACACAGGAACAGGAGGAGGCCATTCAGCCCCTCTCGAGCCTGTTGCATTGGAACAGGAGGAGGCCATTCAACCCCTCTCGAGCCGGTTACACAGGAACAGGAGGAGGCCATTCAGCCCCTCTCGAGGCTGTTACACAGGAATAAGATGAGGCCATTCAGCGCCTCTCGAGCCTGTCACACAGGAACAGGAGGTGGCCGTTCAGCCCCTCTCGAGCCTTTCACACAGGAACAAGAGGAGACCGTTCAGCCCCTCTTGAGCCCGTTACACAGTAACAGGAGGAAGCCATTCAGCCCCTCTTGAACCTGCTACACAGGAACAGGAGGAGGCCATTCAGCCCCTCTCAAGCTTGTTGCACAGGAACAGGAAGAGGCCATTCAGCCCTTCTCGAGCCTTTTACACCGGAACAGGATGAGATCATTCAGCCCCTTTCGAGCCTGTTTCTCAGGAACTGGAGGAGGCCATTCAGCCCCTCGCGAGACTGTTACACAGGAACAGGAGGAGGCCATTCAGCCCTACTCGAGCCTGTTACACAGGAACAGGACGAGGCCATTCAACAACTCTTGAGCCTGTTACACAGGAACAGGAAGAGGCCATTCAGCCCCTCTCCAGTCTGTTACACAGGAACAGGAGGAGGCCATTCAGCCCCTCTCGATCCTGTTACACAGGAACAGGAGGAGGCCATTCAGCCCCTCTCGAGCCTTTTAAACCGGAACAGTATGAGATCATTCAGCCCCTTTCGAGCCTGTTTCTCAGGAACTGGAGGAGGCCATTCAGTCCCTCTCGAACCGGTTACAAAGGGACACACGGAGGCCATTCAGTCCCTCTCGAGGCTGTTACACATAAACTGGAGGAGGCCATTCAGCCCCTCTCGAGCCTGTTACACAGGAACAGGAGGAGGCCATTCAGCCCCGCTCGAGCCTGTTACACCAGAAAAGGAGGTGGCCATTCAGCTCCTCTCGAGCCTGTTACACAGGAACAGGAACAGGCCATTCAGCTCCTCTCGAGCCTGTTACACAGGAACAGGAGGAGGCCATTCTGCCCCTCTCGAGCCTGTTACATAGGAACATGTGGAGGCCATACAGCCCCTCTCGGGCCAGATACACAAGAGCAGGAGGAGGCCATTCATTCCCTCTCGAGCCTGGTGCCCAGGAACAGGAGGAGGCAATTCAGCTCCTCTCGAGCCTGTTACACAGGAACAGGAGGAGGCCATTCATCAACTCTCCAGCCTGTTACACAGGAGCAGGATGCGGCCATTCAGCCCCTCTCCAGTCTGTTACTCAGGAACAGGAGGAATCCATTCAGCCCCTCTCGACAGCCCCTCTCCAGCCTTTTACACAGGAACAGGAGGAGGCCATTCAGCCACTCTCGAGCAAGTTACACATGAACAGGAGGAGGCCATTCAGCCCCTCTCGAGCAAGTTACACAGGAACAGGAGGAGGCCATTCAGCCCCTCTCGAGCCTGTCACACAGGAACAAGTGGATACCATTCAGCCCCTCTTGAGCCCGTTATACAGTAACAGGAGGAGTCCATTCAGCCCCTCTCAAGCTTGTTGCACAGGAACAGGAGGAGGCCATTCAACCACTCTTGAGCATGTTACACAGGAACAGGAGGAGGCCATTCAGCCGCTCTCATGCCTGTTACACAGGAACAGGAGGAGGCTTTTAAGCCCCTCTCGAGTCTATTACACAGGAACAGGAGTCCATTCAGACCCTCTCGAGCCTGTTACACAGGAACAGGAGGAGGCCATTCAGCCCCTCTCGAGCCTGTTACACAGGAACAGGAGGAGGCAATTCAGCCCCTCTCGAGCCTGTTACACAGGAACAGGAGGAGGCCATTCAGCCAATCTTGAGCCTGTTGCACAGGAACAGGAGGGGGCCATTTAGCCCCTCTCAAGCATGTTACACAGGAACAGGAGGAGGCCATTCAGCCAATCTCAGGGCTGTTACTCAGGAACAGGAGGAGGCCATTCAGCCCTTCTCGAGCCTGTATAGAGGAACAGAATGAGGCCATTCAGCCCCTCTCGAGCCTGTTACACATGAACAGGAGGAGGGCTGTCAGCCCCTCTGGAGCCATTTACACAAGAACAGGAGGAGGCCATTCAGCCCATCTCAAGCATGTTACAGAGGAACAGGAGGAGGCCATTCAGTCCCCTCGAGCCTGTTACACAGGAACAGGAGGAGGCCATTCAGCCAATCTCAATGCTGTTACTCAGGAACAGGAGGAGGCCATTCAACCCCTCTCGAGCCTGTACAGAGGAACAGAATGAGGCCATTCAGCCCCTCTCGAGCCTGTTACACATGAACAGGAGGAGGGCTGTCAGCCCCTCTGGAGCCATTTACACAGGAACAGGAGGAGGCCATTCAGCCCATCCCAAGCCAGTTACACAGGAACAGGTGGAGCACATTCAGCCCCTCTCGAGCCATTTACACAGGAACAGCAAGAGGCAATTCAGCCACTCTCCAGCCAATTACATAGGAACAGGAGGAGGCCATTCAGCCTCTCTCGAGCCTGTTATACAGGAACAGGAGAAGGCCATTCAGACCGCCGCGAGCCTGTTACTGAGCAACATGAGGAGGCCATTCAGCCCCTCTCTAGCCTGTTACAGCCGAACAGGAGGAGGCCCATTTAGCCCCTTCTCAAGCCAGTTTCACAGGAACAGGAAGAGGCCATTCCGCCCCTCTCGAGTCTGTTACACAGGAACAGGAGGAGGCCATTCAGCCCCTCTCGAGCTTGGTACACTTGAACAGAAGGAGGCCATTCAGCCCCTCTTGAACCGGTTACACAGGAACACACGGAGGTCATTCAGTCCCTCTTGAGGATGTTACACATGAACTTGAGGAGGCCATTCAGCCCCTCTCGAGCCTGTTAAACAGGAACAGAGGGAGCCAAATCAGCCCCTCTCGAGCCTTTTACACAGGAACAGGAGGAGGCCATTCAGCCCCTCTCGAGCCTTTTACACAGGAACAGGAGGAGGCCATTCAGCCCCTCTCGAGCCTGTTACACAGCAACAGGAGGAACCCATTCAGCCCCTCTCGTGTATGTTACACAGGAACAGGTGGAGGCCATTCAGCCCCGCTCGAGCCTGTTACACCAGAAAAGGAGGAGGCCATTCAGCCCCTCTCGAGCCTGTTATCAGGAACTGGAGGAGGCCATTCAGCCCCTCTCGAGCCGTTTAAACAGGAACAGGAGGAGGCCATTCAGCCCCTCTCGAGCCAGGTACACAGGAACAGGAAAAGGCCATTCAGCCCTTCTCGGGACTGTTACGCAAGAACAGGAGGAGGCCATTCAGCCCCTCTCGTGCCTGTTACACAGGAACAGGAGGAGGCCATTCAGCTCCTCTCGAGCCTGTTACACAGCATCAGGAGGAGGCCATTCAGCCCCTATCGAGCCTATTACACAGGAACAGGAGTAGGCCATTCAGCCCTTCTTGAGACTGTTACACAGGAAGAGGAGGCGGCCATTCAGCCCTTCCCGAGCATGTTACACAGGAACAGGAGGAGGCCATTCAGCCCTTCTTGAGACTGTTACACAGGAAGAGGAGGCGGCCATTCAGCCCTTCCCGAGCATGTTACACAGGAACAGGCGGAGGCCATTCAGCCCCTTCTCAAGCCAGTTACACAGGAACAGGAGGAGGCCATTCAGCCCCTCTCGAGCCTGTTGCATTGGAACAGGAGGAGGCCATTCAACCCTTCTCGAGCCGGTTACACAGGAACACACGGAGGCCATTCAGTCCCTCTCGAGGCTTTTACACAGGAATAGGATGAGGCCATTCAGCGCCTCTCGAGCCTGTCACACAGGAACAGGAGGTGGCCGTTCAGCCCCTCTCGAGCCTTTCACACAGGAACAAGAGGAGACCGTTCAGCCCCTCTTGTGCCCATTACACAGTAACAGGAGGAAGCCATTCAGCCCCTCTTGAACCTGCTACACAGGAACAGGAGGAGGCCATTCAGCCCCTCTCAAGCTTGTTGCACAGGAACAGGAAGAGTCCATTCAGCCCTTCTCGAGCCTTTTACACCGGAACAGGATGAGATCATTCAGCCCCTTTCGAGCCTGTTTCTCAGGAACTGGAGGAGGCCATTCAGCCCATTCGCGAGACTGTTACACAGGAACAGGAGGAGGCCATTCAGCCCCTCTTGAGCCTGTTACACAGGAACAGGAGGAGGCCATTCAGCCCCACTCGACCTGTTACACAGGAACAGGAGGAGGCCATTCAGCCCCTCTCGATCCTGTTACACAGGAACAGGAGGAGGCCATTCAGCCCCTCTCGAGCCTTTTAAACCGGAACAGGATGAGATCATTCAGCCCCTTTCGAGCCTGTTTCTCAGGATCTGGAGGAGGCCATTCAGTCCCTCTCGAACCGTTTACAAAGGAACACACGGAGGCCATTCAGTCCCTCTCGAGGCTGTTACACATGAACTGGAGGAGGCCATTCAGCCCCGCTCGAGCCTGTTACACCAGAAAAGGAGGAGGGCATTCAGCTCCTCTCGAGCCTGTTACACAGGAACAGGAACAGGCCATTCAGCTCCTCTCGAGCCTGTTACACAGGAACAGGAGGAGGCCATTCTGCCCCTCTCGAGCCTGTTACATAGGAACATGTGGAGGCCATTCAGCCCCTCTCGGGCCAGATACACAGGAGCCGGAGGAGGCCATTCATTCCCTCTCGAGCCTGGTGCCCAGGAACAGGAGGAGGCATTTCAGCCCCTCTCGAGCCTGTTACACAGGAACAGGAGGAGGCCATTTAGCCCCTCTCGAGCCTGTTACACAGGAACAGGAGGAGGCCATTCATCAACTCTCCAGCCTGTTACACAGGAGCAGGATGCGGCCATTCAGCCCCTCTCCAGTCTGTTACTCAGGAACAGGAGGAGTCCATTCAGCCCCTCTCGACAGCCCCTCTACAGCCTTTTACACAGGAACAGGAGGAGGCCATTCAGCCCCTCTCGAGCCTGTTACACAGGAGCAGGATGAGGCCATTCAGCCCCTCTCCAGTCTGTTACTCAGGAACAGGAGGAGGCCATTCAGCCCCTCTCCAGCCTTTTACACAGGAACAGGAGGAGGCCATTCAGCCCCTCTCGAGCAAGTTACACATGAACAGGAGGAGGCCATACAGCCCCTCTCGAGCAAGTTACACAGGAACAGGAGGAGGCCATTCAGCCCCTCTCGAGCCTGTCACACAGGAACAAGTGGATACCATTCAGCCCCTCTTGAGCCCGTTACACAGTAACAGGAGGAGTCCATTCAGCCCCTCTCAAACTTGTTGCACAGGAACAGGAGGAGGCCATTCAACCACTCTTGAGCCTGTTACACAGGAACAGGAGGAGGCCATTCAGCCGCTCTCATGCCTGTTACACAGGAACAGGAGGAGGCTTTTAAGCCCCTCTCGAGTCTATTACACAGGAACAGGAGTCCATTCAGCCCCTCTCGAGCCTGTTACACAGGAACTGGAGGAGTCCAATCAGCCCCTCTCGAGCCTGTTACACAGGAACAGGAGGAGGCCATTCAGCCCCTCTCGAGCCTGTTACACAGGAACAGGAGGAGGCCAGTCAGCCCCTCTCGAGCCTGTTACACAGGAACAAGAGGAGGCCATTCAGCCAATCTTGAGCCTGTTGCACAGGAACAGGAGGGGGCCATTCAGCCCCTCTCAAGCATGTTACAGAGGAACAGGAGGAGGCCATTCAGCCCAACTCAAGCATGTTACAGAGGAACAGGAGGGGGCCATTCAGCCCCCCTGGAGCCTGTTACACAGGAACAGGAGGAGGCCATTCAGCCCCTCTCAAGCATGTTACAGAGGAACAGGAGGAGGCCATTCAGCCCATCTCAAGCATGTTACAGAGGAACAGGAGGGGGCCATTCAGCCCCCCTGGAGCCTGTTACACAGGAACAGGAGGAGGCCATTCAGCCAATCTCAATGCTGTTACTCAGGAACAGGAGGAGGCCATTCAACCCCTCTCGAGCCTGTACAGAGGAACAGAATGAGGCCATTCAGCCCCTCTCGAGCCTGTTACACATGAACAGGAGGAGGGCTGTCAGCCCCTCTGGAGCCATTTACACAGGAACAGGAGGAGGCCATTCAGCCCATCCCAAGCCAGTTACACAGGAACAGGTGGAGCACATTCAGCCCCTCTCGAGCCATTTACACAGGAACAGCAAGAGGCAATTCAGCCACTCTCCAGCCAATTACATAGGAACAGGAGGAGGCCATTCAGCCTCTCTCGAGCCTGTTATACAGGAACAGGAGAAGGCCATTCAGACCGCCGCGAGCCTGTTACTGAGCAACATGAGGAGGCCATTCAGCCCCTCTCTAGCCTGTTACAGCCGAACAGGAGGAGGCCCATTTAGCCCCTTCTCAAGCCAGTTTCACAGGAACAGGAAGAGGCCATTCCGCCCCTCTCGAGTCTGTTACACAGGAACAGGAGGAGGCCATTCAGCCCCTCTCGAGCTTGGTACACTTGAACAGAAGGAGGCCATTCAGCCCCTCTTGAACCGGTTACACAGGAACACACGGAGGTCATTCAGTCCCTCTTGAGGATGTTACACATGAACTTGAGGAGGCCATTCAGCCCCTCTCGAGCCTGTTAAACAGGAACAGAGGGAGCCAAATCAGCCCCTCTCGAGCCTTTTACACAGGAACAGGAGGAGGCCATTCAGCCCCTCTCGAGCCTGTTACACAGCAACAGGAGGAACCCATTCAGCCCCTCTCGTGTATGTTACACAGGAACAGGTGGAGGCCATTCAGCCCCGCTCGAGCCTGTTACACCAGAAAAGGAGGAGGCCATTCAGCCCCTCTCGAGCCAGTTATCAGGAACTGGAGGAGGCCATTCAGCCCCTCTCGAGCCGTTTAAACAGGAACAGGAGGAGGCCATTCAGCCCCTCTCGAGCCAGGTACACAGGAACAGGAAAAGGCCATTCAGCCCTTCTCGAGACTGTTACGCAAGAACAGGAGGAGGCCATTCAGCCCCTCTCGTGCCTGTTACACAGGAACAGGAGGAGGCCATTCAGCTCCTCTCGAGCCTGTTACACAGCATCAGGAGGAGGCCATTCAGCCCCTATCGAGCCTATTACACAGGAACAGGAGTAGGCCATTCAGCCCTTCTTGAGACTGTTACACAGGAAGAGGAGGCGGCCATTCAGCCCTTCCCGAGCATGTTACACAGGAACAGGAGGAGGCCATTCAGCCCATCTCGAGTCTGTAAACATGAACAGGCGGAGGCCATTCAGCCCCTTCTCAAGCCTGTTACACAGGAACAGGAGGAGGCCATTCAGCCCCTCTCGAGCCTGTTGCATTGGAACAGGAGGAGGCCATTCAACCCTTCTCGAGCCGGTTACACAGGAACACACGGAGGCCATTCAGTCCCTCTCGAGGCTTTTACACAGGAATAGGATGAGGCCATTCAGCCCCTCTCGAGCCTGTCACACAGGAACAGGAGGTGGCCGTTCAGCCCCTCTCGAGCCTTTCACACAGGAACAAGAGGAGACCGTTCAGCCCCTCTTGTGCCCATTACACAGTAACAGGAGGAAGCCATTCAGCCCCTCTTGAACCTGCTACACAGGAACAGGAGGAGGCCATTCAGCCCCTCTCAAGCTTGTTGCACAGGAACAGGAAGAGTCCATTAAGCCCTTCTCGAGCCTTTTACACCGGAACAGGATGAGATCATTCAGCCCCTTTCGAGCCTGTTTCTCAGGAACTGGAGGAGGCCATTCAGCCCATTCGCGAGACTGTTACACAGGAACAGGAGGAGGCCATTCAGCCCCTCTTGAGCCTGTTACACAGGAACAGGAGGAGGCCATTCAGCCCCACTCGACCTGTTACACAGGAACAGGAGGAGGCCATTCAGCCCCTCTCGATCCTGTTACACAGGAACAGGAGGAGGCCATTCAGCCCCTCTCGAGCCTTTTAAACCGGAACAGGATGAGATCATTCAGCCCCTTTCGAGCCTGTTTCTCAGGAACTGGAGGAGGCCATTCAGTCCCTCTTGAACCGGTTACAAAGGAACACACGGAGGCCATTCAGTCCCTCTCGAGGCTGTTACACATGAACTGGAGGAGGCCATTCAGCCCCTCTCGAGCCTGTTACACAGAAACAGGAGGAGGCCATTCAGCCCCGCTCGAGCCTGTTACACCAGAAAAGGAGCAGGCCATTCAGCTCCTCTCGAGCCTGTTACACAGGAACAGGAACAGGCCATTCAGCTCCTCTCGAGCCTGTTACACAGGAACAGGAGGAGGCCATTCTGCCCCTCTCGAGCCTGTTACATAGGAACATGTGGAGGCCATTCAGCCCCTCTCGGGCCAGATACACAGGAGCAGGAGGAGGCCATTCATTCCCTCTCGAGCCTGGTGCCCAGGAACAGGAGGAGGCATTTCAGCCCCTCTCGAGCCTGTTACACAGGAACAGGAGGAGGCCATTTAGCCCCTCTCGAGCCTGTTACACAGGAACAGGAGGAGGCCATTCATCAACTCTCCAGCCTGTTACACAGGAGCAGGATGCGGCCATTCAGCCCCTCTCCAGTCTGTTACTCAGGAACAGGAGGAGTCCATTCAGCCCCTCTCGACAGCCCCTCTACAGCCTTTTACACAGGAACAGGAGGAGGCCATTCAGCCCCTCTCGAGCCTGTTACACAGGAGCAGGATGAGGCCATTCAGCCCCTCTCCAGTCTGTTACTCAGGAACAGGAGGAGGCCATTCAGCCCCTCTCCAGCCTTTTACACAGGAACAGGAGGAGGCCATTCAGCCCCTCTCGAGCAACTTACACATGAACAGGAGGAGGCCATTCAGCCCCTCTCGAGCAAGTTACACAGGAACAGGAGGAGGCCATTCAGCCCCTCTCGAGCCTGTCACACAGGAACAAGTGGATACCATTCAGCCCCTCTTGAGCCCGTTACACAGTAACAGGAGGAGTCCATTCAGCCCCTCTCAAACTTGTTGCACAGGAACAGGAGGAGGCCATTCAACCACTCTTGAGCCTGTTACACAGGAACAGGAGGAGGCCATTCAGCCGCTCTCATGCCTGTTACACAGGAACAGGAGGAGGCTTTTAAGCCCCTCTCGAGTCTATTACACAGGAACAGGAGTCCATTCAGCCCCTCTCGAGCCTGTTACACAGGAACTGGAGGAGTCCAATCAGCCCCTCTCGAGCCTGTTACACAGGAACAGGAGGAGGCCATTCAGCCCCTCTCGAGCCTGTTACACAGGAACAGGAGGAGGCCAGTCAGCCCCTCTCGAGCCTGTTACACAGGAACAGGAGGAGGCCATTCAGCCAATCTTGAGCCTGTTGCACAGGAACAGGAGGGGGCCATTCAGCCCCTCTCAAGCATGTTACAGAGGAACAGGAGGAGGCCATTCAGCCCATCTCAAGCATGTTACAGAGGAACAGGAGGGGGCCATTCAGCCCCCCTGGAGCCTGTTACACAGGAACAGGAGGAGGCCATTCAGCCAATCTCAATGCTGTTACTCAGGAACAGGAGGAGGCCATTCAACCCCTCTCGAGCCTGTACAGAGGAACAGAATGAGGCCATTCAGCCCCTCTCGAGCCTGTTACACATGAACAGGAGGAGGGCTGTCAGCCCCTCTGGAGCCATTTACACAGGAACAGGAGGAGGCCATTCAGCCCATCCCAAGCCAGTTACACAGGAACAGGTGGAGCACATTCAGCCCCTCTCGAGCCATTTACACAGGAACAGCAAGAGGCAATTCAGCCACTCTCCAGCCAATTACATAGGAACAGGAGGAGGCCATTCAGCCTCTCTCGAGCCTGATATACAGGAACAGGAGAAGGCCATTCAGACCGCCGCGAGCCTGTTACTGAGCAACATGAGGAGGCCATTCAGCCCCTCTCTAGCCTGTTACAGCCGAACAGGAGGAGGCCCATTTAGCCCCTTCTCAAGCCAGTTTCACAGGAACAGGAAGAGGCCATTCCGCCCCTCTCGGGTCTGTTACACAGGAACAGGAGGAGGCCATTCAGCCCCTCTCGAGCTTGGTACACTTGAACAGAAGGAGGCCATTCAGCCCCTCTTGAACCGGTTACACAGGAACACACGGAGGTCATTCAGTCCCTCTTGAGGATGTTACACATGAACTTGAGGAGGCCATTCAGCCCCTCTCGAGCCTGTTAAACAGGAACAGAGGGAGCCAAATCAGCCCCTCTCGAGCCTTTTACACAGGAACAGGAGGAGGCCATTCAGCCCCTCTCGAGCCTGTTACACAGCAACAGGAGGAACCCATTCAGCCCCTCTCGTGTATGTTACACAGGAACAGGTGGAGGCCATTCAGCCCCGCTCGAGCCTGTTACACCAGAAAAGGAGGAGGCCATTCAGCCCCTCTCGAGCCAGTTATCAGGAACTGGAGGAGGCCATTCAGCCCCTCTCGAGCCGTTTAAACAGGAACAGGAGGAGGCCATTCAGCCCCTCTCGAGCCAGGTACACAGGAACAGGAAAAGGCCATTCAGCCCTTCTCGAGACTGTTACGCAAGAACAGGAGGAGGCCATTCAGCCCCTCTCGAGCCTGTTACACAGGAGCAGGATGAGGCCATTCAGCCCCTCTCCAGTCTGTTACTCAGGAACAGGAGGAGGCCATTCAGCCCCTCTCCAGCCTTTTACACAGGAACAGGAGGAGGCCATTCAGCCCCTCTCGAGCAAGTTACACATGAACAGGAGGAGGCCATTCAGCCCCTCTCGAGCAAGTTACACAGGAACAGGAGGAGGCCATTCAGCCCCTCTCGAGCCTGTCACACAGGAACAAGTGGATACCATTCAGCCCCTCTTGAGCCCGTTACACAGTAACAGGAGGAGTCCATTCAGCCCCTCTCAAACTTGTTGCACAGGAACAGGAGGAGGCCATTCAACCACTCTTGAGCCTGTTACACAGGAACAGGAGGAGGCCATTCAGCCGCTCTCATGCCTGTTACACAGGAACAGGAGGAGGCTTTTAAGCCCCTCTCGAGTCTATTACACAGGAACAGGAGTCCATTCAGCCCCTCTCGAGCCTGTTACACAGGAACTGGAGGAGTCCAATCAGCCCCTCTCGAGCCTGTTACACAGGAACAGGAGGAGGCCATTCAGCCCCTCTCGAGCCTGTTACACAGGAACAGGAGGAGGCCAGTCAGCCCCTCTCGAGCCTGTTACACAGGAACAGGAGGAGGCCATTCAGCCAATCTTGAGCCTGTTGCACAGGAACAGGAGGGGGCCATTCAGCCCCTCTCAAGCATGTTACAGAGGAACAGGAGGAGGCCATTCAGCCCATCTCAAGCATGTTACAGAGGAACAGGAGGGGGCCATTCAGCCCCCCTGGAGCCTGTTACACAGGAACAGGAGGAGGCCATTCAGCCAATCTCAATGCTGTTACTCAGGAACAGGAGGAGGCCATTCAACCCCTCTCGAGCCTGTACAGAGGAACAGAATGAGGCCATTCAGCCCCTCTCGAGCCTGTTACACATGAACAGGAGGAGGGCTGTCAGCCCCTCTGGAGCCATTTACACAGGAACAGGAGGAGGCCATTCAGCCCATCCCAAGCCAGTTACACAGGAACAGGTGGGGCACATTCAGCCCCTCTCGAGCCATTTACACAGGAACAGCAAGAGGCAATTCAGCCACTCTCCAGCCAATTACATAGGAACAGGAGGAGGCCATTCAGCCTCTCTCGAGCCTGATATACAGGAACAGGAGAAGGCCATTCAGACCGCCGCGAGCCTGTTACTGAGCAACATGAGGAGGCCATTCAGCCCCTCTCTAGCCTGTTACAGCCGAACAGGAGGAGGCCCATTTAGCCCCTTCTCAAGCCAGTTTCACAGGAACAGGAAGAGGCCATTCCGCCCCTCTCGAGTCTGTTACACAGGAACAGGAGGAGGCCATTCAGCCCCTCTCGAGCTTGGTACACTTGAACAGAAGGAGGCCATTCAGCCCCTCTTGAACCGGTTACACAGGAACACACGGAGGTCATTCAGTCCCTCTTGAGGATGTTACACATGAACTTGAGGAGGCCATTCAGCCCCTCTCGAGCCTGTTAAACAGGAACAGAGGGAGCCAGATCAGCCCCTCTCGAGCCTTTTACACAGGAACAGGAGGAGGCCATTCAGCCCCTCTCGAGCCTGTTACACAGCAACAGGAGGAACCCATTCAGCCCCTCTCGTGTATGTTACACAGGAACAGGTGGAGGCCATTCAGCCCCGCTCGAGCCTGTTACACCAGAAAAGGAGGAGGCCATTCAGCCCCTCTCGAGCCAGTTATCAGGAACTGGAGGAGGCCATTCAGCCCCTCTCGAGCCGTTTAAACAGGAACAGGAGGAAGCCATTCAGCCCCTCTCGAGCCAGGTACACAGGAACAGGAAAAGGCCATTCAGCCCTTCTCGAGACTGTTACGCAAGAACAGGAGGAGGCCATTCAGCCCCTCTCGTGCCTGTTACACAGGAACAGGAGGAGGCCATTCAGCTCCTCTCGAGCCTGTTACACAGCATCAGGAGGAGGCCATTCAGCCCCTATCGAGCCTATTACACAGGAACAGGAGTAGGCCATTCAGCCCTTCTTGAGACTGTTACACAGGAAGAGGAGGCGGCCATTCAGCCCTTCCCGAGCATGTTACACAGGAACAGGAGGAGGCCATTCAGCCCATCTCGAGTCTGTAAACATGAACAGGCGGAGGCCATTCAGCCCCTTCTCAAGCCTGTTACACAGGAACAGGAGGCGGCCATTCAGCCCCTCTCGAGCCTGTTGCATTGGAACAGGAGGAGGCCATTCAACCCTTCTCGAGCCGGTTACACAGGAACACACGGAGGCCATTCAGTCCCTCTCGAGGCTTTAACACAGGAATAGGATGAGGCCATTCAGGCCCTCTCGAGCCTGTCACACAGGAACAGGAGGTGGCCGTTCAGCCCCTCTCGAGCCTTTCACACAGGAACAAGAGGAGACCGTTCAGCCCCTCTTGTGCCCATTACACAGTAACAGGAGGAAGCCATTCAGCCCCTCTTGAACCTGCTACACAGGAACAGGAGGAGGCCATTCAGCCCCTCTCAAGCTTGTTGCACAGGAACAGGAAGAGTCCATTCAGCCATTCTCGAGCCTTTTACACCGGAACAGGATGAGATCATTCAGCCCCTTTCGAGCCTGTTTCTCAGGAACTGGAGGAGGCCATTCAGCCCATTCGCGAGACTGTTACACAGGAACAGGAGGAGGCCATTCAGCCCCTCTTGAGCCTGTTACACAGGAACAGGAGGAGGCCATTCAGCCCCACTCGACCTGTTACACAGGAACAGGAGGAGGCCATTCAGCCCCTCTCGATCCTGTTACACAGGAACAGGAGGAGGCCATTCAGCCCCTCTCGAGCCTTTTAAACCGGAACAGGATGAGATCATTCAGCCCCTTTCGAGCCTGTTTCTCAGGAACTGGAGGAGGCCATTCAGTCCCTCTCGAACCGGTTACAAAGGAACACACGGAGGCCATTCAGTCCCTCTCGAGGCTGTTACACATGAACTGGAGGAGGCCATTCAGCCCCTCTCGAGCCTGTTACACAGGAACAGGAGGAGGCCATTCAGCCCCGCTCGAGCCTGTTACACCAGAAAAGGAGGAGGGCATTCAGCTCCTCTCGAGCCTGTTACACAGGAACAGGAACAGGCCATTCAGCTCCTCTCGAGCCTGTTACACAGGAACAGGAACAGGCCATTCAGCTCCTCTCGAGCCTGTTACACAGGAACAGGAGGAGGCCATTCTGCCCCTCTCGAGCCTGTTACATAGGAACATGTGGAGGCCATTCAGCCCCTCTCGGGCCAGATACACAGGAGCAGGAGGAGGCCATTCATTCCCTCTCGAGCCTGGTGCCCAGGAACAGGAGGAGGCATTTCAGCCCCTCTCGAGCCTGTTACACAGGAACAGGAGGAGGCCATTTAGCCCCTCTCGAGCCTGTTACACAGGAACAGGAGGAGGCCATTCATCAACTCTCCAGCCTGTTACACAGGAGCAGGATGCGGCCATTCAGCCCCTCTCCAGTCTGTTACTCAGGAACAGGAGGAGTCCATTCAGCCCCTCTCGACAGCCCCTCTACAGCCTTTTACACAGGAACAGGAGGAGGCCATTCAGCCCCTCTCGAGCCTGTTACACAGGAGCAGGATGAGGCCATTCAGCCCCTCTCCAGTCTGTTACTCAGGAACAGGAGGAGGCCATTCAGCCCCTCTCCAGCCTTTTACACAGGAACAGGAGGAGGCCATTCAGCCCCTCTCGAGCAAGTTACACATGAACAGGAGGAGGCCATTCAGCCCCTCTCGAGCAAGTTACACAGGAACAGGAGGAGGCCATTCAGCCCCTCTCGAGCCTGTCACACAGGAACAAGTGGATACCATTCAGCCCCTCTTGAGCCCGTTACACAGTAACAGGAGGAGTCCATTCAGCCCCTCTCAAACTTGTTGCACAGGAACAGGAGGAGGCCATTCAACCACTCTTGAGCCTGTTACACAGGAACAGGAGGAGGCCATTCAGCCGCTCTCATGCCTGTTACACAGGAACAGGAGGAGGCTTTTAAGCCCCTCTCGAGTCTATTACACAGGAACAGGAGTCCATTCAGCCCCTCTCGAGCCTGTTACACAGGAACTGGAGGAGTCCAATCAGCCCCTCTCGAGCCTGTTACACAGGAACAGGAGGAGGCCATTCAGCCCCTCTCGAGCCTGTTACACAGGAACAGGAGGAGGCCAGTCAGCCCCTCTCGAGCCTGTTACACAGGAACAGGAGGAGGCCATTCAGCCAATCTTGAGCCTGTTGCACAGGAACAGGAGGGGGCCATTCAGCCCCTCTCAAGCATGTTACAGAGGAACAGGAGGAGGCCATTCAGCCCATCTCAAGCATGTTACAGAGGAACAGGAGGGGGCCATTCAGCCCCCCTGGAGCCTGTTACACAGGAACAGGAGGAGGCCATTCAGCCAATCTCAATGCTGTTACTCAGGAACAGGAGGAGGCCATTCAACCCCTCTCGAGCCTGTACAGAGGAACAGAATGAGGCCATTCAGCCCCTCTCGAGCCTGTTACACATGAACAGGAGGAGGGCTGTCAGCCCCTCTGGAGCCATTTACACAGGAACAGGAGGAGGCCATTCAGCCCATCCCAAGCCAGTTACACAGGAACAGGTGGAGCACATTCAGCCCCTCTCGAGCCATTTACACAGGAACAGCAAGAGGCAATTCAGCCACTCTCCAGCCAATTACATAGGAACAGGAGGAGGCCATTCAGCCTCTCTCGAGCCTGATATACAGGAACAGGAGAAGGCCATTCAGACCGCCGCGAGCCTGTTACTGAGCAACATGAGGAGGCCATTCAGCCCCTCTCTAGCCTGTTACAGCCGAACAGGAGGAGGCCCATTTAGCCCCTTCTCAAGCCAGTTTCACAGGAACAGGAAGAGGCCATTCCGCCCCTCTCGAGTCTGTTACACAGGAACAGGAGGAGGCCATTCAGCCCCTCTCGAGCTTGGTACACTTGAACAGAAGGAGGCCATTCAGCCCCTCTTGAACCGGTTACACAGGAACACACGGAGGTCATTCAGTCCCTCTTGAGGATGTTACACATGAACTTGAGGAGGCCATTCAGCCCCTCTCGAGCCTGTTAAACAGGAACAGAGGGAGCCAAATCAGCCCCTCTCGAGCCTTTTACACAGGAACAGGAGGAGGCCATTCAGCCCCTCTCGAGCCTGTTACACAGCAACAGGAGGAACCCATTCAGCCCCTCTCGTGTATGTTACACAGGAACAGGTGGAGGCCATTCAGCCCCGCTCGAGCCTGTTACACCAGAAAAGGAGGAGGCCATTCAGCCCCTCTCGAGCCAGTTATCAGGAACTGGAGGAGGCCATTCAGCCCCTCTCGAGCCGTTTAAACAGGAACAGGAGGAGGCCATTCAGCCCCTCTCGAGCCAGGTACACAGGAACAGGAAAAGGCCATTCAGCCCTTCTCGAGACTGTTACGCAAGAACAGGAGGAGGCCATTCAGCCCCTCTCGAGCCTGTTACACAGGAGCAGGATGAGGCCATTCAGCCCCTCTCCAGTCTGTTACTCAGGAACAGGAGGAGGCCATTCAGCCCCTCTCCAGCCTTTTACACAGGAACAGGAGGAGGCCATTCAGCCCCTCTCGAGCAAGTTACACATGAACAGGAGGAGGCCATTCAGCCCCTCTCGAGCAAGTTACACAGGAACAGGAGGAGGCCATTCAGCCCCTCTCGAGCCTGTCACACAGGAACAAGTGGATACCATTCAGCCCCTCTTGAGCCCGTTACACAGTAACAGGAGGAGTCCATTCAGCCCCTCTCAAACTTGTTGCACAGGAACAGGAGGAGGCCATTCAACCACTCTTGAGCCTGTTACACAGGAACAGGAGGAGGCCATTCAGCCGCTCTCATGCCTGTTACACAGGAACAGGAGGAGGCTTTTAAGCCCCTCTCGAGTCTATTACACAGGAACAGGAGTCCATTCAGCCCCTCTCGAGCCTGTTACACAGGAACTGGAGGAGTCCAATCAGCCCCTCTCGAGCCTGTTACACAGGAACAGGAGGAGGCCATTCAGCCCCTCTCGAGCCTGTTACACAGGAACAGGAGGAGGCCAGTCAGCCCCTCTCGAGCCTGTTACACAGGAACAGGAGGAGGCCATTCAGCCAATCTTGAGCCTGTTGCACAGGAACAGGAGGGGGCCATTCAGCCCCTCTCAAGCATGTTACAGAGGAACAGGAGGAGGCCATTCAGCCCATCTCAAGCATGTTACAGAGGAACAGGAGGGGGCCATTCAGCCCCCCTGGAGCCTGTTACACAGGAACAGGAGGAGGCCATTCAGCCAATCTCAATGCTGTTACTCAGGAACAGGAGGAGGCCATTCAACCCCTCTCGAGCCTGTACAGAGGAACAGAATGAGGCCATTCAGCCCCTCTCGAGCCTGTTACACATGAACAGGAGGAGGGCTGTCAGCCCCTCTGGAGCCATTTACACAGGAACAGGAGGAGGCCATTCAGCCCATCCCAAGCCAGTTACACAGGAACAGGTGGGGCACATTCAGCCCCTCTCGAGCCATTTACACAGGAACAGCAAGAGGCAATTCAGCCACTCTCCAGCCAATTACATAGGAACAGGAGGAGGCCATTCAGCCTCTCTCGAGCCTGATATACAGGAACAGGAGAAGGCCATTCAGACCGCCGCGAGCCTGTTACTGAGCAACATGAGGAGGCCATTCAGCCCCTCTCTAGCCTGTTACAGCCGAACAGGAGGAGGCCCATTTAGCCCCTTCTCAAGCCAGTTTCACAGGAACAGGAAGAGGCCATTCCGCCCCTCTCGAGTCTGTTACACAGGAACAGGAGGAGGCCATTCAGCCCCTCTCGAGCTTGGTACACTTGAACAGAAGGAGGCCATTCAGCCCCTCTTGAACCGGTTACACAGGAACACACGGAGGTCATTCAGTCCCTCTTGAGGATGTTACACATGAACTTGAGGAGGCCATTCAGCCCCTCTCGAGCCTGTTAAACAGGAACAGAGGGAGCCAGATCAGCCCCTCTCGAGCCTTTTACACAGGAACAGGAGGAGGCCATTCAGCCCCTCTCGAGCCTGTTACACAGCAACAGGAGGAACCCATTCAGCCCCTCTCGTGTATGTTACACAGGAACAGGTGGAGGCCATTCAGCCCCGCTCGAGCCTGTTACACCAGAAAAGGAGGAGGCCATTCAGCCCCTCTCGAGCCAGTTATCAGGAACTGGAGGAGGCCATTCAGCCCCTCTCGAGCCGTTTAAACAGGAACAGGAGGAGGCCATTCAGCCCCTCTCGAGCCAGGTACACAGGAACAGGAAAAGGCCATTCAGCCCTTCTCGAGACTGTTACGCAAGAACAGGAGGAGGCCATTCAGCCCCTCTCGTGCCTGTTACACAGGAACAGGAGGAGGCCATTCAGCTCCTCTCGAGCCTGTTACACAGCATCAGGAGGAGGCCATTCAGCCCCTATCGAGCCTATTACACAGGAACAGGAGTAGGCCATTCAGCCCTTCTTGAGACTGTTACACAGGAAGAGGAGGCGGCCATTCAGCCCTTCCCGAGCATGTTACACAGGAACAGGAGGAGGCCATTCAGCCCATCTCGAGTCTGTAAACATGAACAGGCGGAGGCCATTCAGCCCCTTCTCAAGCCTGTTACACAGGAACAGGAGGAGGCCATTCAGCCCCTCTCGAGCCTGTTGCATTGGAACAGGAGGAGGCCATTCAACCCTTCTCGAGCCGGTTACACAGGAACACACGGAGGCCATTCAGTCCCTCTCGAGGCTTTAACACAGGAATAGGATGAGGCCATTCAGGCCCTCTCGAGCCTGTCACACAGGAACAGGAGGTGGCCGTTCAGCCCCTCTCGAGCCTTTCACACAGGAACAAGAGGAGACCGTTCAGCCCCTCTTGTGCCCATTACACAGTAACAGGAGGAAGCCATTCAGCCCCTCTTGAACCTGCTACACAGGAACAGGAGGAGGCCATTCAGCCCCTCTCAAGCTTGTTGCACAGGAACAGGAAGAGTCCATTCAGCCATTCTCGAGCCTTTTACACCGGAACAGGATGAGATCATTCAGCCCCTTTCGAGCCTGTTTCTCAGGAACTGGAGGAGGCCATTCAGCCCATTCGCGAGACTGTTACACAGGAACAGGAGGAGGCCATTCAGCCCCTCTTGAGCCTGTTACACAGGAACAGGAGGAGGCCATTCAGCCCCACTCGACCTGTTACACAGGAACAGGAGGAGGCCATTCAGCCCCTCTCGATCCTGTTACACAGGAACAGGAGGAGGCCATTCAGCCCCTCTCGAGCCTTTTAAACCGGAACAGGATGAGATCATTCAGCCCCTTTCGAGCCTGTTTCTCAGGAACTGGAGGAGGCCATTCAGTCCCTCTCGAACCGGTTACAAAGGAACACACGGAGGCCATTCAGTCCCTCTCGAGGCTGTTACACATGAACTGGAGGAGGCCATTCAGCCCCTCTCGAGCCTGTTACACAGGAACAGGAGGAGGCCATTCAGCCCCGCTCGAGCCTGTTACACCAGAAAAGGAGGAGGGCATTCAGCTCCTCTCGAGCCTGTTACACAGGAACAGGAACAGGCCATTCAGCTCCTCTCGAGCCTGTTACACAGGAACAGGAACAGGCCATTCAGCTCCTCTCGAGCCTGTTACACAGGAACAGGAGGAGGCCATTCTGCCCCTCTCGAGCCTGTTACATAGGAACATGTGGAGGCCATTCAGCCCCTCTCGGGCCAGATACACAGGAGCAGGAGGAGGCCATTCATTCCCTCTCGAGCCTGGTGCCCAGGAACAGGAGGAGGCATTTCAGCCCCTCTCGAGCCTGTTACACAGGAACAGGAGGAGGCCATTTAGCCCCTCTCGAGCCTGTTACACAGGAACAGGAGGAGGCCATTCATCAACTCTCCAGCCTGTTACACAGGAGCAGGATGCGGCCATTCAGCCCCTCTCCAGTCTGTTACTCAGGAACAGGAGGAGTCCATTCAGCCCCTCTCGACAGCCCCTCTACAGCCTTTTACACAGGAACAGGAGGAGGCCATTCAGCCCCTCTCGAGCCTGTTACACAGGAGCAGGATGAGGCCATTCAGCCCCTCTCCAGTCTGTTACTCAGGAACAGGAGGAGGCCATTCAGCCCCTCTCCAGCCTTTTACACAGGAACAGGAGGAGGCCATTCAGCCCCTCTCGAGCAAGTTACACATGAACAGGAGGAGGCCATTCAGCCCCTCTCGAGCAAGTTACACAGGAACAGGAGGAGGCCATTCAGCCCCTCTCGAGCCTGTCACACAGGAACAAGTGGATACCATTCAGCCCCTCTTGAGCCCGTTACACAGTAACAGGAGGAGTCCATTCAGCCCCTCTCAAACTTGTTGCACAGGAACAGGAGGAGGCCATTCAACCACTCTTGAGCCTGTTACACAGGAACAGGAGGAGGCCATTCAGCCGCTCTCATGCCTGTTACACAGGAACAGGAGGAGGCTTTTAAGCCCCTCTCGAGTCTATTACACAGGAACAGGAGTCCATTCAGCCCCTCTCGAGCCTGTTACACAGGAACTGGAGGAGTCCAATCAGCCCCTCTCGAGCCTGTTACACAGGAACAGGAGGAGGCCATTCAGCCCCTCTCGAGCCTGTTACACAGGAACAGGAGGAGGCCAGTCAGCCCCTCTCGAGCCTGTTACACAGGAACAGGAGGAGGCCATTCAGCCAATCTTGAGCCTGTTGCACAGGAACAGGAGGGGGCCATTCAGCCCCTCTCAAGCATGTTACAGAGGAACAGGAGGAGGCCATTCAGCCCCTCTCCAGCCTTTTACACAGGAACAGGAGGAGGCCATTCAGCCAATCTCAGGGCTGTTACTCAGGAACAGGAGGAGGCCATTCAGCCCTTCTCGAGCCTGTATAGAGGAACAGGGTGAGGCCATTCAGCACCTCTCGAGCCTGCTACACATGAACAGGAGGAGGGCTGTCAGCCCCTCTGGAGCCATTTACACAGGAACAGGAGGAGGCCATTCAGCCCAGCTCAAGCATGTTACAGAGGAACAGGAGGAGGCCATTCAGCCCCTCTCGAGCCTGTTACACAGGAACAGGAGGAGGCCATTCAGCCAATCTCAATGCTGTTACTCAGGAACAGGAGAGGGCCATTCAGCCCCTCTCGAGCCTGTACAGAGGAACAGAATGAGGCCATTCAGCTCCTCTCGAGCCTGTTACACATGAACAGGAGGAGGGCTGTCAGCCCCTCTGGAGCCATTTACACAGGAACAGGAGGAGGCCATTCAGCCCATCCCAAGCCAGTTACACAGGAACAGGTGGAGCACATTCAGCCCCTCTCGAGCCATTTACACAGGAACAGCAGGAGGCAATTCAGCCACTCTCCAGCAAATTACATAGGAACAGGAGGAGGCCATTCAGCCTCTCTCGAGCCTGTTACACAGGAACAGGAGAAGGCCATTCAGACCCTCGCGAGCCTGTTACTGAGCAACATGAGGAGGCCATTCAGCCCCTTCTCTAGCCTGTTACAGCCGAACAGGAGGAGGCCCATTTAGCCCCTTCTCAAGCCTGTTTCACCGGAACAGGAAGAGGCCATTCCGCCCCTCTCGAGTCTGTTACACAGGAACAGGAGGAGGCCATTCTGCCCCTCTCGAGTCTGTTACACAGGAACAGGAGGAGGCCATTCAGCCCCTCTCGAGCCTGTTACACAGCAACAGGAGGAACCCATTCAGCCCCTCTCGTGTATGTTACACAGGAACAGGTGGAGGCCATTCAGCCCCGCTCGAGCCTGTTACACAGGAACTGGAAAAGACCATTCAGCCCCTCTCGAGACTGTTACGCAGGAACAGGAGGAGGCCATTCATCCCCTCTCAAGCCTGTTACACAGGAACAGGAGGAGGCCATTCAGCCCATCTCGAGTCTCTTAGACAGGAACAGGAGGAGGCCATTCAGCTCCTCTCGAGCCTGTGACACAGGAACAGGAGGAGCCCATTCAGCCCCTCTCGAGCCTGTTACACAGGAACAGGAGGAGGCCATTCAGCCCCTATCGAGCCTGTTACACATTAAAGGAGGCCATTCAGCCCCTCTGGAAAATGTTACACAGGAACAGGAGGAGGCCATTCAGCCCCTGTCGCGCCTGTTACACAGGAACAGGAGGAGTCCATTCAGCCCCTCTCGAGCCTGTTACACAGGAACAGGAGGAGGCCATTCAGCCTTTCTCGAGCCTGTTACATAGGAACAGATGGAGCAAATTCAGCCCCTCTCGAGCCTGTTACACAGGAACAGGAGGAGGTCATTCAGCCCCTCTCGAGCCTGTTACACAGGAACAGGAGGAGGCCATTCAGCCCCTCTCGAGCCTGTAACATAGGAACAGGAGAGGGCCCCATTCAGCCCCTCTCGAGCCTGTTACACAGTAACAGGAAGAGGCCATTCAGCCCCTCTCGATCCTGTTACACAGGAACAGGAGGAGGCAATTCATCCCATCTCGAGCCTGTTACACATGACCAGGAGGTGATCGTTCAGCCCCTCTAGAGTCTGTTACAGAGGAACATGTGGATGCCATTCAGCCCATTTAGAGCCTGTTACACAACAACAGGAGGAGGCCATTCAGCCCCTCTTGAGCCTGTTACACATGAACAGGAGGAGGGCTGTCAGCCCCTCTGGAGCCATTTACACAGGAACAGGAGGAGGCCATTCAGCCCATCCCAAGCCAGTTACACAGGAACAGGTGGAGCACATTCAGCCCCTCTCGAGCCATTTACACAGGAACAGCAGGAGGCAATTCAGCCACTCTCCAGCAAATTACATAGGAACAGGAGGAGGCCATTCAGCCTCTCTCGAGCCTGTTACACAGGAACAGGAGAAGGCCATTCAGACCCTCGCGAGCCTGTTACTGAGCAACATGAGGAGGCCATTCAGCCCCTTCTCTAGCCTGTTACAGCCGAACAGGAGGAGGCCCATTTAGCCCCTTCTCAAGCCTGTTTCACCGGAACAGGAAGAGGCCATTCCGCCCCTCTCGAGTCTGTTACACAGGAACAGGAGGAGGCCATTCTGCCCCTCTCGAGTCTGTTACACAGGAACAGGAGGAGGCCATTCAGCCCCTCTCGAGCCTGTTACACAGCAACAGGAGGAACCCATTCAGCCCCTCTCGTGTATGTTACACAGGAACAGGTGGAGGCCATTCAGCCCCGCTCGAGCCTGTTACACAGGAACTGGAAAAGGCCATTCAGCCCCTCTCGAGACTGTTACGCAGGAACAGGAGGAGGCCATTCATCCCCTCTCAAGCCTGTTACACAGGAACAGGAGGAGGCCATTCAGCCCATCTCGAGTCTCTTAGACAGGAACAGGAGGAGGCCATTCAGCTCCTCTCGAGCCTGTGACACAGGAACAGGAGGAGCCCATTCAGCCCCTCTCGAGCCTGTTACACAGGAACAGGAGGAGGCCATTCAGCCCCTATCGAGCCTGTTACACATTAAAGGAGGCCATTCAGCCCCTCTGGAAAATGTTACACAGGAACAGGAGGAGGCCATTCAGCCCCTGTCGCGCCTGTTACACAGGAACAGGAGGAGTCCATTCAGCCCCTCTCGAGCCTGTTACACAGGAACAGGAGGAGGCCATTCAGCCTTTCTCGAGCCTGTTACATAGGAACAGATGGAGCAAATTCAGCCCCTCTCGAGCCTGTTACACAGGAACAGGAGGAGGTCATTCAGCCCCTCTCGAGCCTGTTACACAGGAACAGGAGGAGGCCATTCAGCCCCTCTCGAGCCTGTAACACAGGAACAGGAGAGGGCCCCATTCAGCCCCTCTCGAGCCTGTTACACAGTAACAGGAAGAGGCCATTCAGCCCCTCTCGATCCTGTTACACAGGAACAGGAGGAGGCAATTCATCCCATCTCGAGCCTGTTACACATGACCAGGAGGTGATCGTTCAGCCCCTCTAGAGTCTGTTACAGAGGAACATGTGGATGCCATTCAGCCCATTTAGAGCCTGTTACACAACAACAGGAGGAGGCCATTCAGCCCCTCTTGAGCCTGTTACACAGAAAGAGGAGGAGGCCATTCAGCCCCTCTCGAGCCTGTAACATAGGAACAGGAGGAGGCCCCATTCAGCCCCTCTCGAGCGTGTTACACAGGAACAGGAGGAGGCCATTCAGCCCCTCTCGAGAATGTTACACAGGAACTGGGGGAGGCCATTCAGCCCCTATCGAGCCTGTTACACTGGAAAAGGAGGCCATTCAGCCCCTCTCGAAAATGTTACACAGGAACAGGAGGAGGCCATTCAGCCCCTCTCGAGACTGTTACACAGGAACTGGAGGAGGCCATTCAGCCCCTCTCGAGAATGTTACACAGGAACAGGAGGAGCCCATTCAGCCTGTCTCGAGTCTGTTACACAGGAACAGGAGGAGTCCATTCAGCCCCTCTCGAGTCTGTTACACAGGAACAGGAGTAGGCCATTCAACCCTTCTCGAGCCGGTTACACAGGAACACACGGAGGCCATTCAGTCCCTCTCGAGGCTGTTACACAGGAATAGGATGAGGCCATTCAGCCCCTCTCGAGCCTGTCACACAGGAACAGGAGGTGGCCGTTCAGCCCCTCTCGAGCCTTTCACACAGGAACAAGAGGAGACCGTTCAGCCCCTCTTGTGCCCATTACACAGTAACAGGAGGAAGCCATTCAGCCCCTCTTGAACCTGCTGCACAGGAACAGGAGGAGGCCATTCAGCCCCTCTCAAGCTTGTTGCACAGGAACAGGAAGAGTCCATTCAGCCCTTCTCGAGCCTTTTACACCGGAACAGGATGAGATCATTCAGCCCCTTTCGAGCCTGTTTCTCTGGAACTGGAGGAGGCCATTCAGCCCCTCGCGAGACTGTTACACAGGAACAGGAGGAGGCCATTCAGCCCCTCTTGAGCCTGTTACACAGGAACAGGAGGAGGCCATTCAGCCCCACTCGAGCCTGTTACACAGGAACAGGACGAGGCCATTCAGCAACTCTTGAGCCTGTTACACAGGAACAGGAAGAGGCCATTCAGCCCCTCTCGATCCTGTTACACAGGAACAGGAGGAGGCCATTCAGCCCGTCTCGAGCCTTTTAAACCGGAACAGGATGAGATCATTCAGCCCCTTTCGAGCATGTTTCTCAGGAACTGGAGGAGGCCATTCAGTCCCTCTCGAACCGGTTACAAAGGAACACACGGAGGCCATTCAGTCCCTCTCGAGGCTGTTACACATGAACTGGAGGAGGCCATTCAGCCCCTCTCGAGCCTGTTACACAGGAACAGGAGGAGGCCATTCAGCCCCGCTCGAGCCTGTTACACCAGAAAAGGAGGTGGCCATTCAGCTCCTCTCGAGCCTGTTACACAGGAACAGGAACAGGCCATTCAGCTCCTCTCGAGCCTGTTACACAGGAACAGGAGGAGGCCATTCTGCCCCTCTCGAGCCTGTTACATAGGAACATTTGGAGGCCATTCAGCCCCTCTTGGGCCAGATACACAAGAGCAGGAGGAGGCCATTCATTCCCTCTCGAGCCTGGTGCCCAGGAACAGGAGGAGGCAATTCAGCTCCTCTCGAGCCTGTTACACAGGAACAGGAGGAGGCCATTTAGCCCCTCTCGAGCCTGTTACACAGGAACAGGAGGAGGCCATTCATCAACTCTCCAGCCTGTTACACAGGAGCAGGATGCGGCCATTCAGCCCCTCTCCAGTCTGTTACTCAGGAACAGGAGGAGTCCATTCAGCCCCTCTCGACAGCCCCTCTACAGCCTTTTACACAGGAACAGGAGGAGGCCATTCAGCCCCTCTCGAGCCTGTTACACAGGAGCAGGATGAGGCCATTCAGCCCCTCTCCAGTCTGTTACTCAGGAACAGGAGGAGGCCATTCAGCCCCTCTCCAGCCTTTTACACAGGAACAGGAGGAGGCCATTCAGCCCCTCTCGAGCAACTTACACATGAACAGGAGGAGGCCATTCAGCCCCTCTCGAGCAAGTTACACAGGAACAGGAGGAGGCCATTCAGCCCCTCTCGAGCCTTCGCACAGGAACAAGTGGATACCATTCAGCCCCTCTTGAGCCCGTTACACAGTAACAGGAGGAGTCCATTCAGCCCCTCTCAAACTTGTTGCACAGGAACAGGAGGAGGCCATTCAACCAGTCTTGAGCCTGTTACACAGGAACAGGAGGAGGCCATTCAGCCGCTCTCATGCCTGTTACACAGGAACAGGAGGAGGCTTTTAAGCCGCTCTCGAGTCTATTACAAAGGAACAGGAGTCCATTCAGACCCTCTCGAGCCTGTTACACAGGAACTGGAGGAGTCCATTCAGCCCCTCTCGAGCCTGTTACACAGGAACAGGAGGAGGCCATTCAGCCCCTCTCGAGCCTGTTACACAGGAACAGGAGGAGGCCATTCAGCCAATCTTGAGCCTGTTGCACAGGAACAGGAGGGGGCCATTCAGCCCCTCTCAAGCATGTTACAGAGGAACAGGAGGAGGCCATTCAGCCCCTCTCCAGCCTTTTACACAGGAACAGGAGGAGGCCATTCAGCCAATCTCAGGGCTGTTACTCAGGAACAGGAGGAGGCCATTCAGCCCTTCTCGAGCCTGTATAGAGGAACAGGGTGAGGCCATTCAGCCCCTCTCGAGCCTGTTGCACATGAACAGGAGGAGGGCTGTCAGCCCCTCTGGAGCCATTTGCACAGGAACAAGAGGAGGCCATTCAGCCCAGCTCAAGCATGTTACAGAGGAACAGGAGGAGGCCATTCAGCCCCTCTCGAGCCTGTTACACAGGAACAGGAGGAGCCCATTCAGCCAATCTCAATGCTGTACTCAGGAACAGGAGGAGGCCATTCAGCCCTTCTCGAGCCTGTACAGAGGAACAGAATGAGGCCATTCAGCCCCTCTCGAGCCTGTTACACATGAACAGGAGGAGGGCTGTCAGCCCCTCTGGAGCCATTTACACAGGAACAGGAGGAGGCCATTCAGCCCATCCCAAGCCAGTTACACAGGAACAGGTGGAGCACATTCAGCCCCTCTCGAGCCATTTACACAGGAACAGCAGGAGGCAATTCAGCCACTCTCCAGCAAATTACATAGGAACAGGAGGAGGCCATTCAGCCTCTCTCGAGCCTTTTACACAGGAACAGGAGGAGGCCATTCAGCCTCTCTCGAGCCTGTTACACAGGAACAGGAGAAGGCCATTCAGTCCCTCGCGAGCCTGTTACTGAGCAACATGAGGAGGCCATTCAGCCCCTTCTCTAGCCTGTTACAGCCGAACAGGAGGAGGCCCATTTAGCCCCTTCTCAAGCCTGTTTCACAGGAACAGGAAGAGGCCCTTCCGCCCCTCTCGAGTCTGTTACACAGGAACAGGAGGAGGCCATTCAGCCCCTCTCGAGCTTGATACACTTGAACAGAAGGAGGCCATTCAGCCCCTCTCGAACCGGTTACACAGGAACACACGGAGGCCATTCAGTCCCTCTTGAGGATGTTACACATGAACTTGAGGAGGCCATTCAACCCCTCTCGAGCCTGTAACACAGGAACAGAGGGAGCCAAATCAGCCCCTCTCGAGCCTTTTACACAGGAACAGGAGGAGGCCATTCAGCCCCTCTCGAGCCTGTTACACAGCAACAGGAGGAACCCATTCAGCCCCTCTCGTGTATGTTACACAGGAACAGGTGGAGGCCATTCAGCCCCGCTCGAGCCTGTTACACAGGAACTGGAAAAGGCCATTCAGCCCCTCTCGAGACTGTTACGCAGGAACAGGAGGAAGCCATTCAGCCCATCTCGAGTCTCTTAGACAGGAACAGGAGGAGGCCATTCAGCTCCTCTCGAGCCTGTGACACAGGAACAGGAGGAGCCCATTCAGCCCCTCTCGAGCCTGTTACACAGGAACAGGAGGAGGCCATTCAGCCCCTATCGAGCCTGTTACACAGGAAAAGGAGGCCATTCAGCCCCTCTCGAAAATGTTACACAGGAACAGGAGGAGGCCATTCAGCCCCTGTTGCGCCTGTTACACGAGAACAGGAGGAGTCCATTCAGCCCCTCTCGAGCCTGTTACACAGGAACAGGAGGAGGCCATTCAGCCCCTCTCGAGCCTGTTACACAGGAAAAGGAGGCCATTCAGCCCCTCTCGAAAATGTTACACAGGAACAGGAGGAGGCCATTCAGCCCCTGTTGCGCCTGTTACACAGGAACAGGAGGAGTCCATTCAGCCCCTCTCGAGCCTGTTACACAGGAACAGGAGGAGGCCATTCAGCCTTTCTCGAGCCTGTTACATAGGAACAGATGGAGCAAATTCAGCCCCTCTCGAGCCTGTTACACAGGAACAGGTGGAGGCCATTCAGCCCCTCTCGAGCCTGTAACATAGGAACAGGAGAGGGCCCCATTCAGCCCCTCTCGAGCCTGTTACACAGGAATAGGAAGAGGACATTCAGCCCCTCTCGATCCTGTTACACAGGAACAGGAGGAGGCAATTCATCCCATCTCGAGCCTGTTACACCTGACCAGGAGGTGGTCGTTCAGTCCCTCTAGAGTCTGTTACAGAGGAACATGTGGATGCCTTTCAGCCCATTTAGAGCCTGTTACACAACAACAGGAGGAGGCCATTCAGCCCCTCTTGAGCCTGTTGCACAGAAAGAGGAGGAGGCCATTCAGCCCCTCTCGAGCCTGTAACATAGGAACAGGAGGAGGCCCCATTCAGCCCCTCTCGAGCGTGTTACACAGGAACAGGAGGAGGCCATTCAGCCCCTCTCGAGAATGTTACACAGGAACAGGAGGAGGCCATTTAGCCCCTCTCGAGCCTGTTACACAGGAACAGGAGGAGGCCATTCATCAACTCTCCAGCCTGTTACACAGGAGCAGGATGCGGCCATTCAGCCCCTCTCCAGTCTGTTACTCAGGAACAGGCGGAGTCCATTCAGCCCCTCTCGACAGCCCCTCTACAGCCTTTTACACAGGAACAGGAGGAGGCCATTCAGCCCCTCTCGAGCCTGTTACACAGGAGCAGGATGAGGCCATTCAGCCCCTCTCCAGTCTGTTACTCAGGAACAGGAGGAGGCCATTCAGCCCCTCTCCAGCCTTTTACACAGGAACAGGAGGAGGCCATTCAGCCCCTCTCGAGCAAGTTACACATGAACAGGAGGAGGCCATTCAGCCCCTCTCGAGCAAGTTACACAGGAACAGGAGGAGGCCATTCAGCCCCTCTCGAGCCTTCACACAGGAACAAGTGGATACCATTCAGCCCCTCTTGAGCCCGTTACACAGTAACAGGAGGAGTCCATTCAGCCCCTCTCAAACTTGTTGCACAGGAACAGGAGGAGGCCATTCAACCACTCTTGAGCCTGTTACACAGGAACAGGAGGAGGCCATTCAGCCGCTCTCATGCCTGTTACACAGGAACAGGAGGAGGCTTTTAAGCCCCTCTCGAGTCTATCACAAAGGAACAGGAGTCCATTCAGCCCCTCTCGAGCCTGTTACACAGGAACTGGAGGAGTCCATTCAGACCCTCTCGAGCCTGTTACACAGGAACAGGAGGAGGCCATTCAGCCCCTCTCGAGCCTGTTACACAGGAACAGGAGGAGGCCAGTCAGCCCCTCTCGAGCCTGTTACACAGGAACAGGAGGAGGCCATTCAGCCAATCTTGAGCCTGTTGCACAGGAACAGGAGGGGGCCATTCAGCCCCTCTCAAGCATGTTACAGAGGAACAGGAGGAGGCCATTCAGTCCCTCTCCAGCCTTTTACACAGGAACAGGAGGAGGCCATTCAGCCAATCTCAGGGCTGTTACTCAGGAACAGGAGGAGGCCATTCAGCTCTTCTCGAGCCTGTATAGAGGAACAGGGTGAGGCCATTCAGCCCCTCTCGAGCCTGTTGCACATGAACAGGAGGAGGGCTGTCAGCCCCTCTGGAGCCATTTGCACAGGAACAAGAGGAGGCAATTCAGCCACTCTCCAGCAAATTACATAGGAACAGGAGGAGGCCATTCAGCCTCTCTCGAGCCTGTTACACAGGAACAGGAGAAGGCCATTCAGACCCACGCGAGCCTGTTACTGAGCAACATGAGGAGGCCATTCAGCCCCTTCTCTAGCCTGTTACAGCCGAACAGGAGGAGGCCCATTTAGCCCCTTCTCAAGCCTGTTTCACAGGAACAGGAAGAGGCCATTCCGCCCCTCTCGAGTCTGTTACACAGGAACAGGAGGAGGCCATTCAGCCCCTCTCGAGCTTGATACACTTGAACAGAAGGAGGCCATTCAGCCCCTCTCGAACCGGTTACACAGGAACACACGGAGGCCATTCAGTCCCTCTTGAGGATGTTACACATGAACTTGAGGAGGCCATTCAGCCCCTCTCGAGCCTGTAACACAGGAACAGAGGGAGCCAAATCAGCCCCTCTCGAGCCTTTTACACAGGAACAGGAGGAGGCCATTCAGCCCCTCTCGAGCCTGTTACACAGCAACAGGAGGAACCCATTCAGCCCCTCTCGTGTATGTTACACAGGAACAGGTGGAGGCCATTCAGCCCCGCTCGAGCCTGTTACACAGGAACTGGAAAAGGCCATTCAGCCCCTCTCGAGACTGTTACGCAGGAACAGGAGGAGGCCATTCATCCCCTCTCAAGCCTGTTACACAGGAACAGGAGGAGGCCATTCAGCCCATTTCGAGTCTCTTAGACAGGAACAGGAGGAGGCCATTCAGCTCCTCTCGAGCCTGTGACACAGGAACAGGAGGAGCCCATTCAGCCCCTCTCGAGCCTGTTACACAGGAACAGGAGGAGGCCATTCAGCCCCTATCGAGCCTGTTACACAGGAAAAGGAGGCCATTCAGCCCCTCTCGAAAATGTTACACAGGAACAGGAGGAGGCCATTCAGCCCCTGTTGCGCCTGTTACACAGGAACAGGAGGAGTCCATTCAGCCCCTCTCGAGCCTGTTACACAGGAACAGGAGGAGGCCATTCAGCCTTTCTCGAGCCTGTTACATAGGAACAGATGGAGCAAATTCAGCCCCTCTCGAGCCTGTTACACAGGAACAGGGGGAGGCCATTCAGCCCCTCTCGAGCCTGTAACATATGAACAGGAGAGTGCCCCATTCAGCCCCTCTCGAGCCTGTTACACAGGAACAGGAAGAGGACATTCAGCCCCTCTCGATCCTGTTACACAGGAACAGGAGGAGGCAATTCATCCCATCCCGAGCCTGTTACACATGACCAGGAGGTGGTCGTTCAGCCCCTCTAGAGTCTGTTACAGAGGAATATGTGGATGCCATTCAGCTCATTTAGAGCCTGTTACACAACAACAGGAGGAGGCAATTCAGCCCCTCTTGAGCCTGTTACACAGAAAGAGGAGGAGGCCATTCAGCCCCTCTCGAGCCTGTAACATAGGAACAGGAGGAGGCCCCATTCAGCCCCTCTCGAGCGTGTTACACAGGAACAGGAGGAGGCCATTCAGCCCCTCTCGAGAATGTTACACAGGAACTGGAGGAGGCCATTCAGCCCCTATCGAGCCTGTTACACTGGAAAAGGAGGCCATTCAGCCCCTCTCGAAAATGTTACACAGGAACAGGAGGAGGCCATTCAGCCCCTCTCGAGACTGTTACACAGGAACTGGAGGAGGCCATTCTTCCCCTCTCGAGAATGTTACACAGGAACAGGAGGATCCCATTCAGCCTGTCTCGAGTCTGTTACACAGGAACAGGAGGAGGCCATTCAGCCCATCTCGAGTCTGTTACACAGGAACAGGAGTAGGCCATTCAGCCCCTCTCGAGACTGCTACGCAGGAACAGGAGGAGCCCATTCAGCCCCTCTCGAGACTGTAACACAGGAACAGGAGGACGCAATGCATCCCCTCTCGAGCATGTTACACAGGAACAGGAGGAGCCCATTCAGCCCGTCTCGAGTCTGTTACACAGGAACAGGAAGAGGCCATTCAGCCCCTCTCGAGCCTGTTACACAGGAACAGGAGGAACCCATTCAGCCCCTCTTGAGGCTGTTGCACAGGTACAGGAATAGCCCATTCAGCCCCTCTCGAGCCTGTTACACAGGAACAGGAGGAGGTCATTCTGCCCCTCTCGAGCCTGTTAAACATGAACAGGAAGAGGCCATTCAGACCCTCTTTAGCCTTTTACACAGGAACTGGAGGAGGCCATTCAGCCCCTCTCGAGGCAGTTACACAGGAACAGGAGGAGGCCCATTCAGCCCCTCTCGCGTCTGTTACACAGGAACTGGAGGAGGCCATTCAGCCCCTCTCGAGGCTGTTACACAGGAACAGGAGGAGGCCATTCTGCCCCTCCCGAGCATGTTGCACAGTAACAGGAGGAGGCCATTCAGCCCCTCTCGAGTCTGTAACAGAGCAACAGGAGGGGGCCATCTGCCCCTCTCGAGCCTGTTACACAGGAACAGGAAGAGGTCGTCAGCCCCTCTCGAGCCTGTTACACATGAACAGGAGGAGGCTTATTCAGCCCCTCTCGAGCCTTTTACACAGGAACAGGAGAAGCCCATTCAGCCCCTCTCGAGGCTGTTACACAGGAACAGGAGGAGGCCATTCAGCCCCTCTCGAGGCTGATACACAGGAACAGGAAGAGGCCATTCAGCCCCTATCGATGCTGTTACAGTGGAACAGGAGGAGGCCATTCAGCTCCTCTCGAGCCTGTTACACAGGATGAGGAGGAGGCCATTCTGCCCCTCTCGAGCCTGTAACATAGGAACAGGAAGAGGCCCCATTCAGCCCCTCTCGAGCCTGTTGCACAGGAACAGGAGGAGGCCATTCAGCGACTCTCGAGTCTGTTACACAGGAACACGAGGAGCCCATTCAGCCCCTCTCGAGCCTGTTACACATGAACAGGAGGAGGCCATTCAGCCTCTCTCGACCCTTTTACCCAGGAACAGGAAGAGTTCATTCAGCCCCTCTCGAGCCTGTTACACATGAACAGGAAGAGGCCATTCAGCCGCTCTCCAGCCTTTTACACAGGAACTGGAGGAGGCCATTCAGCCCCTCTCTAGGCAGTTACACAGGAACAGGAGAAGCCCATTCAGCCCCTCTCGCGTCTGTTAAACAGGAACAGGAAGAGGCCATTCAGCCCCTGTCGAGTCTGTAACACAGGAACAGGAAGAGGCCATTCAGCCCCTATCGAGTCTGTACCAC
Organism: Isurus oxyrinchus; assembly: GCA_026770705.1. NCBI lineage: Eukaryota > Metazoa > Chordata > Chondrichthyes > Lamniformes > Lamnidae > Isurus > Isurus oxyrinchus. The sequence continues at coordinate 41,449 of JANJGN010001056.1, read as the reverse complement.
AGAAAAAGGAAGAGGCCATTCAGCCCCTCTCGAGGCTGTTAAACAGGAACAGGAGGAGGCCATGCAGCCCCTCTCGAGCCTGTTACACGGGAACAGGAAGAGGCCATTCAGCCCCTTTCGAAACTGTAACACAGGAACAGGAAGAGGCCATTCAGCCCCTATCAAGGATGTTACACAGGAACAGGAGGAGGCCATTCAGCCCCTTCCAAGGATGTTACACTGGAACAGGAAGAGGCCATTCAGCGCCTCTCGAGCCTGTTACACAGGAACAGGAAGAGGCCATTCAGCCCCTCTCGAGCCTATTACACAGGAACAGGAGGAGGCCATTCAGCCCCTCTCGAGCCTGTAACATAGGAACAGGAGAGGGCCCCATTCAGCCCCTCTCGAGCCTGTTACACAGGAACAGGAAGAGGCAATTCATCCCATCTCGAGCCTGTTACACATGACCAGCAGGTGGTCGTTCAGCCCCTCTAGAGTCTGTTACAGAGGAACATGTGGATGCCATTCAGCCCATTTAGAGCCTGTTACACAACAACAGGAGGAGGCCATTCAGCCCCTCTTGAGATTGTTACACAGAAAGAGGAGGAGGCCATTCAGCCCCTCTCGAGCCTGTAACATAGGAACAGGAGGAGGCCCCATTCAGCCCCTCTCGAGCGTGTTACACAGGAACAGGAGGAGGCCATTCAGCCCCTCTCGAGAATGTTACACAGGAACTGGAGGAGGCCATTCAGCCCCTATCGAGCCTGTTACACTGGAAAAGGAGGCCATTCAGCCCCTCTCGAAAATGTTACACAGGAACAGGAGGAGGCCATTCAGCCCCTCTCGAGACTGTTACACAGGAACTGGAGGAGGCCATTCAGCCCCTCTCGAGAATGTTAGACAGGAACAGGAGGAGCCCATTCAGCCTGTCTCGAGTCTGTTACACAGGAACAGGAGGAGGCCATTCAGCCCATCTCGAGTCTGTTACACAGGAACAGGAGTAGGCCATTCAGCCCCTCTCGAGCCTGCTACGCAGGAACAGGAGGAGCCCATTCAGCCCCTCTCGAGACTGTAACACAGGAACAGGAGGACGCAATGCAGCCCCTCTCGAGCATGTTACACAGGAACAGGAGGAGCCCATTCAGCCCGTCTTGAGTCTGTTACACAGGAACAGGAGGAGGCCATTCAGCCCCTCTCGAGCCTGTTACACAGGAACAGGAGGAACCCATTCAGCCCCTCTCGAGCCTGTTACACAGAAACAGGAGGATGCCATTCTGCCCCTCTCGAGCCTGTTAAACATGAACAGGAAGAGGCCATTCAGCCCCTCTATAGCCTTTTACACAGGAACAGGAGGAGGCCATTCAGCTCCTCTCGAGGCAGTTACACAGGAACAGGAGAAGCCCATTCAGCCCCTCTCGCGTCTGTTAAACAGGTACTGGATGAGGCCATTCAGCCCCTCTTGAGGCTGTTACACAGGAACAGGAGGAGGCCATTCAGCCCCTCCCGTGGCGTGTTGCACAGGAACAGGAGGAGGCCATTCAGCCCCTCTCGAGTCTGTATCAGAGCAACAGGAGGGGGCCATCTGCCCCTCTCGAGCCTGTCACACAGGAACAGGAAGAGGTTGTCAGCCCCTCTCGAGCCTGTTACACATGAACAGGAGGAGCCCATTCAGCCCCTCTCGAGCCTGTTACACGGGAACAGGAGGAGCCCATTCAGCGCATTTCGAGTCTGTACACAGGTTCAGGAGGAGGCCATTCAGCCCCTCTCGAGGCTGTTACACAGGAACAGGAAGAGGCCATTCAGCCCCTCTCGAGTCTGTAACACAGGAACAGGAAGAGGCCATTCAGCCCTTCTCGAGGCTGTTACACAGTAAATGGAAGAGGCCATTCAGGCCCTCTCTTGCCTGTTACAGAAGAACAGGAGCAGTCCATTCAGCCCCTCTTGAGGCGGTTGCACAGGTACAGGAATAGCCCATTCATCCCCTCTCGAGCCTGTTACACAGGAACAGGAGGAGGTCATTCAGCCCCTCTTTAGCCTTTTACACAGGAACTGGAGGAGGCCATTCAGCCCCTCTCGAGGCAGTTACACAGGAACAGGAGGAGGCCCATTCAGCCCCTCTCGCGTCTGTTACACAGGAACTGGAGGAGGCCATTCAGCCCCTCTCGAGGCTGTTACACAGGAACAGGAGGAGGCCATTCTGCCCCTCCCGAGCATGTTGCACAGTAACAGGAGGAGGCCATTCAGCCCCTCTCGAGTCTGTAACAGAGCAACAGGAGGGGGCCATCTGCCCCTCTCGAGCCTGTTACACAGGAACAGGAAGAGGTCGTCAGCCCCTCTCGAGCCTTTTACACAGGAACAGGAGAAACCCATTCAGCCCCTCTCGAGTCTGTTACAGAGGAACAGGAGGAGGCCATTCAGCCCCTCTCGAGGCTGTTACACAGGAACAGGAGGAGGCCATTCAGCCCCTCTCGAGGCTGATACACAGGAACAGGAAGAGGCCATTCAGCCCCTATCGATGCTGTTACAGTGGAACAGGAGGAGGCCATTCAGCTCCTCTCGAGCCTGTTACACAGGATGAGGAGGAGGCCATTCAGCCCCTCTCGAGCCTGTAACATAGGAACAGGAAGAGGCCCCATTCAGCCCCTCTCGAGCCTGTTGCACAGGAACAGGAGGAGGCCATTCAGCGACTCTCGAGTCTGTTACACAGGAACACGAGGAGCCCATTCAGCCCCTCTCGAGCCTGTTACACATGAACAGGAGGAGGCCATTCAGCCTCTCTCGACCCTTTTACCCAGGAACAGGAAGAGTTCATTCAGCCCCTCTCGAGCCTGTTACACATGAACAGGAAGAGGCCATTCAGCCGCTCTCCAGCCTTTTACACAGGAACTGGAGGAGGCCATTCAGCCCCTCTCTAGGCAGTTACACAGGAACAGGAGAAGCCCATTCAGCCCCTCTCGCGTCTGTTAAACAGGAACAGGAAGAGGCCATTCAGCCCCTGTCGAGTCTGTAACACAGGAACAGGAAGAGGCCATTCAGCCCCTATCGAGTCTGTACCACAGAAAAAGGAAGAGGCCATTCAGCCCCTCTCGAGGCTGTTAAACAGGAACAGGAGGAGGCCATGCAGCCCCTCTCGAGCCTGTTACACGGGAACAGGAAGAGGCCATTCAGCCCCTTTCGAAACTGTAACACAGGAACAGGAAGAGGCCATTCAGCCCCTATCAAGGATGTTACACAGGAACAGGAGGAGGCCATTCAGCCCCTTCCAAGGATGTTGCACTGGAACAGGAAGAGGCCATTCAGCCCCTCTCGAGCCTGTTACACAGGAACAGGAAGAGGCCATTCAGCCCCTCTCGAGCCTATTACACAGGAACAGGAGGAGGCCATTGAGCCCCTGTCGAGCCTGTTACACGGGAAGAGGAGGAGCCCATTCAGCGCATTTCGAGTCTGTACACAGGTTCAGGAGGAGCCCATTCACCCCTTCTCGAGCCTGTTACACAGGAACAGGAGGAGGTCATTCTGCCCCTCTCGAGCCTGTTAAACATGAACTGGAAAAGGCCATTCATCCCCTCTCAAGCCTGTTACACAGGGACAGGAGGAGGCCATTCAGCCCCTCTCGAGTCTCTTAGACAGGAACAGGAGGAGGCCATTCAGCTCCTCTCGAGCCTGTGATACAGCAACAGGAGGAGTCCATTCAGCCCCTCTCGAGCCTGTTACACAGGAACAGGAGGAGGCCATTCAGACCCTATCGAGCATGTTACACAAGAAAAGGAGGCCATTCAGCCCCTCTCGAAAATGTGACACAGGAACAGGAGGAGGACATTCAGCCCCTGTCGCGCCTGTTACACAGAAACAGGAGGAGTCCATTCAGCCCCTCTCGAGCCTGTTACACAGGAACAGGAGGAGTCCATTCAGCCCCTCTCGTGCCTGTTACACAGGAACAGGAGGAGGCCATTCAGCCTTTCTCGAGCCTGTTACATAGGAACAGATGGAGCAAAGTCAGGCCCTCTCAAGCCTGTTACACAGGAACAGGAGGAGGCCATTCAGCCCCTCTCGAGCCTGTAACATAGGAACAGGAGAGGGCCCCATTCAGCCCATCTCGAGCCTGTTACACAGGAACAGGAAGAGGCCATTCAGCACATCTCGATCCTGTTACACAGGAACAGGAGGAGGCAATTCATCCCATCTCGAGCCTGTTACACATTAACAGGAGGTGGCCGTTCAGCCCCTCTAGAGTCTGTTACAGAGGAACATGTGGATGCCATTCAGCCCATTTAGAGCCTGTTACACAACAACAGGAGGAGGCCATTCAGTCCCTTTCGAGCCTGTAACATAGGAACAGGAGGAGGCCCCATTCAGCCCCTCTCGAGCGTGTTACACAGGGACAGGAGGAACCCATTCAGCCCCTCTCGTGCCTGGTACACAGGAACAGGAGGAGGCCATTCAGCACCTCTCGAGCATGTTACACAGGAACTGGAGGAGGCCATTCAGCCCTTATCGAGCCTGTTACACAGGAAAAAAGGCCATTCAGCCCCTCTCAAAAATGTTACACAGGAACAGGAGGAGCCCATTCAGCGCCTTTCGAGTCTGTACACAGGTTCAGGAGGAGCCCATTCACCCCTTCTCGAGCCTTTTACACAGGAACAGGAGGAGGCCATTCAGCCCCTCTCGAGCCTGTTACACAGGAACAGGAGGAGGTCATTCTGCCCCTCTCGAGCCTGTTACACAGGAACTGGAAGAGGCCATTCAGCCCTTCTCGAGGCAGTTACACAGGAACAGGAGGAGGCCATTCAGCCCCGCCCGAGCATGTTGCACAGTAACAGGGGGAGGCCATTCAGCCCCTCTCTAGGCAGTTACACAGGAACAGGAGAAGCCCATTCAGCCCCTCTCGCGTCTGTTAAACAGGAACAGGAAGAGGCCATTCAGCCCCTGTCGAGTCTGTAACACAGGAACAGGAAGAGGCCATTCAGCCCCTTTCGAGTCTGTAACACAGAAAAAGGAAGAGGCCATTCAGCCCCTCTCGAGGCTGTTACACAGGAACAGGAGGAGGCCATTCAGCCCCTTTCGAAACTGTAACACAGGAACAGGAAGAGGCCATTCAGCCTCTATCGAGGATGTGACACAGGAACAGGAGGAGGCCATTCAGCCCCTTTCAAGGATGTTACACAGGAACAGGAAGAGGCCCTTCAGCCCCTCTCTAGGCAGTTACACAGGAACAGGAGAAGCCCATTCAGCCCCTCTCGCGTCTGTTAAACAGGAACAGGAAGAGGCCATTCAGCCCCTGTCGAGTCTGTAACACAGGAACAGGAAGAGGCCATTCAGCCCCTTTCGAGTCTGTAACACAGAAAAACGAAGAGGCCATTCAGCCCCTCTCGAGGCTGTTACACAGGAACAGGAGGAGGCCATGCAGCCCCTCTCGAGCCTGTTACACGGGAACAGGAAGAGGCCATTCAGCCCGATTCGAAACTGTAACACAGGAACAGGAAGAGGCCATTCAGCCCCTATCGAGGATGTTACACAGGAACAGGAGGAGGCCATTCAGCCCCTTTCAAGGATGTTACACTGGAACAGGAAGAGGCCATTCAGCCCCTCTCGAGCCTGTTACACAGGAACAGGAGGAGGCCATTGAGCCCCTGTCGAGCCTGTTACACGGGAAGAGGAGGAGCCCATTCAGCGCATTTCGAGTCTGTACACAGGCTCAGGAGGAGCCCATTCACTCCTTCTCGAGCCTTTTACACAGGAACAGGAGGACGTCATTCTGCCCCTCTCGAGCCTGTTAAACATGAACTGGAAAAGGCCATTCATCCCCTCTCAAGCCTGTTACACAGGAACAGGAGGAGGCCATTCAGCCCCTCTCGAGTCTCTTAGACAGGAACAGGAGGAGGCCATTCAGCTCCTCTCGAGCCTGTGACACAGGAACAGGAGGAGTCCATTCAGCCCCTCTCGAGCCTGTTACACAGGAACAGGAGGAGGCCATTCAGCCCCTATCGAGCATGTTACACAGGAAAAGGAGGCCATTCAGCCCCTCTGGAAAATGTTACACAGGAACAGGAGGAGGCCATTCAGCCCCTGTCGCGCCTGTTACACAGGAACAGGAGGAGTCCATTCAGCCCCTCTCGAGCCTGTTACACAGGAACAGGAGGAGGCCATTCAGCCTTTCTCGAGCCTGTAACATAGGAACAGGAGAGGGCCCCATTCAGCCCCTCTCGAGCCTGTTACACAGGAACAGGAAGAGGCCATTCAGCCCCACTCGATTCTGTTACACAGGAACAGGAGGAGGCAATTCATCCCAACTCGAGCCTGTTACACATGAACAGGAGGTGGCCGTTCAGCCCCTCTAGAGTCTGTTACAGAGGAACATGTGGATGCCATTGAGCCCATTTAGAGCCTGTTACACAACAACAGGAGGAGGCCATTCACCCCCTCTCGAGCCTGTAACATAGGAACAGGAGGAGGCCCCATTCAGCCCCTCTCGAGCGTGTTACACAGGAACAGGAGGAACCAATTCAGCCCCTCTCGAGCCTGGTACACAGGAACAGGAGGAGGCCATTCAGCCCCTCTCGAGCATGTTACTCAGGAACTGGAGGAGGCCATTCAGCCCCTATTGAGCCTGTTACACAGGAAAAGGAGGCCATTCAGCCCCTCTCAAAAATGTTACACAGGAACAGGAGGAGGCCATTCAGCCCCTCTCGAGCATGTTACACAGGAACAGGAGGAGCCCATTCAGCCCGTCTCGAGTCTGTTACACAGGAACAGGAGGAGGCCATTCAGCCCCTCTCGAGTCTGTTACACAGGAACAGGTGTAGGCCATTCAGCCCCTCTTGAGCCTGTTACGCAGGAACAGGAGGAGCCCATTCAGCCCCTCTCGAGACTGTAAGACAGGAACAGGAGGACGCCATGCAGCCCCTCTCGAGCATGTTACACAGGAACACGAGGAGCCCATTCAGTCCCTCTCGAGCCTGTTACACATGATCAGGAGGAGGCCATTCAGCCTCTCTCGAGCCTTTTACCCAGGAACAGGAAGAGTTCATTCAGCCCCTCTCGAGCCTGTTACAGATGAACAGGAGGAGCCCATTCAGCGCATTTCGAGCCTTTTACAACAGGAACAAGTGGAGGCCATTCAGCCAGTCTCGAGTCTGTAACACAGGAACAGGAAGAGGCCATTCATCCCCTCTCGAGGCTGTTACACAGGAACAGGAAGAGGCCATTCAGCCCCTCTCGAGCAGGTTACACAGGAACAGGAGGAGGTCTTTCATCCCCTCTCGAGCATTTTACACAGGAACAGCAGGAGGCCATTCAGCCCCTCTAGGGCCTGTAACACAGGAACAGGAGGAGGCCATTCATCCCCTCACGAGCCTGTTACACGGGAACAGGAGGAGCCCTTTCAGCGCATTTCGAGTCTGTACACAGGTTCAGCAGGAGGCCATTCAGCCCCTCTCGAGGCTGTTACACAGGAACAGGAAGAGGCCATTCATCTCCTCTCGAGGCTGTTACGCAGGAACAGGAAGAGGCCATTCAGCCACTCTCGAGTCTGTAACACAGGAACAGGAAGAGGCCATTCAGCCCCTCTCGAGGCTGTTACACAGTAACTGGAAGAGGCCATTCAGGCCCTCTCTTGCCTGTTACAGAAGAACAGGAGCAGTCCATTCAGCCCCTCTTGAGCCTGTTGCACAGGTACAGGAATAGCCTATTCAGACCCTCTCGAGCCTGTTACACAGGAACAGGAGGAGGTCATTCTGCCCCTCTCGAGCCTGTTAAACATGAACAGGAAGAGGCCATTCAGCCCCTCTTTAGCCTTTTACACAGGAACTGGAGGAGGCCATTCAGCCCCTCTCGAGGCAGTTACACAGGAACAGGAGAAGCCCATTAAACCCCTCTCGCGTCTGTTACACAGGAACTGGAGGAGCCCATTCAGCCTCTCTCGAGGCTGTTACACAGGAACAGGAGGAGGCCATTCAGCCCCTCTCGAGTCTGTAACAGAGCAACAGGAGGGGGCCATCTGCCCCTCTCGAGCCGGTTGCACAGGAACAGGAAGAGGTCGTCAGCCCCTCTCGAGCCTGTTACACATGAACAGGAGGAGGCCATTCAGCCCCTCTCGAGCCTTTTACACAGGAACAGGAGAAGCCCATTCAGCCCCTCTCGAGTCTGTTACACAGGTACAGGTGGAGGCCATTCAGCCCCTCTCGAGGCTGTTACACAGGAACAGGAGGAGGCCATTCAGCCCCTTTCAAGGATGTTACACAGGAACAGGAAGAGGCCATTCAGCGCCTCTCGAGCCTGTTACACAGGAACAGGAGCAGGCCATTCAGCCCCTCTCGAGCCTATTACACAGGAACAGGAGGAGGCCATTCAGCCCCTCTCGAGCCTGTTACACGGGAACAGGAGGAGCCCATTCAGCGCCTTTCGAGTCTGTACACAGGTTCAGGAGGAGCCCATTCACCCCTTCTCGAGCCTTTTACACAGGAACAGGAGGAGGCCATTCAGCCCCTCTCGAGCCTGTTACACAGGAACAGGAGGAGGCCATTCAGCCCCTCTTGAGCCTGCTGCACAGGTACAGGAATAGCCCATTCAGCCCCTCTCGAGCCGGTTACACGGGAACAGGAGGAGGTCATTCTGCCCCTCTCGAGCCTGTTAAACATGAACAGGAAGAGGCCACTCAACCCCTCTTTAGCCTTTTACACAGGAACTTGAGGAGGCCATTCAGCCCCTCTCGAGGCAGTTACACAGGAACAGGAGATGCCCATTCAGCCCCTCTCGCGTCTGTTACACAGGAACTGGAGGAGGCCATTCAGCCCCTCTCGAGCCTGTTACACAGGAACAGGAGGAGGCCATTCAGCCCCTCCCGAGCATGTTGCACAGTAACAGGGGGAGGCCATTCAGCCCCTCTCTAGGCAGTTACACAGGAACAAGAGAAGCCCATTCAGCCCCTCTCGCGTCTGTTAAACAGGAACAGGAAGAGGCCATTCAGACCCTGTCGAGTCTGTAACACAGGAACAGGAAGAGGCCATTCAACCCCTTTCGAGTCTGTAACACAGAAAAACGAAGAGGCCATTCAGCCCCTCTCGAGGCTGTTACACAGGAACAGGAGGAGGCCATGCAGCCCCTCTCGAGCCTGTTACACGGGAACAGGAAGAGGCCATTCAGCCCCTTTCGAAACTGTAACACAGGAACAGGAAGAGGCCATTCAGCCCCTATCGAGGATGTTACACAGGAACAGGAGGAGGCCATTCAGCCCCTTTCAAGGATGTTACACTGGAACAGGAAGAGGCCATTCAGCCCCTCTCGAGCCTGTTACACAGGAACAGGAGGAGGCCATTCAGCCCCTCTCGAGCCTATTACACAGGAACAGGAGGAGGCCATTGAGCCCCTGTCGAGCCTGTTACACGGGAAGAGGAGGAGGCCATTCAGCGCATTTCGAGTCTGTACACAGGTTCAGGAGGAGCCCATTCACCCCTTCTCGAGCCTTTTACACAGGAACAGGAGGACGTCATTCTGCCCCTCTCGAGCCTGTTAAATATGAACTGGAAAAGGCCATTCATCCCCTCTCAAGCCTGTTACACAGGAACAGGAGGAGGCCATTCAGCCCCTCTCGAGTCTCTTAGACAGGAACAGGAGGAGGCCATTCAGCTCCTCTCGAGCCTGTGACACAGCAACAGGAGGAGTCCATTCAGCCCCTCTCGAGCATGTTACACAGGAAAAGGAGGCCATTCAGCCCCTCTCGAAAATGTTACACAGGAACAGGAGGAGGCCATTCAGCCCCTGTCGCGCCTGTTACACAGGAACAGGAGGAGTCCATTCAGCCCCTCTCGAGCCTGTTACACAGGAACAGGAGGATGCCATTCAGCCTTTCTCGAGCCTGTTACATAGGAACAGATGGAGCAAATTCAGCCCCTCTCGAGCCTGTTACACGGGAACAGGAGGAGCCCATTCAGCGCCTTTCGAGTCTGTACACAGGTTCAGGAGGAGCCCATTCACCCCTTCTCGAGCCTTTTACACAGGAACAGGAGGAGGCCATTCAGCCCCTCTCGAGCCTGTTACACAGGAACAGGAGGAGGCCATTCAGCCCCTCTTGAGCCTGCTGCACAGGTACAGGAATAGCCCATTCAGCCCCTCTCGAGCCGGTTACACGGGAACAGGAGGAGGTCATTCTGCCCCTCTCGAGCCTGTTAAACATGAACAGGAAGAGGCCACTCAACCCCTCTTTAGCCTTTTACACAGGAACTTGAGGAGGCCATTCAGCCCCTCTCGAGGCAGTTACACAGGAACAGGAGATGCCCATTCAGCCCCTCTCGCGTCTGTTACACAGGAACTGGAGGAGGCCATTCAGCCCCTCTCGAGCCTGTTACACAGGAACAGGAGGAGGCCATTCAGCCCCTCCCGAGCATGTTGCACAGTAACAGGGGGAGGCCATTCAGCCCCTCTCTAGGCAGTTACACAGGAACAGGAGAAGCCCATTCAGCCCCTCTCGCGTCTGTTAAACAGGAACAGGAAGAGGCCATTCAGACCCTGTCGAGTCTGTAACACAGGAACAGGAAGAGGCCATTCAACCCCTTTCGAGTCTGTAACACAGAAAAACGAAGAGGCCATTCAGCCCCTCTCGAGGCTGTTACACAGGAACAGGAGGAGGCCATGCAGCCCCTCTCGAGCCTGTTACACGGGAACAGGAAGAGGCCATTCAGCCCCTTTCGAAACTGTAACACAGGAACAGGAAGAGGCCATTCAGCCCCTATCGAGGATGTTACACAGGAACAGGAGGAGGCCATTCAGCCCCTTTCAAGGATGTTACACTGGAACAGGAAGAGGCCATTCAGCCCCTCTCGAGCCTGTTACACAGGAACAGGAGGAGGCCATTCAGCCCCTCTCGAGCCTATTACACAGGAACAGGAGGAGGCCATTGAGCCCCTGTCGAGCCTGTTACACGGGAAGAGGAGGAGGCCATTCAGCGCATTTCGAGTCTGTACACAGGTTCAGGAGGAGCCCATTCACCCCTTCTCGAGCCTTTTACACAGGAACAGGAGGACGTCATTCTGCCCCTCTCGAGCCTGTTAAATATGAACTGGAAAAGGCCATTCATCCCCTCTCAAGCCTGTTACACAGGAACAGGAGGAGGCCATTCAGCCCCTCTCGAGTCTCTTAGACAGGAACAGGAGGAGGCCATTCAGCTCCTCTCGAGCCTGTGACACAGCAACAGGAGGAGTCCATTCAGCCCCTCTCGAGCATGTTACACAGGAAAAGGAGGCCATTCAGCCCCTCTCGAAAATGTTACACAGGAACAGGAGGAGGCCATTCAGCCCCTGTCGCGCCTGTTACACAGGAACAGGAGGAGTCCATTCAGCCCCTCTCGAGCCTGTTACACAGGAACAGGAGGAGGCCATTCAGCCTTTCTCGAGCCTGTTACATAGGAACAGATGGAGCAAATTCAGCCCCTCTCGAGCCTGTTACACAGGAACAGGAGGAGGCAATTCAGCCCCTCTCGAGCCTGTAACATAGGAACAGGAGAGGGCCCCATTCAGCCCCTCTCGAGCCTGTTACACAGGAACAGGAAGAGGCCATTCAGCCCCTCTCAGTCCTGTTAGACAGGAACAGGAGGAGGCAATTCATCCCATCTCGAGCCTGTTACACATGAACAGGAGGTGGCCGTTCAGCCCCTCTAGAGTCTGTTACAGAGGAACATTTGGATGCCATTCAGCCCATTTAGAGCCTGTTACACAACAACAGGAGGAGGCCATTCAGTCCCTCTCGAGCCTGTAACATAGGAACAGGAGGAGGCCCCATTCAGCCCCTCTCGAGCGTGTTACACAGGAACAGGAGGAACCCATTCAGCCCCTCTCGAGCCTGGTACACAGGAACAGGAGGAGGCCATTTAGCCCCTCTCGAGCATGTTACACAGGAACTGGAGGAGGCCATTCAGCCCCTATCGAGACTGTTACACAGGAAAAGGATGAGCCCATTCAGCCCGTCTCGAGTCTGTGACACAGGAACAGGAGGAGGCCATTCAGCCCCTCTCGAGCCTGTTACGCAGGAACAGGAGGAGCCCATTCAGCCACTCTCGAGACTGTAACACAGGAACAGGAGGACGCCATGCAGCCCCTCTCGAGCATGTTACACAGGAACATAAGGAGCCCATTCAGCCCCTCTCGAGCCTGTTACACATGAACAGGAGGAAGCCATTCAGCCTCTCTCGAGCCTTTTACCCAGGAACAGGAAGAGTTAATTCAGCCCCTCTCGAGCCTGTTACACATGAACAGGAAGAGGCCATTCAGCGCATTTCGCGCCTTTCACACAGGAAGAAGTGGAGGCCATTCAGCCAGTCTCGAGTCTGAAACACAGGAACAGGAAGAGGCCATTCATCCCCTCTCGAGGCTGTTACACAGGAACAGGAAGAGGCCATTCAGCCCCTCTCGAGCACGTTACACAGGAACAGGAGGAGGCCTTTCAGCCCCTCTCGAGCATTTTACACAGGAACAGAAGGAGGCCATTCAGCCCCTCTAGGGCCTGTTACACAGGAACAGGAAGAGGCCATTCAGCTCCTCTCGAGGCTGTTACACAGGAACAGGAAGAGGCCATTCATCTCCTCTCGAGGCTGTTACGCAGGAACAGGAAGAGGCCATTCAGCCACTCTCGAGTCTGTAACACAGGAACAGGAAGAGGCCATTCAGCCCCTCTCGAGGCTGTTACACAGTAACTGGAAGAGGCCATTCAGGCCCTCTCTTGCCTGTTACAGAAGAACAGGAGCAGTCCATTCAGCCCCTCTTGAGCCTGTTGCACAGGTACAGGAATAGTCCATTCAGCCCCTCTCGAGCCTGTTACACAGGAACAGGTGGAGGCCATTCAGCCCCTCTCGAGGCTGTTACACAGGAACAGGAGGAGGCCATTCAGCCCCTTTCGAGGCTGATACACAGGAACATGAAGAGGCCATTCAGCCCCTCTCGATGCTGTTACAGTGGAACAGGAGGAGGCCATTCAGCCCCTCTCGAGCCTGTTACACAGGATGAGGAGGAGGCCATTCAGCCCCTCTCGAGCCTGTAACATAGGAACAGGAAGAGGCCCCATTCAGCCCCTCTCGAGCCTGTTGCACAGGAACAGGAGGAGGCCATTCAGCCACTCTCGAGTCTGTTACACAGGAACACGAGGAGCCCATTCAGCCCCTCTCGAGCCTGTTACACAGGAACAGGAAGAGGCCATTCAGCCTCTCTCCAGCCTTTTACACAGGAACTGGAGGAGGCCATTCAGCCCCTCTCTAGGCAGTTACACAGGAACTGGAGAAGCCCATTCAGCCCCTCTCGCGTCTGTTAAACAGGAACAGGAAGAGGCCATTCAGCCCCTGTCGAGTCTGTAACACAATAACAGGAAGAGGCCATTCAGCCCCTTTCGAGTCTGTAACACAGAAAAAGGAAGAGGCCATTCAGCCCCTCTCGAGGCTGTTACACAGGAACAGGAGGAGGCCATGCAGCCCCTCTCGAGCCTGTTACACGGGAACAGGAAGAGGTCATTCAGGCCCTTTCGAAACTGTAACACAGGAACAGGAAGAGGCCATTCAGCCCCTATCGAGGATGTTACACAGGAACAGGAGGAGGCCATTCAGCCCCTTTCAAGGTTGTTACACAGGAACAGGAAGAGGCCTTTCAGCCATCTCGAGCCTGTTACACAGGAACAGGAGGAGGCCATTCAGCCCCTCTCGAGCCTATTACACAGGAACAGGAGGAGGCCATTCAGCCCCTCTCGAGCCTGTTACACAGGAACAGGAGGAGCCCATTCAGCGCCTTTCGAGTCTGTACACAGGTTCAGGAGGAGCCCATTCACCCCTTCTCGAGCCTTTTACACAGGAACAGGAGGAGGCCATTCAGCCCCTCTCGAGCCTGTTACACAGGAACAGGAGGAGTTCATTCTGCCCCTCTCGAGCCTGTTAAACATGAACAGGAAGAGGCCATTCAGCCCCTCTTTAGCCTTTTACACAGGAACTGGAGGAGGCCATTCAGCCCCTCTCGAGGCAGTTACACAGGAACAGGAGAAGCCCTTTCAGCCCCTCTCGCGTCTGTTACACAGGAACTGGAGGAGGCCATTCAGCCCCTCTCGAGGCTGTTACACAGGAACAGGAGGAGGCCATTCAGCCCCTCCCGAGCATGTTGCACAGTAACAGGGGGACGCCATTCAGCCCCTCTCAGTCCTGTTAGACAGGAACAGGAGGAGGCAATTCATCCCATCTCGAGCCTGTTACACATGAACAGGAGGTGGCCGTTCAGCCCCTCTAGAGTCTGTTACAGAGGAACATGTGGATGCCATTCAGCCCATTTAGAGCCTGTTACACAACAACAGGAGGAGGCCATTCAGTCCCTCTCGAGCCTGTAACATAGGAACAGGAGGAGGCCCCATTCAGCCCCTCTCGAGCGTGTTACACAGGAACAGGAGGAACCCATTCAGCCCCTCTCGAGCCTGGTACACAGGAACAGGAGGAGGCCATTTAGCCCCTCTCGAGCATGTTACACAGGAACTGGAGGAGGCCATTCAGCCCCTATCGAGACTGTTACACAGGAAAAGGATGAGCCCATTCAGCCCGTCTCGAGTCTGTGACACAGGAACAGGAGGAGGCCATTCAGCCCCTCTCGAGCCTGTTACGCAGGAACAGGAGGAGCCCATTCAGCCACTCTCGAGACTGTAACACAGGAACAGGAGGACGCCATGCAGCCCCTCTCGAGCATGTTACACAGGAACATAAGGAGCCCATTCAGCCCCTCTCGAGCCTGTTACACATGAACAGGAGGAAGCCATTCAGCCTCTCTCGAGCCTTTTACCCAGGAACAGGAAGAGTTAATTCAGCCCCTCTCGAGCCTGTTACACATGAACAGGAAGAGGCCATTCAGCGCATTTCGCGCCTTTCACACAGGAAGAAGTGGAGGCCATTCAGCCAGTCTCGAGTCTGAAACACAGGAACAGGAAGAGGCCATTCATCCCCTCTCGAGGCTGTTACACAGGAACAGGAAGAGGCCATTCAGCCCCTCTCGAGCACGTTACACAGGAACAGGAGGAGGCCTTTCAGCCCCTCTCGAGCATTTTACACAGGAACAGAAGGAGGCCATTCAGCCCCTCTAGGGCCTGTTACACAGGAACAGGAAGAGGCCATTCAGCTCCTCTCGAGGCTGTTACACAGGAACAGGAAGAGGCCATTCATCTCCTCTCGAGGCTGTTACGCAGGAACAGGAAGAGGCCATTCAGCCACTCTCGAGTCTGTAACACAGGAACAGGAAGAGGCCATTCAGCCCCTCTCGAGGCTGTTACACAGTAACTGGAAGAGGCCATTCAGGCCCTCTCTTGCCTGTTACAGAAGAACAGGAGCAGTCCATTCAGCCCCTCTTGAGCCTGTTGCACAGGTACAGGAATAGTCCATTCAGCCCCTCTCGAGCCTGTTACACAGGAACAGGTGGAGGCCATTCAGCCCCTCTCGAGGCTGTTACACAGGAACAGGAGGAGGCCATTCAGCCCCTTTCGAGGCTGATACACAGGAACATGAAGAGGCCATTCAGCCCCTCTCGATGCTGTTACAGTGGAACAGGAGGAGGCCATTCAGCCCCTCTCGAGCCTGTTACACAGGATGAGGAGGAGGCCATTCAGCCCCTCTCGAGCCTGTAACATAGGAACAGGAAGAGGCCCCATTCAGCCCCTCTCGAGCCTGTTGCACAGGAACAGGAGGAGGCCATTCAGCCACTCTCGAGTCTGTTACACAGGAACACGAGGAGCCCATTCAGCCCCTCTCGAGCCTGTTACACAGGAACAGGAAGAGGCCATTCAGCCTCTCTCCAGCCTTTTACACAGGAACTGGAGGAGGCCATTCAGCCCCTCTCTAGGCAGTTACACAGGAACTGGAGAAGCCCATTCAGCCCCTCTCGCGTCTGTTAAACAGGAACAGGAAGAGGCCATTCAGCCCCTGTCGAGTCTGTAACACAATAACAGGAAGAGGCCATTCAGCCCCTTTCGAGTCTGTAACACAGAAAAAGGAAGAGGCCATTCAGCCCCTCTCGAGGCTGTTACACAGGAACAGGAGGAGGCCATGCAGCCCCTCTCGAGCCTGTTACACGGGAACAGGAAGAGGTCATTCAGGCCCTTTCGAAACTGTAACACAGGAACAGGAGGAGGCCATTCAGCCCCTTTCAAAGTTGTTACACAGGAACAGGAAGAGGCCTTTCAGCCATCTCGAGCCTGTTACACAGGAACAGGAGGAGGCCATTCAGCCCCTCTCGAGCCTATTACACAGGAACAGGAGGAGGCCATTCAGCCCCTCTCGAGCTTGTTACACAGGAACAGGAGGAGCCCATTCAGCGCCTTTCGAGTCTGTACACAGGTTCAGGAGGAGCCCATTCACCCCTTCTCGAGCCTTTTACACAGGAACAGGAGGAGGCCATTCAGCCCCTCTCGAGCCTGTTACACAGGAACAGGAGGAGTTCATTCTGCCCCTCTCGAGCCTGTTAAACATGAACAGGAAGAGGCCATTCAGCCCCTCTTTAGCCTTTTACACAGGAACTGGAGGAGGCCATTCAGCCCCTCTCGAGGCAGTTACACAGGAACAGGAGAAGCCCTTTCAGCCCCTCTCGCGTCTGTTACACAGGAACTGGAGGAGGCCATTCAGCCCCTCTCGAGGCTGTTACACAGGAACAGGAGGAGGCCATTCAGCCCCTCCCGAGCATGTTGCACAGTAACAGGGGGACGCCATTCAGCCCCTCTCGAGTCTGTAACAGAGCAACAGGAGGGGGCCATCTGCCCCTCTCGAGCCTGTTGCACAGGAACAGGAAGAGGCCATTCAGCACCTCTCGAGCCTTTTACACAGGAACAGGAGAAGCCCCTTCAGCCCCTCTCGAGTCTGTTACACAGGAACAGGTGGAGGCCATTCAGCCCCTCTCGAGGCTGTTACACAGGAACAGGAGGAGGCCATTCAGCTCCTCTCGAGCCTATTACACAGGAACAGGAGGAGGCCATTCAGCCCCTCTCGAGCCTGTTACACAGGAACAGGAGGAGCCCATTCAGCGCCTTTCGAGTCTGTACACAGGTTCAGGAGGAGCCCATTCACCCCTTCTCGAGCCTTTTACACAGGAACAGGAGGAGGCCATTCAGCCCCTCTCGAGCCTGTTACACAGGAACAGGAGGAGTTCATTCTGCCCCTCTCGAGCCTGTTAAACATGAACAGGAAGAGGCCATTCAGCCCCTCTTTAGCCTTTTACACAGGAACTGGAGGAGGCCATTCAGCCCCTCTCGAGGCAGTTACACAGGAACAGGAGAAGCCCATTCAGCCCCTCTCGCGTCTGTTACACAGGAACTGGAGGAGGCCATTCAGCCCCTCTCGAGGCTGTTACACAGGAACAGGAGGAGGCCATTCAGCCCCTCCCGAGCATGTTGCACAGTAACAGGGGGACGCCATTCAGCCCCTCTCGAGTCTGTAACAGAGCAACAGGAGGGGGCCATCTGCCCCTCTCGAACCTGTTGCACAGGAACAGGAAGAGGCCATTCAGCACCTCTCGAGCCTTTTACACAGGAACAGGAGAAGCCCCTTCAGCCCCTCTCGAGTCTGTTACACAGGAACAGGTGGAGGCCATTCAGCCCCTCTCGAGGCTGTTACACAGGAACAGGAGGAGGCCATTCAGCCCCTCTCGAGGCTGATACACAGGAACAGGAAGAGGCCATTCAGCACCTCTCGATACTGTTACAGTGGAACAGGAGGAGGCCATTCAGCCCCTTTCAAGGATGTTACACTGGAACAGGAAGAGGCCATTCAGCCTCTCTCCAGCCTTTTACACAGGAACTGGAGGAGGCCATTCAGCCCCTCTCTAGGCAGTTACACAGGAACAGGAGAAGCACATTCAGCCCCTCTCGCGTCTGTTCAACAGGAACAGGAGGAGGCCATTCAGCCCCTTTCGAGTCTGTAACACAGGAATTGGAAGAGGCCATTCAGCCCCTTTCGAGTCTGTAACACAGAAAAAGGAAGAGGCCATTCAGCCCCTCACAAGGCTGTTACACAGGAACAGGACGAGGCCATGCAGCCCCTCTCGAGCCTGTTACACGGGAACAGGAAGAGGCCATTCAGCCCCTTTCGAATCTGTAACACAGGAACAGGAAGAGGCCATTCAGCCTCTATCGAGGATGTTACACAGGAACAGGAGGAGGCCATTCAGCCCCTTTCAAGGATGTTACACAGGAACAGGAAGAGGCCATTCAGCCCCTCTCGAGCCTGTTACACAGGAAAAGCCGGAGGCCATTCAGTCCCTCTCGAGCCTATTACACAGGAACAGGAGGAGGCCATTCAGCCTCTCTCGACCCTTTTACCCAGGAACAGGAAGAGTTCATTCAGCCCCTCTCGAGCCTGTTACACATGAACTGGAAGAGGCCATTCAGCCGCTCTCCAGCCTTTTACACAGGAACTGGAGGAGGCCATTCAGCCCCTCTCTAGGCAGTTACACAGGAACAGGAGAAGCCCATTCAGCCCCTCTCGCGTCTGTTAAACAGGAACAGGAAGAGGCCATTCAGCCCCTGTCGAGTCTGTAACACAGGAACAGGAAGAGGCCATTCAGCCCCTCTCGAGGCTGTTACACAGGAACAGGAGGAGGCCATGCAGCCCCTCTCGAGCCTGTTACACGGGAACAGGAAGAGGCCATTCAGCCCCTTTCGAAACTGTAACACAGGAACAGGAAGAGGCCATTCAGCCCCTATCGAGGATGTTACACAGGAACAGGAGGAGGCCATTCAGCCCCTTTCAAGGACGTTACACTGGAACAGGAAGAGGCCATTCAGCCCCTCTCGAGCCTGTTACACAGGAACAGGAGGAGGCCATTCAGCCCCTCTCGAGCCTATTACACAGGAACAGGAGGAGGCCATTGAGCCCCTGTCGAGCCTGTTACACGGGAAGAGGAGGAGCCCATTCAGCGCATTTCGAGTCTGTACACAGGTTCAGGAGGAGCCCATTCATCCCCTCTCAAGCCTGTTACACAGGAACAGGAGGAGGCCATTCAGCCCCTCTCGAGTCTCTTAGACAGGAACAGGAGGAGGCCATTCAGCTCCTCTCGAGCCTGTGACACAGGAACAGGAGGAGGCCATTCAGCCCATCTCGAGCCTGTTACACAGGAACAGGAGGAGGCCATTCAGCCCCTATCGAGCATGTTACACAGGAAAAGGAGGCCATTCAGCCCCTCTGGAAAATGTTACACAGGAACAGGAGGAGGCCATTCAGCCCCTGTCGCGCCTGTTACTCAGGAACAGGAGGAGTCCATTCAGCCCCTCTCGAGCCTGTTACACAGGAACAGGAGGAGGCCATTCAGCCTTTCTCGAGCCTGTTACATAGGAACAGATGGAGCAAATTCAGCACCTCTCGAGCCTGTTACACAGGAACAGGAGGAGGTCATTCAGCCCCTCTCGAGCCTGTTACACAGGAACACGAAGAGGCCATTCAGCCCCACTCGAGCCTGTAACATAGGAACAGGAGAGGGCCCCATTCAGCCCCTCTCGAGCCTGTTACACAGGAACAGGAAGAGGCCATTCAGCCCCTCTCGATCCTGTTACACAGGAACAAGAGGAGGCAATTCATCCCATCTCGAGCCTGTTACACATGAACAGCAGGTGGCCGTTCAGCCCCTCTAGAGTCTGTTTCAGAGGAACATGTGGATGCCATTCAGCCCATTTAGAGCCTGTAACACAACAACAGGAGGAGGCCATTCAGTCCCTCTCGTGCCTGTAACATAGGAACAGGAGGAGCCCCCATTCAGCCCCTCTCGAGCGTGTTACACAGGAACAGGAGGAACCCATTCAGCCCCTCTCGAGCCTGGTACACAGGAACAGGAGGAGGCCATTCAGCCCCTCTCGAGCATGTTACACAGGAACAGGAGGAGGCCATTCAGCCCCTATCGAGCCTGTTACACAGGAACAGAAGGAGCCCATTCAGCCCGTCTCGAGTCTTTTAAACAGGAACAGGAGGAGGCCATTCAGCCCCTCTCGAGTCTGTTACACAGGAACAGGTGTTGGCCATTCAGCCCCTCTTGAGCCTGTTACGCAGGAACAGGAGGAGCCCATTCAGCCCCTCTCGAGACTGTAACACAGGAACGGGAGGACGCCATGCAGCCCCTCTCGAGCATATTACACAGGAACACGAGGAGCCCATTCAGCCCCTCTCGAGCCTGTTACACATGAACAGGAGGAGGCCATTCAGCCTCTCTCGAGCCTTTTACCCAGGAACAGGAAGAGTTCATTCAGCCCCTCTCGAGCCTGTTACAGATGAATAGGAGGAGCCCATTCAGCGCATTTCGAGCCTTTTACACAGGAACAAGTGGAGGCCATTCAGCCAGTCTCGAGTCTGTAACACAGGAACAGGAAGAGGCCATTCATCCCCTCTCGAGGCTGTTACACAGGAACAGGAAGAGGCCATTCAGCCCCTCTCGAGCAGGTTACACAGGAACAGGAGGAAGCCTTTCAGCCCCTCTCGAGCATTTTACACAGGAACAGCAGGAGGCCATTCAGCCCCTCTAGGGCCTGTAACACAGGAACAGGAGGAGGCCATTCATCCCCTCTCGAGCCTGTTACACGGGAACAGGAGGAGCCCATTCAGTGCATTTCGAGTCTGTACACAGGTTCAGGAGGAGGCCATTCAGCCCCTCTCGAGGCTGTTACACAGGAACAGGAAGAGGCCATTCAGCTCCTCTCGAGGCTGTTACACAGGAACAGGAAGAGGCCATTCAGCCCCTCTCGAGGCTGTTACACAGGAACAGGAATAGGCCATTCAGCCACTCTCGAGTCTGTAACACAGGAACAGGAAGAGGCCATTCAGCCCCTCTCAAGGCTTTTACACAGTAACTGGAAGAGGCCATTCAGGCCCTCTCTTGCCTGTTACAGAAGAACAGGAGCAGTCCATTCAGCCCCTCTTGAGCCTGTTGCACAGGTACAGGAATAGCCCATTCAGCCCCTCTCGAGCCAGTTACACAGGAACAGGAGGAGGTCATTCTGCCCCTCTCGAACATGTTAAACATGAATAGGAAGAGGCCATTCAGCCCCTCTTTAGCCTTTTACACAGGAACTGGAGGAGGCCATTCAGCCCCTCTCGAGGCAGTTACACAGGAACAGGAGAAGCCCATTAAACCCCTCTCGCGTCTGTTACACAGGAACTGGAGGAGGCCATTCAGCCCCTCTCGAGGCTGTTACACAGGAACAGGAGGAGGCAATTCAGCCCCTCCCGAGCATGTTGCACAGTAACAGGAGGAGGCCATTCAGCCCCTCTCGAGTCTGTAACAGAGCAACAGGAGGGGGCCATCTGCCCCTCTCAAGCCTGTTGCACATGAACAGGAAGAGGTCGTCAGCCCCTCTCGAGCCTGTTACACAGGAAAAGCCGGAGGCCATTCAGTCCCTCTCGAGCCTATTACACAGGAACAGGAGGAGGCCATTCAGCCTCTCTCGACCCTTTTACCCAGGAACAGGAAGAGTTCATTCAGCCCCTCTCGAGCCTGTTACACATGAACTGGAAGAGGCCATTCAGCCGCTCTCCAGCCTTTTACACAGGAACTGGAGGAGGCCATTCAGCCCCTCTCTAGGCAGTTACACAGGAACAGGAGAAGCCCATTCAGCCCCTCTCGCGTCTGTTAAACAGGAACAGGAAGAGGCCATTCAGCCCCTGTCGAGTCTGTAACACAGGAACAGGAAGAGGCCATTCAGCCCCTCTCGAGGCTGTTACACAGGAACAGGAGGAGGCCATGCAGCCCCTCTCGAGCCTGTTACACGGGAACAGGAAGAGGCCATTCAGCCCCTTTCGAAACTGTAACACAGGAACAGGAAGAGGCCATTCAGCCCCTATCGAGGATGTTACACAGGAACAGGAGGAGGCCATTCAGCCCCTTTCAAGGACGTTACACTGGAACAGGAAGAGGCCATTCAGCCCCTCTCGAGCCTGTTACACTGGAACAGGAGGAGGCCATTCAGCCCCTCTCGAGCCTATTACACAGGAACAGGAGGAGGCCATTGAGCCCCTGTCGAGCCTGTTACACGGGAAGAGGAGGAGCCCATTCAGCGCATTTCGAGTCTGTACACAGGTTCAGGAGGAGCCCATTCATCCCCTCTCAAGCCTGTTACACAGGAACAGGAGGAGGCCATTCAGCCCCTCTCGAGTCTCTTAGACAGGAACAGGAGGAGGCCATTCAGCTCCTCTCGAGCCTGTGACACAGGAACAGGAGGAGGCCATTCAGCCCCTCTCGAGCCTGTTACACAGGAACAGGAGGAGGCCATTCAGCCCCTATCGAGCATGTTACACAGGAAAAGGAGGCCATTCAGCCCCTCTGGAAAATGTTACACAGGAACAGGAGGAGGCCATTCAGCCCCTGTCGCGCCTGTTACTCAGGAACAGGAGGAGTCCATTCAGCCCCTCTCGAGCCTGTTACACAGGAACAGGAGGAGGCCATTCAGCCTTTCTCGAGCCTGTTACATAGGAACAGATGGAGCAAATTCAGCACCTCTCGAGCCTGTTACACAGGAACAGGAGGAGGTCATTCAGCCCCTCTCGAGCCTGTTACACAGGAACACGAAGAGGCCATTCAGCCCCTCTCGAGCCTGTAACATAGGAACAGGAGAGGGCCCCATTCAGCCCCTCTCGAGCCTGTTACACAGGAACAGGAAGAGGCCATTCAGCCCCTCTCGATCCTGTTACACAGGAACAAGAGGAGGCAATTCATCCCATCTCGAGCCTGTTACACATGAACAGCAGGTGGCCGTTCAGCCCCTCTAGAGTCTGTTTCAGAGGAACATGTGGATGCCATTCAGCCCATTTAGAGCCTGTAACACAACAACAGGAGGAGGCCATTCAGTCCCTCTCGTGCCTGTAACATAGGAACAGGAGGAGCCCCCATTCAGCCCCTCTCGAGCGTGTTACACAGGAACAGGAGGAACCCATTCAGCCCCTCTCGAGCCTGGTACACAGGAACAGGAGGAGGCCATTCAGCCCCTCTCGAGCATGTTACACAGGAACAGGAGGAGGCCATTCAGCCCCTATCGAGCCTGTTACACAGGAACAGAAGGAGCCCATTCAGCCCGTCTCGAGTCTGTTAAACAGGAACAGGAGGAGGCCATTCAGCCCCTCTCGAGTCTGTTACACAGGAACAGGTGTTGGCCATTCAGCCCCTCTTGAGCCTGTTACGCAGGAACAGGAGGAGCCCATTCAGCCCCTCTCGAGACTGTAACACAGGAACGGGAGGACGCCATGCAGCCCCTCTCGAGCATATTACACAGGAACACGAGGAGCCCATTCAGCCCCTCTCGAGCCTGTTACACATGAACAGGAGGAGGCCATTCAGCCTCTCTCGAGCCTTTTACCCAGGAACAGGAAGAGTTCATTCAGCCCCTCTCGAGCCTGTTACAGATGAATAGGAGGAGCCCATTCAGCGCATTTCGAGCCTTTTACACAGGAACAAGTGGAGGCCATTCAGCCAGTCTCGAGTCTGTAACACAGGAACAGGAAGAGGCCATTCATCCCCTCTCGAGGCTGTTACACAGGAACAGGAAGAGGCCATTCAGCCCCTCTCGAGCAGGTTACACAGGAACAGGAGGAAGCCTTTCAGCCCCTCTCGAGCATTTTACACAGGAACAGCAGGAGGCCATTCAGCCCCTCTAGGGCCTGTAACACAGGAACAGGAGGAGGCCATTCATCCCCTCTCGAGCCTGTTACACGGGAACAGGAGGAGCCCATTCAGTGCATTTCGAGTCTGTACACAGGTTCAGGAGGAGGCCATTCAGCCCCTCTCGAGGCTGTTACACAGGAACAGGAAGAGGCCATTCAGCTCCTCTCGAGGCTGTTACACAGGAACAGGAAGAGGCCATTCAGCCCCTCTCGAGGCTGTTACACAGGAACAGGAATAGGCCATTCAGCCACTCTCGAGTCTGTAACACAGGAACAGGAAGAGGCCATTCAGCCCCTCTCAAGGCTTTTACACAGTAACTGGAAGAGGCCATTCAGGCCCTCTCTTGCCTGTTACAGAAGAACAGGAGCAGTCCATTCAGCCCCTCTTGAGCCTGTTGCACAGGTACAGGAATAGCCCATTCAGCCCCTCTCGAGCCAGTTACACAGGAACAGGAGGAGGTCATTCTGCCCCTCTCGAACATGTTAAACATGAATAGGAAGAGGCCATTCAGCCCCTCTTTAGCCTTTTACACAGGAACTGGAGGAGGCCATTCAGCCCCTCTCGAGGCAGTTACACAGGAACAGGAGAAGCCCATTAAACCCCTCTCGCGTCTGTTACACAGGAACTGGAGGAGGCCATTCAGCCCCTCTCGAGGCTGTTACACAGGAACAGGAGGAGGCAATTCAGCCCCTCCCGAGCATGTTGCACAGTAACAGGAGGAGGCCATTCAGCCCCTCTCGAGTCTGTAACAGAGCAACAGGAGGGGGCCATCTGCCCCTCTCAAGCCTGTTGCACATGAACAGGAAGAGGTCGTCAGCCCCTCTCGAGCCTGTTACACATGAACAGGAGGAGGCCATTCAGCCCCTCTCGAGCCTTTTACACAGGAACAGGAGAAGCCCATTCAGCCCCTCTCGAGTCTGTTACACAGGAACAGGAGGAGGCCATTCAGCCCCTCTCGAGGCTGATACACAGGCACAGGAAGAGGCCATTCAGCCCCTCTCGATGCTGTTACAGTGGAACAGGAGGAGGCCATTCAGCTCCTCTCGAGCCTGTTACACAGGATGAGGAGGAGGCCATTCAGCCCCTCTCGAGCCTGTAACATAGGAACAGGAAGAGGCCCCATTCAGCCCCTCTCGAGCCTGTTGCACAGGAACAGGAGGAGGCCATTCAGCCCCTCTCGAGTCTGTTACACAGGAACACGAGGAGCCCATTCAGCCCCTCTCGAGCCTGTTACACATGAACAGGAGGAGGCCATTCAGCCTCTCTCGAGCCTTTTACCCAGGAACAGGAAGAGTTCATTCAGCCCCTCTCGAGCCTGTTACACATGAACAGGAAGAGGCCATTCAGCCTCTCTCCAGCCTTTTACACAGGAACTGGAGGAGGCCATTCAGACCCTCTCTAGGCAGTTACACAGGAACAGGAGAAGACCATTCAGCCCCTCTCGCGTCTGTTAAACAGCAACAGGAAGAGGCCATTCAGCCCCTGTCGAGTCTGTAACACAGGAACAGGAAGAGGTCATTCAGCCCCTCTCGAGGCTGTTACACAGGAACAGGAGGAGGCCATGCAGCCCCTCTCGAGCCTGTTACACGGGAACAGGTAGAGGCCATTCAGCCCCTTTCGAAACTGAAACACAGGAACAGGAAGAGGCCATTCAGCCCCTATCGGGGATGTTACACAGGAACAGGAGGAGGCCATTCAGCCCCTTTCAAGGATGTTACACTGGAACAGGAAGAGGCCATTCAGCCCCTCTCGAGCCTGTTACACAGGAACAGGAGGAGGCCATTCAGCCCCTCTCGAGCCTATTACACAGGAACAGGAGGAGGCCATTGAGCCCCTATCGAGCCTGTTACACGGGAAGAGGAGGAGCCCATTCAGCGCATTTCGAGTCTGTACACAGGTTCAGTAGGAGCCCATTCACTCCTTCTCCAGCCTTTTACACAGGAACAGGAGGAGGTCATTCTGCCCCTCTCGAGCCTGTTAAACATGAACTGGAAAAGGCCATTCATCCCCTCTCAAGCCTGTTACACAGGAACAGGAGGAGGCCATTCAGCCCCTCTCGAGTCTCTTAGACAGGAACAGGAGGAGGCCATTCAGCTCCTCTCGAGCCTGTGACACAGGAACAGGAGGAGTCCATTCAGCCCCTCTCGAGCATGTTACACAGGAAAAGGAGGCCATTCAGCCCCTCTCGAAAATGTTACACAGGAACAGGAGGAGGCCATTCAGCCCCTGTCGCGCCTGTTACACAGGAACAGGAGGAGTCCATTCAGCCCCTCTCGAGCCTGTTACACAGGAACAGGAGGAGGCCATTCAGCCTTTCTCGAGCCTGTTACATAGGAACAGATGGAGCAAATTCAGCCCCTCTCGAGCCTGTTACACAGGAACAGGAGGAGGCCATTCAGCCCCTCTCGAGCCTGTAACATAGGAACAGGAGGAGGCCCCATTCAGCCCCTCTCGAGCCTGTTACACAGGAACAGGAGGAGGCCATTCAGCCCCTCTCGAGCCTGTAACATAGGAACAGGAGGAGGCCCCATTCAGCCCCTCTCGAGCCTGTTACACAGGAACAGGAAGAGGCAATTCAGCCCCTCTCGATCCTGTTACACAGGAACAGGAGGAGGCAATTCATCCCATCTCGAGCCTGTTACACATGAACAGGAGGTGGCCATTCAGCCCCTCTAGAGTCTGTTACAGAGGAACATGTGGATGCCATTCAGCCCTTTTAGAGCCTGTTACACAACAACAGGAGGAGGCCATTCAGCCCCTCTCGAGTGTGTTACAAAGGAACAGGAGGAACCCATTCAGCCCGTCTCGAGCCTGTAACATAGGAACAGGAGGAGGCCCCATTCAGGCCCTCTCGAGCATGTTACACAGGAACAGGAGGAACCCATTCAGCCCCTCTCGAGCATGTTACAAAGGAACTGGAGGAGGCCATTCAGCCCCTATCGAGCCTGTTACACAGGAAAAGGAGGCCATTCAGCCCCTCTCGAAAATGTTACACAGGAACAGGAGGAGGCCATTCAGCCCCTCTCGAGCATGTTACACAGGAACAGGAGGAGCCCATTCAGCCCGTCTCGAGTCTGTTACACAGGAACAGGAGGAGGCCATTCAGCCCCTCTCGAGTCTGTTACACAGGAACAGGTGTAGGCCATTCAGCCCCTCTCGAGCCTGTTACGCAGGAACAGCAGGAGCCCATTCAGCCCCTCTCGAGCATGTTACACAGGGACACAAGGAGCCCATTCAGCCCCTCTCGAGCCTGTTACACATGAACAGGAGGAGGCCATTCAGCCTCTCTCGAGCCTTTTACCCAGGAACAGGACGAGTTCATTCAGCCCCTCTCGAGCCTGTTACAGATGAACAGGAGGAGCCCATTCAGCGCATTTTGAGCCTTTTACACAGGAACAAGTGGAGGCCATTCAGCCAGTCTCGAGTCTGTAACACAGGAACAGGAAGAGGCCAATCATCCCCTCTCGAGGCTGTTACACAGGAACAGGAAGAGGCCATTCAGCCCCTCTCGAGCAGGTTACACAGGAACAGGAGGAGGCCTTTAAGCCCCTCTCGAGCATTTTACACAAGAACAGCAGGAGGCCATTCAGCCCCTCTAGGGCCTGTAACACAGGAACAGGAGGAGGCCATTCATCCCCTCTCGAGCCTGTTACACGGGAACAGGAGGAGCCCATTCAGCGCATTTCGAGTCTGTACACAGGTTCAGGATGAGGCCATTCAGCCCCTCTCGAGGCTGTTACACAGGAACAGGAGGAGGCCATTCAGCTCCTATCGAGGCTGTTACACAGGAACAGGAAGAGGCCATTCAGCCCCTCTCGAGGCTGTTACACAGGAACAGGAAGAGGCCATTCAGCCCCTCTCGAGCCTGTTACACAGGAACAGGAGGAGGTCATTCTGCCCCTCTCGAGCCTGTTAAACATGAACAGGAAGAGGCCATTCAGCCCCTCTTTACCCTTTTACACAGGAACTGGTGGAGGCCATTCAGCCCCTCTCGAGGCAGTTACACAGGAACAGGAGGAGGCCATTCAGCCCCTCTCGAGGCTGTTACACAGGAACAGGAGGAGGCCATTCAGCCCCTCCCGAGCATGTGGCACAGTAACAGGAGGAGGCCATTCAGCCCCTCTCGAGTCTGTAACAGAGCAACAGGAGGGAGCCATCTGCCCCTCTCGAGCCTGTTGCACAGGAACAGGAAGAGGTCGTCAGCCCCTCTCGAGCCTGTTACACATCAACAGGAGGAGGCCATTCAGCCCCTCTCGAGCCTTTTACACAGGAGCAGGGGAAGCCCATTCAGCCCCTCTCGAGTCTGTTACACAGGAACATGTGGAGGCCATTCAGCCCCTCTCGAGGCTGTTACACAGGAACAGGAGGAGGTCATTCAGCCCCTCTCGAGGCAGTTACACAGGAACAGGACAAGCCCATTAAACCCCTCTCGCGTCTGTTACACAGGAACTGGAGGAGGCTATTCAGCCACTCTCGAGTCTGTAACACAGGAACAGGAAGAGGCCATTCAGCCCCTCTCGAGGCTGTTACACAGTAACTGGAAGAGGCCATTCAGGCCCTCTCTTGCCTGTTACAGAAGAACAGGAGCAGTCCATTCAGCCCCTCTTGAGCCTGTTGCACAGGTACAGGAATAGCCCATTCAGCCCCTCTCGAGCCTGTTACACAGGAACAGGAGGAGGTCATTCTGCCCCTCTCGAGCCTGTTAAACATGAACAGGAAGAGGCCATTCAGCCCCTCTTTAGCCTTTTACACAGGAACTGGAGGAGGCCATTCAGCCCCTCTCGAGGCAGTTACACAGGAACAGGACAAGCCCATTAAACCCCTCTCGCGTCTGTTACACAGGAACTGGAGCAGGCCATTCAGCCCCTCTCGAGGCTGTTACACAGGAACAGGAGGAGGCCATTTAGCCCCTCTCGAGCATTTTACACAGGAACAGCAGGAGGCCATTCAGCCCCTCTAGGGCCTGTAACACAGGAACAGGAGGAGGCCATTCATCCCCTCTCGAGCCTGTTACACGGGAACAGGAGGAGCCCATTCAGCGCATTTCGAGTCTGTACACAGGTTCAGGAGGGGGCCATCTGCCCCTCTCGAGGCTGTTACACAGGAACAGGAAGAGGTCGTCAGCCCCTCTCGAGCCTGTTACACATGAACAGGAGGAGGCCATTCAGCCCCTCTCGAGCCTTTTACACAGGAGCAGGAGAAGCCCATTCAGCCCCTCTCGAGTCTGTTACACAGGAACATGTGGAGGCCATTCAGCCCCTCTCGAGGCTGTTACACAGGAACAGGAGGAGGCCATTCAGCCCCTCTCGAGGCTGATACACAGGAACAGGAAGAGGCCATTCAGCCCCTCTCGATGCTGTTACAGTGGAACAGGAGGAGGCCATTCAGCCCCTCTCGAGCCTGTTACACAGGATGAGGAGGAGGCCATTCAGCCCCTCTCGAGCCTGTAACATAGGAACAGGAAGAGGCCCCATTCAGCCCCTCTCGAGCCAGTTGCACAGGAACAGGAGGAGGCCATTCAGCCCCTCTCGAGGCTGATACACAGGAACAAGAAGAGGCCATTCAGCCACTCTCGAGTCTGTTACACAGGAACACGAGGAGCCCATTCAGCCCCTCTCGAGCCTGTTACACATGAACAGGAGGAGGCCATTCAGCCTCTCTCCAGCCTTTTACACAGGAACTGGAGGAGGCCATTCAGCCCCTCTCGCGTCTGTTAAACAAGAACAGGAAGAGGCCATTCAGCCCCTGTCGAGTCTGTAACACAATAACAGAAAGAGGCCATTCAGCCCCTTTCGAGTCTGTAAAACAGAAAAAGGAAGAGGCCATTCAGCCCCTCTCGAGGCTGTTACACAGGAACAGGAGGAGGCCATGCAGCCCCTCTCGAGCCTGATACACGGGAACAGGAAGAGGCCATTCAGGCCCTTTCGAAACTGTAACACAGGAACAGGAAGAGGCCATTCAGCCCCTATCGAGGATGTTACACAGGAACAAGAGGAGGCCATTCAGCCCCTTTCAAGGATGTTACACAGGAACAGGAAGAGGCCATCCAGCCCCTCTCGAGCCTGTTACACAGGAACAGGAGGAGGCCATTCAGCCCCTCTCGAGCCTATTACACAGGAACAAGAGGAGGCCATTCAGCGCCTTTCGAGTCTGTACACAGGTTCAGGAGGAGCCCATTCACCCCTTCTCGAGCCTTTTACACAGGAACAGGAGGAGGCCATTCAGCCCCTCTCGAGCCTGTTACACAGGAACAGGAGGAGGTCACTCTGCCCCTCTCGAGCCTGTTAAACATGAACAGGAAGAGGCCATTCAGCCCCTCTTTAGCCTTTTACAAAGCAACTGGAGGAGGCCATTCAGCCCCTCTCGAGGCAGTTACACAGGAACAGGAGGAGGCCATTCAGCCCCTCTCGCGTCTGTTACACAGGAACTGGAGGAGGCCATTCAGCCCCTCTCGAGGCTGTTACACAGGAACAGGAGGAGGCCATTCAGCCCCTCCCGAGCATGTTGCACAGTATCAGGGGGAGGCCATTCAGCCCCTCTCGAGTCTGTAACAGAGCAACAGGAGGGGGCCATCTGCCCCTCTCGAGCCTGTTACACAGGAACAGGAAGAGGCCATTCAGCCCCTCTCGAGCCTTTTATACAGGAACAGGAGAAGCCCCTTCAGCCCCTCTCGAGTCTGTTACACAGGAACAGGTGGAGGCCATTCAGCCCCTCTCGAGGCTGTTACACAGGAACAGGAGGAGGCCATTCAGCCCCTCTCGAGGCTGATACACAGGAACAAGAAGAGGCCATTCAGCACCTCTCGATACTGTTACAGTGGAACAGGAGGAGGCCATTCAGCCCCTCTCGAGCCTGTTACACAGGATGAGGAGGAGGCCATTCAGCCCCTCTCGAGCATGTAACATAGGAACAGGAAGAGGCCCCATTCAGCCCCTCTCAAGCCTGTTGCACAGGAACAGGAGCAGGCCATTCAGCCACTCTCGAGTCTGTTACACAGAGACAGGAGGAGCCCATTCAGCCCCTCTCGAGCCTTTTACCCAGGAACAGGAAGAGTTCATTCAGCCCCTCTCGAGCCTGTTACACATGAACAGGAAGAGGCCATTCAGCCTCTCTCCAGCCTTTTACACAGGAACTGGAGGAGGCCATTCAGCCCCTCTCTAGGCAGTTACACAGGAACAGGAGAAGCACATTCAGCCCCTCTTGCGTCTGTTAAACAGGAACAGGAGGAGGTCATTCAGCCCCTCTCGAGGCTGTTACACAGGAACAGGAGGAGGCCATTTAGCCCCTCTCGAGCATTTTACACAGGAACAGCAGGAGGCCATTCAGCCCCTCTAGGGCCTGTAACACAGGAACAGGAGGAGGCCATTCATCCCCTCTCGAGCCTGTTACACGGGAACAGGAGGAGCCCATTCAGCGCATTTCGAGTCTGTACACAGGTTCAGGAGGAGGCCATTCAGCCCCTCTCGAGGCTGTTACACAGGAACAGGAGGAGGCCATTCAACCCCTCTCGAGCCTTTTACACAGGAGCAGGAGAAGCCCATTCAGCCCCTCTCGAGTCTGTTACACAGGAACATGTGGAGGCCATTCAGCCCCTCTCGAGGCTGTTACACAGGAACAGGAGGAGGCCATTCAGCCCCTCTCGAGGCTGATACACAGGAACAGGAAGAGGCCATTCAGCCCCTCTCGATGCTGTTACAGTGGAACAGGAGGAGGCCATTCAGCCCCTCTCGAGCCTGTTACACAGGATGAGGAGGAGGCCATTCAGCCCCTCTCGAGCCTGTAACATAGGAACAGGAAGAGGCCCCATTCAGCCCCTCTCGAGCCAGTTGCACAGGAACAGGAGGAGGCCATTCAGCCCCTCTCGAGGCTGATACACAGGAACAAGAAGAGGCCATTCAGCCACTCTCGAGTCTGTTACACAGGAACACGAGGAGCCCATTCAGCCCCTCTCGAGCCTGTTACACATGAACAGGAGGAGGCCATTCAGCCTCTCTCCAGCCTTTTACACAGGAACTGGAGGAGGCCATTCAGCCCCTCTCGCGTCTGTTAAACAAGAACAGGAAGAGGCCATTCAGCCCCTGTCGAGTCTGTAACACAATAACAGAAAGAGGCCATTCAGCCCCTTTCGAGTCTGTAAAACAGAAAAAGGAAGAGGCCATTCAGCCCCTCTCGAGGCTGTTACACAGGAACAGGAGGAGGCCATGCAGCCCCTCTCGAGCCTGATACACGGGAACAGGAAGAGGCCATTCAGGCCCTTTCGAAACTGTAACACAGGAACAGGAAGAGGCCATTCAGCCCCTATCGAGGATGTTACACAGGAACAAGAGGAGGCCATTCAGCCCCTTTCAAGGATGTTACACAGGAACAGGAAGAGGCCATTCAGCCCCTCTCGAGCCTGTTACACAGGAACAGGAGGAGGCCATTCAGCCCCTCTCGAGCCTATTACACAGGAACAAGAGGAGGCCATTCAGCGCCTTTCGAGTCTGTACACAGGTTCAGGAGGAGCCCATTCACCCCTTCTCGAGCCTTTTACACAGGAACAGGAGGAGGCCATTCAGCCCCTCTCGAGCCTGTTACACAGGAACAGGAGGAGGTCACTCTGCCCCTCTCGAGCCTGTTAAACATGAACAGGAAGAGGCCATTCAGCCCCCTCTTTAGCCTTTTACACAGCAACTGGAGGAGGCCATTCAGCCCCTCTCGAGGCAGTTACACAGGAACAGGGGAGGCCATTCAGCCCCTCTCGCGTCTGTTACACAGGAACTGGAGGAGGCCATTCAGCCCCTCTCGAGGCTGTTACACAGGAACAGGAGGAGGCCATTCAGC
This sequence comes from Isurus oxyrinchus, assembly GCA_026770705.1. Lineage (NCBI taxonomy): Eukaryota > Metazoa > Chordata > Chondrichthyes > Lamniformes > Lamnidae > Isurus > Isurus oxyrinchus. The sequence goes on along the minus strand of JANJGN010001056.1, from coordinate 9,023 downwards.
CCCTCCCGAGCATGTTGCACAGTATCAGGGGGAGGCCATTCAGCCCCTCTCGAGTCTGTAACAGAGCAACAGGAGGGGGCCATCTGCCCCTCTCGAGCCTGTTACACAGGAACAGGAAGAGGCCATTCAGCCCCTCTCGAGCCTTTTATACAGGAACAGGAGAAGCCCCTTCAGCCCCTCTCGAGTCTGTTACACAGGAACAGGTGGAGGCCATTCAGCCCCTCTCGAGGCTGTTACACAGGAACAGGAGGAGGCCATTCAGCCCCTCTCGAGGCTGATACACAGGAACAAGAAGAGGCCATTCAGCACCTCTCGATACTGTTACAGTGGAACAGGAGGAGGCCATTCAGCCCCTCTCGAGCCTGTTACACAGGATGAGGAGGAGGCCATTCAGCCCCTCCCGAGCATGTAACATAGGAACAGGAAGAGGCCCCATTCAGCCCCTCTCAAGCCTGTTGCACAGGAACAGGAGCAGGCCATTCAGCCACTCTCGAGTCTGTTACACAGAGACAGGAGGAGCCCATTCAGCCCCTCTCGAGCCTTTTACCCAGGAACAGGAAGAGTTCATTCAGCCCCTCTCGAGCCTGTTACACATGAACAGGAAGAGGCCATTCAGCCTCTCTCCAGCCTTTTACACAGGAACTGGAGGAGGCCATTCAGCCCCTCTCTAGGCAGTTACACAGGAACAGGAGAAGCACATTCAGCCCCTCTTGCGTCTGTTAAACAGGAACAGGAGGAGGTCATTCAGCCCCTCTCGAGGCTGTTACACAGGAACAGGAGGAGGCCATTTAGCCCCTCTCGAGCATTTTACACAGGAACAGCAGGAGGCCATTCAGCCCCTCTAGGGCCTGTAACACAGGAACAGGAGGAGGCCATTCATCCCCTCTCGAGCCTTGTTACACGGGAACAGGAGGAGCCCATTCAGCGCATTTCGAGTCTGTACACAGGTTCAGGAGGAGGCCATTCAGCCCCTCTCGAGGCTGTTACACGGAACAGGAGGAGGCCATTCAACCCCTCTCGAGCCTTTTACACAGGAGCAGGAGAAGCCCATTCAGCCCCTCTCGAGTCTGTTACACAGGAACATGTGGAGGCCATTCAGCCCCTCTCGAGGCTGTTACACAGGAACAGGAGGAGGCCATTCCAGCCCCTCTCGAGGCTGATACACAGGAACAGGAAGAGGCCATTCAGCCCCTCTCGATGCTGTTACAGTGGAACAGGAGGAGGCCCATTCAGCCCCTCTCGAGCCTGTTACACAGGATGAGGAGGAGGCCATTCACCCCTCTCGAGCCTGTAACATAGGAACAGGAAGAGGGCCCCATTCAGGCCCCCTCTCGAGCCAGTTGCACAGGAACAGGAGGAGGCCATTCAGCCCCTCTCGAGGCTGATACACAGGAACAAGAAGAGGCACATTCAGCCACTCTCGAGTCTGTTACACAGGAACACGAGGAGCCCATTCCAGCCCCTCTCGAGCCTGTTACACATGAACAGGAGGGAGGCCATTCAGCCTCTCTCCAGCCTTTTACACAGGAACTGGAGGAGGCCATTCAGCCCCTCTCGCGTCTGTTAAACAAGAACAGGAGAGGCCATTCAGCCCCTGTCGAGTCTGTAACACAATAACAGAAAGAGGCCATTCAGCCCCTTTCGAGTCTGTAAAACAGAAAAAGGAAGAGGCCATTCAGCCCCTCTCGAGGCTGTTACACAGGAACAGGAGGAGGGCCATGCAGCCCCTCTCGAGCCCTGATACACGGGAACAGGAAGAGGCCATTCAGGCCCTTTCGAAACTGTAACACAGGAACAGGAAGAGGCCATTCAGCCCCTTCGAGGATGTTACACAGGAACAAGAGGAGGCCATTCAGCCCCTTTCAAGGATGTTACACAGGAACAGGAAGAGGCCATTCAGCCCCTCTCGAGCCTGTTACACAGGAACAGGAGGAGGCCATTCAGCCCCTCTCGAGCCTATTACACAGGAACAAGAGGAGGCCATTCAGCGCCTTTCGAGTCTGTACACAGGTTCAGGAGGAGCCCATTCACCCCTTCTCGAGCCTTTTACACAGGAACAGGAGGAGGCATTCAGCCCCTCTCTGAGCCTGTTACACAGGAACAGGAGGAGGTCACTCTGCCCCTCTCGAGCCTGATAAACATGAACAGGAAGAGGCCATTCAGCCCCTCTTTAGCCTTTTACACAGCGACTGGAGGAGGCCATTCAGCCCCTCTCGAGGCAGTTACACAGGAACAGGAGGAGGGCCATTCAGCCCCTCTCGCGTCTGTTACACAGGAACTGGAGGAGGCCATTCAGCCCCTCTCGAGGCTGTTACACAGGAACAGGAGGAGGCCATTCAGCCCCTCCCGCGCATGTTGCACAGTATCAGGGGGAGGCCATTCAGCCCCTCTCGAGTCTGTAACAGAGCAACAGGAGGGGGCCATCTGCCCCTCTCGAGCCTGTTACACAGGAACAGGAAAGAGGCCATTCAGCCCCTCTCGAGCCTTTTATACAGGAACAGGAGAAGCCCCTTCAGCCCCTCTCGAGTCTGTTACACAGGAACAGGAAGAGGCCATTCAGCCCCTCTCGAGGCTGTTACACAGGAACAGGAATAGGCTATTCAGCCACTCTCGAGTCTGTAACACAGGAACAGGAAGAGGCCATTCAGCCCCTCTCGAGGCTGTTACACAGTAACTGGGAAGAGGCCATTCAGGCCCTCTCTTGCCTGTTACAGAAGAACAGGAGCAGTCCATTCAGCCCCTCTTGAGCCTGTTGCACAGGTACAGGAATAGCCCATTCAGCCCCTCTCGAGCCTGTTACACAGGAACAGGAGGAGGGTCATTCTGCCCCTCTCGAGCCTGTTAAACATGAACAGGAAGAGGCCATTCAGCCCCTCTATAGCCTTTTACACAGGAACTGGAGGAGGCCATTCAGCCCCTCTCGAGGCAGTTACACAGGAACAGGACAAGCCCATTAAACCCCTCTCGCGTCTGTTACACAGGAACTGGAGGAGGCTATTCAGCCACTCTCGAGTCTGTAACACAGGAACAGGAAGAGGCCATTCAGCCCCCTCTCGAGGCTGTTACACAGTAACTGGAAGAGGCCATTCAGGCCCTCTCTTGCCTGTTACAGAAGAACAGGAGCAGTCCATTCAGCCCCCTCTTGAGCCTGTTGCACAGGTACAGGAATAGCCCATTCAGCCCCTCTCGAGCCTGTTACACAGGAACAGGAGGAGGTCATTCTGCCCCTCTCGAGCCTGTTAAACATGAACAGGAAGAGGCCATTCAGCCCCTCTTTAGCCTTTTATACAGGAACTGGAGGAGGCCATTCAGCCCCTCTCGAGGCAGTTACACAGGAACAGGACAAGCCCATTAAACCCCTCTCGCGTCTGTTACACAGGAACTGGAGCAGGCCATTCAGCCCCTCTCGAGGCTGTTACACAGGAACAGGAGGAGGCCATTTAGCCCCTCTCGAGCATTTTACACAGGAACAGCAGGAGGCCATTCAGCCTCTCTAGGGCCTGTAACACAGGAACAGGAGGAGGCCATTCATCCCCTCTCGAGCCTGTTACAACGGGAACAGGAGGAGCCCATTCAGCGCATTTCGAGTCTGTACACAGGTTCAGGAGGAGGCCATTCAGCCCCCTCTCGAGGCTGTTACACAGGAACAGGAAGAGGTCGTCAGCCCCTCTCGAGCCTGTTACACATGAACAGGAGGAGGCCATTCAGCCCCTCTCGAGCCTTTTACACAGGAGCAGGAGAAGCCCATTCAGCCCCCTCTCGAGTCTGTTACACAGGAACATGTGGAGGCCATTCAGCCCCTCTCGAGGCTGTTACACAGGAACAGGAGGAGGCCATTCAGCCCCTCTCGAGGCTGATACACAGGAACATGAAGAGGCCATTCAGCCCCTCTCGATGCTGTTACAGTGGAACAGGAGGAGGCCATTCAGCCCCTCTCGAGCCTGTTACACAGGATGAGGAGGAGGCCATTCAGCCCCTCTCGAGCCTGTAACATAGGAACAGGAAGAGGCCCCATTCAGCCCCTCTCGAGCCAGTTGCACAGGAACAGGAGGAGGCCATTCAGCCCCTCTCGAGGCTGATACACAGGAACAAGAAGAGGCCATTCAGCCACTCTCGAGTCTGTTACACAGGAACACGAGGAGCCCATTCAGCCCCTCTCGAGCCTGTTACACATGAACAGGAGGAGGCCATTCAGCCTCTCTCCAGCCTTTTACACAGGAACTGGAGGAGGCCATTCAGCCCCTCTCGCGTCTGTTAAACAAGAACAGGAAGAGGCCATTCAGCCCCCTGTCGAGTCTGTAACACAATAACAGAAAGAGGCCATTCAGCCCCCTTTCGAGTCTGTAAAAACAGAAAAAGGAAGAGGCCATTCAGCCCCTCTCGAGGCTGTTACACAGGAACAGGAGGAGGCCATGCAGCCCCTCTCGAGCCTGATACACGGGAACAGGAAGAGGCCATTCAGGCCCTTTCGAAACTGTAACACAGGAACAGGAAGAGGCCATTCAGCCCCCTATCGAGGATGTTACACAGGAACAAGAGGAGGCCATTCAGCCCCTTTCAAGGATGTTACAACAGGAACAGGAAGAGGCCATCCAGCCCCTCTCGAGCCTGTTACACAGGAACAGGAGGAGGCCATTCAGCCCCTCTCGAGCCTATTACACAGGAACAAGAGGAGGCCATTCAGCGCCTTTCGAGTCTGTACACAGGTTCAGGAGGAGCCCATTCACCCCCTTCTCGAGCCTTTTACACAGGAACAGGAGGAGGCCATTCAGCCCCTCTTTAGCCTTTTACACAGCAACTGGAGGAGGCCATTCAGCCCCTCTCGAGGCAGTTACACAGGAACAGGAGGAGGCCATTCAGCCCCTCTCGCGTCTGTTACACAGGAACTGGAGGAGGCCTTCAGCCCCTCTCGAGGCTGTTACACAGGAACAAGAGGAGGCCATTCAGCCCCTCCCGAGCATGTTGCACACTATCAGGGGGAGGCCATTCAGCCCCTCTCGAGTCTGTAACAGAGCAACAGGAGGGGGCCATCTGCCCCTCTCGAGCCTGTTACACAGGAACAGGAAGAGGCCATTCAGCCCCTCTCGAGCCTTTTATACAGGAACAGGAGAAGCCCCTTCAGCCCCCTCTCGAGTCTGTTACACAGGAACAGGTGGAGGCCATTCAGCTCCTCTCGAGGCTGTTACACAGGAACAGGAGGAGGCCATTCAGCCCCTCTCGAGGCTGATACACAGGAACAAGAAGAGGCCATTCAGCACCTCTCGATACTGTTACAGTGGAACAGGAGGAGGCCATTCAGCCCCTCTCGAGCCTGTTACACAGGATGAGGAGGAGGCCATTCAGCCCCTCCCGAGCATGTAACATAGGAACAGGAAGAGGCCCCATTCAGCCCCTCTCAAGCCTGTTGCACAGGAACAGGAGCAGGCCATTCAGCCACTCTCGAGTCTGTTACACAGAGACAGGAGGAGCCCATTCAGCCCCTCTCGAGCCTTTTACCCAGGAACAGGAAGAGTTTCATTCAGCCCCTCTCGAGCCTGTTACACATGAACAGGAAGAGGCCATTCAGCCTCTCTCCAGCCTTTTACACAGGACTGGAGGAGGCCATTCAGCCCCTCTCTAGGCAGTTACACAGGAACAGGAGAAGCACATTCAGCCCCTCTTGCGTCTGTTAAACAGGAACAGGAATAGGCCATTCAGCCCCTGTCGAGTCTGTAACACAGGAATTGGAAGAGGCCATTCAGCCCCTTTCGAGTCTGTATCACAGAAAGAGGAAGAGGCCATTCAGCCCCCTCTCAAGGCTGTAACACAGGAACAGGAGGAGGCCATGCAGCCCCCTCTCGAGCCTGTTACACGGGAACATGAAGAGGCCATTCAGCCCCTTTCGAATCTGTAACACAGGAACAGGAAGAGGCCATTCAGCCTCTATCGAGGATGTTACACAGGAACAGGAGGAGGCCATTCAGCCCCTTTCAAGGATGTTACACAGGAACAGGAAGAGGCCATTCAGCCCCTCTCTAGGCAGTTACACAGGAACAGGAGAAGCCCATTCAGCCCCCTCTCGCGTCTGTTAAACAGGAACAGGAAGAGGCCATTCAGCCCCTGTCGAGTCTGTAACACAGGAACAGGAAGAGGCCATTCAGCCCCTTTCGAGTCTGTAACACAGAAAAAGGAAGAGGCCATTCAGCCCCTCTCGAGGCTGTTACACAGGAACAGGAGGAGGCCATGCAGCCCCTCTCGAGCCTGTTACCACGGGAACAGGAAGAGGCCATTCAGCCCCTTTCGAAACTGTAACACAGGAAACAGGAAGAGGCCATTCAGCCCCTATCGAGGATGTTACACAGGAACAGGAGGAGGCCATTCAGCCCCTTTCAAGGATGTTACACTGGAACAGGAAGAGGCCATTCAGCCCCTCTCGAGCCTGTTACACAGGAACAGGAGGAGGCCATTCAGCCCCACTCGAGCCTAAATACACAGGAACAGGAGGAGGCCATTCAGCCCCCTTCGAGCCTGTTACACGGGAACAGGAGGAGCCCATTCAGCGCATTTCGAGTCTGTACACAGGTTCAGGAGGAGCCCATTCACCCCTTCTCGGGCCTTTTACACCGAAACAGGAGGAGGTCATTTCTGCCCCTCTCGAGCCTGTTAAACATGAACTGGAAAGGGCCATTCATCCCCTCTCAAGCCTGTTACATAGGAACAGGAGGAGGGCCATTCAGCCCCTCTCGAGTCTCTTAGACAGGAACAGGAGGAGGCCATTCAGCTCCTCTCGAGCCTGTGACACAGGAACAGGAGGAGTCCATTCAGCCCCTCTCGAGCCTGTTACACAGGAACAGGAGGAGGCCATTCAGCCCCTATCGAGCATGTTACACAGGAAAAGGAGGAGGTCATTCAGCCCCTCTCGAGCCTGTTACACAGGAACAGGAGGAGGCCATTCAAGCCCCTCTCGAGCCTGTAACATAGGAACAGGAGAGGGCCCCATTCAGCCCCTCTCGAGCGTGTTACACAGGAACAGGAGGAACCCATTCAGCCCCTCTCGAAAATGTTACACAGGAACAGGAGGAGGCCATTCAGCCCCTGTCGCGCCTGTTACACAGGAACAGGAGGAGTCCATTCAGCCCCTCTCGAGCCTGTTACACAGGAACAGGAGGAGGCCATTCAGCCTTTCTCGAGCCTGTTACATAGGAACAGATGGAGCAAATTCAGCCCCTCTCGAGCCTGTTACACAGGAACAGGAGGAGGTCATTCAGCCCCTCTCGATTCTGTTACACAGGAACAGGAGGAGGCCATTCAGCCCCTCTCGAGCCTGTAACATAGGAACAGGAGAGGGTCCCATTCAGCCCCTCTCGAGCCTGTTACACAGGAACAGGAAGAGGCCATTCAGCCCCTCTCGATTCTGTTACACAGGAACAGGAGGAGGGCAATTCATCCCAACTCGAGCCTGTTACGCATGAACAGGATGTGGCCGTTCAGGCCCCTCTAGAGTCTGTTACAGAGGAACATGTGGATGCCATTCACCCCATTTAGAGCCTGTTACACAACAATAGGAGGAGGCCATTCAGTCCCTCTCGAGCCTGTAACATAGGAACAGGAGGAGGCCCCATTCAGCCCCTCTCGAGCGTGTTACACAGGAACAGGAGGAACCCATTCAGCCCCTCTCGAGCCTGGTACACTGGAACAGGAGGAGGCCATTCAGCCCCTCTCGAGCATGTTACACAGGAACTGGAGGAGGCCATTCAGCCCCTATCGAGCCTGTTACACAGGAAAAGGAGGCCATTCAGCCCCCTCTCGAAAATGTTACACAGGAACAGGAGGAGGCCATTCAGCCCCTCTCGAGCATGTTACACAGGAACAGGAGGAGCCCATTCAGCCCGTCTCGAGTCTGTTACACAGGAACAGGAGGAGGCCATTCAGCCCCTCTCGAGGCTGTTACACAGGAACAGGTGTAGGCCATTCAGCCCCTCTTGAGCCTGTTACACAGGAACAGGAGGAGCCCATTCAGCCCCTCTCGAGACTGTAACACAGGAACAGGAGGACGCCATGCAGCCCCTCTCAAGCATGTTACACAGGAACACGAGGAGCCCATTCAGCCCCTCTCGAGCCTGTTACACATGATCAGGAGGAGGCCATTCAGCCTCTCTCGAGCCTTTTACCCAGGAACAGGAAGAGTTCATTCAGCCCCTCTCGAGCCTGTTACAGATGAACAGGAGGAGCCCATTCAGCGCATTTCGAGCCTTTTACACAGGAACAAGTGGAGGCCATTCAGCAGTCTCGAGTCTGTAACACAGGAACAGGAAGAGGCCATTCAGCCCCTCTCGAGGCTGTTACACAGGAACAGGAAGAGGCCATTCAGCCCCTCTTGAGCCTATTACACAGGAACAGGAATAGGCTATTCAGCCACTCTCGAGTCTGTAACACAGGAACAGGAAGAGGCCATTGAGCCCCTCTCGAGGCTGTTACACAGTAACTGGAAGAGGCCATTCAGGCCCTCTCTTGCATGTTACAGAAGAACAGGAGCAGTCCATTCAGCCCCTCTTGAGCCTGTTGCACAGGTACAGGAATAGCCCATTCAGCCCCTCTCCGAGCCTGTTACACAGGAAGAGGAGGAGGTCATTCTGCCACTCTCGAGCCTGTTAAACATGAACAGGAAGAGGCCATTCAGCCCCTCTTTAGCCTTTTACACAGGAACTGGAGGAGGCCATTCAGCCCCTCTCGAGGCAGTTACACAGGAACAGGAGAAGCCCATTAAACCCCTCTGGCGTCTGTTACACAGGAACTGGAGGAGGCCATTCAGCCCCTCTCGAGGCTGTTACACAGGAACAGGAGGAGGCCATTCAGCCCCTCCCGAGCATGTTGCACAGTAACCGGAGGAGGCCATTCAATCATCTGCCCCTCTCGAGCCTGTTGCACAGGAACAGGAAGAGGTTGTCAGCCCCTCTCGAGCCTGTTACACATGAACAGGAGGAGGCCATTCAGCCCCTCTCGAGCCTTTTACACAGGAGCAGGAGAAGCCCATTCAGCCCCTC
>JANJGN010001055.1:0-203292 GCA_026770705.1 Isurus oxyrinchus | reverse complement strand
TTTTTCAATGTTGAGGTTCTTCGTTGAATTTGTTGGTGTTTTTCAATGTTGAGGTTGTTGTTGTTTTTCAATGTTGAGGTTGTTGTTGAATTTGGTGTTTTTCAATGTTGAGGTTGTTGTTGTTGTTCAATGTGGAGGTTGTTGTTGAATTTGTTGGTGTTTTTCAATGTTGAGGTTGTTGTTGTTCAATGTTGAGGTTGTTGTTGAATTTGTTGGTGTTTTTAAATGTTGAGGTTGTTGTTGAATATATTGGTGTTTTTCAATGTTGAGGTTGTTCTTGTTTTTCAATGCTGAGGTTGTTGTTGAATTTGTTGGTGTTTTTCAATGTTCAGGTTGTTGTTGTTTTTCAATGTTGAGGTTGTTGTTGAATTTGTTGGTGTTTTTCAATTTCGAGGTTGTTGTTGAATTTGTTGGTGTTTTTCAATGTTGAAGATGTTGTTGAATTTGTTGGTGTTTTTCAATGTTGAGGTTGTTGTTGTTTTTCAATGTTGAGGTTGTTGTTGAATTTGTTGGTGTTTTTCAATGTTGAGGTTGTTGTTGTTTTTCAATGTTGAGGTTGTTGTTGAATTTGTTGGTGTTTTTCAATGTTGAAGTTGTTGTTGTTTTTCAATGTTGAGGTTGTTGTTGAATTTGTTGGTGATTTTCAATGTTGAGGTTGTTGTTGAATTTGTTGGTGTTTTTCAATGTTGAGGTTGTTGTTGTTTTTCAATGTTGAGGTTATTGTTGAATTTGTTGGTGTTTTTCAATGTTGAGGTTGTTGTTGAATTTGTTGGCGTTTTTAAATGTTGAGGTTTATGTTGAATTTGTTGATGTTTTTCAATGTTGAGGTTGTTGTTGAATTTGTTGGTGTTTTTCAATGTCGAGGTTGTTGTTGAATTTGTTGGTGTTTTTCAATGTTGAATTTGTTATTGAATTTGTTGGGGTTTTTCAATGTTGAGGTTGTTGTTGTTTTTCAATGTTGAGGTTGTTGTTGAATTTGTTGGTGTTTTTCAATGTTGAGGTTGTTGTTGAATATGTTGGCGTTTTTAAATGTTCAGGTTGTTGTTGAATTTGTTGGTGTTTTTCAATGTTGAGGTTGTTGTTGAATTTGTTGGTGTTTTTCAATGTTGAGGTTGTTGTTGTTTTTCAATGTTGAGGTTGTTGTTATTTTTCAATGATGAGGTTGTTGTTGAATTTGTTGGTGTTTTTCAATGTTGAGGTTGTTGTTGAACTTGTTGGTGTTTTTCAATGTTGAGGTTGTTGTGGTTTTTAAATGTTGAGGTTGTTGTTGAATTTGTTGGTGTTTTTCAATGTTGAGGTTGTTGTTGTTTTTCAATGTTGAGGTTGTTGTTGAATTTGTTGGTGTTTTTCAATGTTGAGGTTGTTGTTGTTGTTCAATGTGGAGGTTGTTGTTGAATTTGTTGGCGTTTTTAAATGTTGACGTTGTTGTTGAATTTGTTGGTGTTTTTCAATGTTGAGGTTGTTGTTGAATTTGCTGGTGTTTTTCAATGTTTAGGTTGTTGTTGTTTTTCAATGTTGAGGTTGTTGTTGAATTTGTTGGTGTTTTTCAATGTTGAGGTTGTTGTTGAATTTGTTGGTGTTTTTCAATGTTGAAGTTGTTGTTGTTTTTCAATGTTGAGGTTATTCTTGAATTTGTTGGTGTTTTTCAATGTTGAGGTTGGTGTTGAATTTGTTGGCGTTTTTAAATGTTGAGGTTTATGTTGAATTTGTTGATGTTTTTCAATGTTGAGGTTATTGTTGAATTTGTTGGTGTTTTTCAATGTTGAGGTTGTTGTTGAATTTGTTGGCGTTTTTAAATGTTGAGGTTTATGTTGAATTTGTTGATGTTTTTCAATGTTGAGGTTGTTGTTGAATTTGTTGGTGTTTTTCAATGTCGAGGTTGTTGTTGAATTTGTTGGTGTTTTTCAATGTTGAATTTGTTGTTGAATTTGTTGGTGTTTTTCAATGTTGAGGTTGTTGCTGTTTTTCAATGTTGAGGTTGTTGTTGAATTTGTTGGTGTTTTTCAATGTTGAGGTTGTTGTTGAACTTGTTGGTGTTTTTCAATGTTGAGGTTGTTGTGGTTTTTAAATGTTGAGGTTGTTGTTGAATTCGTTGGTGTTTTTAATTGTTGAGGTTGTTGTTGAATTTGTTGGTGTTTTTCAATGTTGAGGTTGTTGTTGTTTTTCAATGTTGAGGTTGTTGTTGAATTTGTTGGTGTTTTTCAATGTTGAGGTTGTTGTTGAATTTGTTGGTGTTTTTCAATGTTGTGGTTGTTGTTGTTTTTCAATGTTGAGGTTGTTGTTGAATTTGTTGGTGTTTTTCAATGTTGAGGTTGTTGTTGAATTTGTTGGCGTTTTTAAATGTTGAGGTTTATGTTGAATTTGTTGATGTTTTTCAATGTTGAGGTTGTTGTTGAATTTGTTGGTGTTTTTCAATGTTGAGGTTGTTGTTTTTCAATGTTGAGCTTGTTGTTGAATTTGTTGGTGTTTTCAATTTCGAGGTTGTTGTTGAATTTGTTGGTGTTTTTCAATGTTGAAGTTGTTGTTGAATTTGTTGGTGTTTTTCAATGTTGAGGTTGTTGTTGAATTTGTTGGTGTTTTTAAATGTTGAGGTTGTTGTTGAATTTGTTGGTGTTTTTCAATGTTGAGGTTGTTGTTGTTTTTCAATGTTGAGGTTGTTGTTGAATTTGTTGGTGTTTTTCAATGTTGAGGTTGTTGTTGTTGTTCAATGTGGAGGTTGTTGTTGAATTTGTTGGCGTTTTTAAATGTTGACGTTGTTGTTGAATTTGTTGGTGTTTTTCAATGTTGAGGTTGTTGTTGAATTTGCTGGTGTTTTTCAATGTTTAGGTTGTTGTTGTTTTTCAATGTTGAGGTTGTTGTTGAATTTGTTGGTGTTTTTCAATGTTGAGGTTGTTGTTGAATTTGTTGGTGTTCTTCAATGTTGAAGTTGTTGTTGTTTTTCAATGTTGAGGTTATTCTTGAATTTGTTGGTGTTTTTCAATGTTGAGGTTGTTGTTGAATTTGTTGGCGTTTTTAAATGTTGAGGTTTATGTTGAATTTGTTGATGTTTTTCAATGTTGAGGTTATTGTTGAATTTGTTGGTGTTTTTCAATGTTGAGGTTGTTGTTGAATTTGTTGGCGTTTTTAAATGTTGAGGTTTATGTTGAATTTGTTGATGTTTTTCAATGTTGAGGTTGTTGTTGAATTTGTTGGTGTTTTTCAATGTCGAGGTTGTTGTTGAATTTGTTGGTGTTTTTCAATGTTGAATTTGTTGTTGAATTTGTTGGTGTTTTTCAATGTTGAGGTTGTTGCTGTTTTTCAATGTTCAGGTTGTTGTTGAATTTGTTGGTGTTTTTCAATGTTGAGGTTGTTGTTGAACTTGTTGGTGTTTTTAAATGTTGAGGTTGTTGTTGAATTCGTTGGTGTTTTTAATTGTTGAGGTTGTTGTTGTTTTTCAATGTTGAGGTTGTTGTTGAATTTGTTGGTGTTTTTCAATGTTGAGGTTGTTGTTGAATTTGTTGGTGTTTTTCAATGTTGAGGTTGTTGTTGAATTTGTTGGCGTTTTTAAATGTTGAGGTTTATGTTGAATTTGTTGATGTTTTTCAATGTTGAGGTTGTTGTTGAATTTGTTGTTGTTTTTCAATGTTGAGGTTGTTGTTGTTTTTCAATGCTGAGGTTGTTGTTGAATTTGTTGGTGTTTTTCAATTTCGAGGTTGTTGTTGAATTTGTTGGTGTTTTTCAATGTTGAAGTTGTTGTTGAATTTGTTGGTGTTTTTCAATGTTGAGGTTGTTGTTGTTTTTCAATGTTCAGGTTGTTGTTGAATTGGTTGGTGTTTTTCAATGTTGAGGTTGTTGTTGTTTTTCAATGTTGAGGTTGTTGTTTTTCAATGTTGAGCTTGTTGTTGAATTTGTTGGTGTTTTCAATGTTGAGGTTGTTGTTGAATTTGTTGGTGTTTTTCAATTTCGAGGTTGTTGTTGAATTTGTTGGTGTTTTTCAATGTTGAGGTTGTTGTTGTTTTTCAATGTTCAGGTTGTTGTTGAATTGGTTGGAGTTATTCAATGTTGAGGTTGTTGTTGTTTTTCAATGTTGAGGTTGTTGTTTTTCAATGTTGAGCTTGTTGTTGAATTTGTTGGTGTTTTCAATTTCGAGGTTGTTGTTGAATTTGTTGGTGTTTTTCAATGTTGAAGTTGTTGTTGAATTTGTTGGTGTTTTTCAATGTTGAGGTTGTTGTTGAATTTGTTGGTGTTTTTAAATGTTGAGGTTGTTGTTGAATTTGTTGGTGTTTTTCAATGTTGAGGTTGTTGTTGTTTTTCAATGTTGAGGTTGTTGTTGAATTTGTTGGTGTTTTTCAATGTTGAGGTTGTTGTTGTTGTTCAATGTGGAGGTTGTTGTTGAATTTGTTGGCGTTTTTAAATGTTGACGTTGTTGTTGAATTTGTTGGTGTTTTTCAATGTTGAGGTTGTTGTTGAATTTGCTGGTGTCTTTCAATGTTTAGGTTGTTGTTGTTTTTCAATGTTGAGGTTGTTGTTGAATTTGTTGGTGTTTTTCAATGTTGAGGTTGTTGTTGAATTTGTTGGTGTTTTTCAATGTTGAAGTTGTTGTTGTTTTTCAATGTTGAGGTTATTCTTGAATTTGTTGGTGTTTTTCAATGTTGAGGTTGTTGTTGAATTTGTTGGCGTTTTTAAATGTTGAGGTTTATGTTGAATTTGTTGATGTTTTTCAATGTTGAGGTTATTGTTGAATTTGTTGGTGTTTTTCAATGTTGAGGTTGTTGTTGAATTTGTTGGCTTTTTTAAATGTTGAGGTTTATGTTGAATTTGTTGATGTTTTTCAATGTTGAGGTTGTTGTTGAATTTGTTGGTGTTTTTCAATGTTGAGGTTGTTGTTGAATTTGTTGGTGTTTTTCAATGTTGAATTTGTTGTTGAATTCGTTGGTGTTTTTAATTGTTGAGGTTGTTGTTGAATTTGTTGGTGTTTTTCAATGTTGAGGTTGTTGTTGTTTTTCAATGTTGAGGTTGTTGTTGAATTTGTTGGTGTTTTTCAATGTTGAGGTTGTTGTTGAATTTGTTGGTGTTTTTCAATGTTGTGGTTGTTTTTGTTTTTCAATGTTGAGGTTGTTGTTGAATTTGTTGGTGTTTTTCAATTTCGAGGTTGTTGTTGAATTTGTTGGTGTTTTTCAATGTTGAAGTTGTTGTTGAATTTGTTGGTGTTTTTCAATGTTGAGGTTGTTGTTGTTTTTCAATGTTCAGGTTGTTGTTGAATTGGTTGGTGTTTTTCAATGTTGAGGTTGTTGTTGTTTTTCAATGTTGAGGTTGTTGTTTTTCAATGTTGAGCTTGTTGTTGAATTTGTTGGTGTTTTCAATGTTGAGGTTGTTGTTGAATTTGTTGGTGTTTTTCAATTTCGAGGTTGTTGTTGAATTTGTTGGTGTTTTTCAATGTTGAGGTTGTTGTTGTTTTTCAATGTTGAGCTTGTTGTTGAATTTGTTGGTGTTTTTCAATGTTGAGGTTGTTGTTGAATTTGTTGGTGTTTTTAAATGTTGAGGTTGTTGTTGAATTTGTTGGTGTTTTTCAATGTTGAGGTTGTTGTTGTTTTTCAATGTTGAGGTTGTTGTTGAATTTGTTGGTGTTTTTCAATGTTGAGGTTGTTGTTGTTCAATGTGGAGGTTGTTGTTGAATTTGTTGGCGTTTTTAAATGTTGACGTTGTTGTTGAATTTGTTGGTGTTTTTCAATGTTGAGGTTGTTGTTGAATTTGCTGGTGTTTTTCAATGTTGAGGTTGTTGTTGTTTTTCAATGTTGAAGTTGTTGTTGAATTTGTTGGTGTTTTTCAATGTTGAGGTTGTTGTTGTTTTTCAATGTTGAGGTTGTTGTTATTTTTCAATGTTGAGGTTGTTGTTGAATTTGTTAGTGTTTTTCAATTTCGAGGTTGTTGTTGAATTTGTTGGTGTTTTTCAATGTTTAAGTTGTTGTTGAATTTCTTGGTGTTTTTCAATGTTGAGGTTGTTGTTGTTTTTCAATGTTGAGGTTGTTGTTGAATTTGTTGGTGTTTTTCAATGTTGAGGTTGTTGTTGTTTTTCAATGTTGAGGTTGTTGTTATTTTTCAATCTTGAGGTTGTTGTTGAATTTGTTGGTGTTGTTCAATGTTGAGGTTGTTGTTGAACTTGTTGGTGTTTTTCAATGTTGAGGTTGTTGTGGTTTTTAAATGTTGAGGTTGTTGTTGAATTTGTTGGTGTTTTTAATTGTTGAGGTTGTTGTTGAGGTTGTTGGTGTTTTTCAATGTTGAGGTTGTTGTTTTTCAATGTTGAGGTTGTTGTTGAATTTGTTCGTGTTTTTCAATTTTGAGGTTGTTGTTGAATTTGTTGGTGTTTTTCAATGTTGAGGTTGTTGTAGTTTTTCCATGTTGAGGTTGTGGTTGAATTTGTTGGTGTTTTTCAATGTCGAGGTTGTTGTTGAATTTGTTGGTGTTTTTCAATGTTGAAGTTGTTGTTGAATTTATTGGTGTTTTTCAATGTTGAGGTTGTTGTTGAATTTGTTGTTGTTTTTCAATGTTGAGGTTGTTGTTGTTTTTCAATGTTGAGGTTGTTGTTGAATTTGTTGGTGTTTTTCAATGTTGAGGTTGTTGTTGTTGTTCAATGTGGAGGTTGTTGTTGAATTTGTTGGTGTTTTTCAATGTCGAGGTTGTTGTTGAATTTGTTGGTGTTTTTCAATGTTGAGGTTGTTGTTGAATTTGTTGGTGTTTTTAAATGTTGAGGTTGTTGTTGAATATTGTGGTGTTTTTCAATGTTGAGGTTGTTCTTGTTTTTCAATGCTGAGGTTGTTGTTGAATTTGTTGGTGTTTTTCAATGTTGAGGTTGTTGTTGTTTTTCAATGTTGAGGTTGTTGTTGAATTTGTTGGTGTTTTTCAATGTTGAAGTTGTTGTTGTTTTTCAATGTTGAGGTTGTTGTTGAATTTGTTGGTGTTTTTCAATGTTGAGGTTGTTCTTGTTTTTCAATGCTGAGTTTGTTGTTGAATTTGTTGGTGTTTTTCAATGTTCAGGTTGTTGTTGTTTTTCAATGTTGAGGTTGTTGTTGAATTTGTTGGTGTTTTTCAATTTCGAGGTTGTTGTTGAATTTGTTGGTGTTTTTCAATGTTGAAGTTGTTGTTGAATTTGTTGGTGTTTTTCAATGTTGAGGTTGTTGTTGAATTTGTTGGCGTTTTTAAATGTTGAGGTTTATGTTGAATTTGTTGATGTTTTTCAATGTTGAGGTTGTTGTTGAATTTGTTGGTGTTTTTCAATGTCGAGGTTGTTGTTGAATTTGTTGGTGTTTTTCAATGTTGAATTTGTTGTTGAATTTGTTGGTGTTTTTCAATGTTGAGGTTGTTGCTGTTTTTCAATGTTGAGGTTGTTGTTGAATTTGTTGGTGTTTTTCAATGTTGAGGTTGTTGTTGAACTTGTTGGTGTTTTTCAATGTTGAGGTTGTTGTGGTTTTTAAATGTTGAGGTTGTTGTTGAATTCGTTGGTGTTTTTAATTGTTGAGGTTGTTGTTGAATTTGTTGGTGTTTTTCAATGTTGAGGTTGTTGTTGTTTTTCAATGTTGAGGTTGTTGTTGAATTTGTTGGTGTTTTTCAATGTTGAGGTTGTTGTTGAATTTGTTGGTGTTTTTCAATGTTGTGGTTGTTGTTGTTTTTCAATGTTGAGGTTGTTGTTGAATTTGTTGGTGTTTTTCAATGTTGAGGTTGTTGTTGAATTTGTTGGCGTTTTTAAATGTTGAGGTTTATGTTGAATTTGTTGATGTTTTTCAATGTTGAGGTTGTTGTTGAATTTGTTGGTGTTTTTCAATGTTGAGGTTGTTTTTCAATGTTGAGCTTGTTGT
This sequence comes from Isurus oxyrinchus, assembly GCA_026770705.1. Classification (NCBI taxonomy): domain Eukaryota; kingdom Metazoa; phylum Chordata; class Chondrichthyes; order Lamniformes; family Lamnidae; genus Isurus; species Isurus oxyrinchus. The sequence goes on along the minus strand of JANJGN010001055.1, from coordinate 195,460 downwards.
TGAATTTGTTGGTGTTTTCAATTTCGAGGTTGTTGTTGAATTTGTTGGTGTTTTTCAATGTTGAAGTTGTTGTTGAATTTGTTGGTGTTTTTCAATGTTGAGGTTGTTGTTGAATTTGTTGGTGTTTTTAAATGTTGAGGTTGTTGTTGAATTTGTTGGTGTTTTTCAATGTTGAGGTTGTTGTTGTTTTTCAATGTTGAGGTTGTTGTTGAATTTGTTGGTGTTTTTCAATGTTGAGGTTGTTGTTGTTGTTCAATGTGGAGGTTGTTGTTGAATTTGTTGGCGTTTTTAAATGTTGACGTTGTTGTTGAATTTGTTGGTGTTTTTCAATGTTGAGGTTGTTGTTGAATTTGCTGGTGTTTTTCAATGTTTAGGTTGTTGTTGTTTTTCAATGTTGAGGTTGTTGTTGAATTTGTTGGTGTTTTTCAATGTTGAGGTTGTTGTTGAATTTGTTGGTGTTTTTCAATGTTGAAGTTGTTGTTGTTTTTCAATGTTGAGGTTATTCTTGAATTTGTTGGTGTTTTTCAATGTTGAGGTTGTTGTTGAATTTGTTGGCGTTTTTAAATGTTGAGGTTTATGTTGAATTTGTTGATGTTTTTCAATGTTGAGGTTATTGTTGAATTTGTTGGTGTTTTTCAATGTTGAGGTTGTTGTTGAATTTGTTGGCGTTTTTAAATGTTGAGGTTTATGTTGAATTTGTTGATGTTTTTCAATGTTGAGGTTGTTGTTGAATTTGTTGGTGTTTTTCAATGTCGAGGTTGTTGTTGAATTTGTTGGTGTTTTTCAATGTTGAATTTGTTGTTGAATTTGTTGGTGTTTTTCAATGTTGAGGTTGTTGCTGTTTTTCAATGTTCAGGTTGTTGTTGAATTTGTTGGTGTTTTTCAATGTTGAGGTTGTTGTTGAACTTGTTGGTGTTTTTAAATGTTGAGGTTGTTGTTGAATTCGTTGGTGTTTTTAATTGTTGAGGTTGTTGTTGAATTTGTTGATGTTTTTCAATGTTGAGGTTGTTGTTGTTTTTCAATGTTGAGGTTGTTGTTGAATTTGTTGGTGTTTTTCAATGTTGAGGTTGTTGTTGAATTTGTTGGTGTTTTTCAATGTTGAGGTTGTTGTTGAATTTGTTGGCGTTTTTAAATGTTGAGGTTTATGTTGAATTTGTTGATGTTTTTCAATGTTGAGGTTGTTGTTGAATTTGTTGTTGTTTTTCAATGTTGAGGTTGTTGTTGTTTTTCAATGCTGAGGTTGTTGTTGAATTTGTTGGTGTTTTTCAATTTCGAGGTTGTTGTTGAATTTGTTGGTGTTTTTCAATGTTGAAGTTGTTGTTGAATTTGTTGGTGTTTTTCAATGTTGAGGTTGTTGTTGTTTTTCAATGTTCAGGTTGTTGTTGAATTGGTTGGTGTTTTTCAATGTTGAGGTTGTTGTTGTTTTTCAATGTTGAGGTTGTTGTTTTTCAATGTTGAGCTTGTTGTTGAATTTGTTGGTGTTTTCAATGTTGAGGTTGTTGTTGAATTTGTTGGTGTTTTTCAATTTCGAGGTTGTTGTTGAATTTGTTGGTGTTTTTCAATGTTGAGGTTGTTGTTGTTTTTCAATGTTCAGGTTGTTGTTGAATTGGTTGGAGTTATTCAATGTTGAGGTTGTTGTTGTTTTTCAATGTTGAGGTTGTTGTTTTTCAATGTTGAGCTTGTTGTTGAATTTGTTGGTGTTTTCAATTTCGAGGTTGTTGTTGAATTTGTTGGTGTTTTTCAATGTTGAAGTTGTTGTTGAATTTGTTGGTGTTTTTCAATGTTGAGGTTGTTGTTGAATTTGTTGGTGTTTTTAAATGTTGAGGTTGTTGTTGAATTTGTTGGTGTTTTTCAATGTTGAGGTTGTTGTTGTTTTTCAATGTTGAGGTTGTTGTTGAATTTGTTGGTGTTTTTCAATGTTGAGGTTGTTGTTGTTGTTCAATGTGGAGGTTGTTGTTGAATTTGTTGGCGTTTTTAAATGTTGACGTTGTTGTTGAATTTGTTGGTGTTTTTCAATGTTGAGGTTGTTGTTGAATTTGCTGGTGTTTTTCAATGTTTAGGTTGTTGTTGTTTTTCAATGTTGAGGTTGTTGTTGAATTTGTTGGTGTTTTTCAATGTTGAGGTTGTTGTTGAATTTGTTGGTGTTTTTCAATGTTGAAGTTGTTGTTGTTTTTCAATGTTGAGGTTATTCTTGAATTTGTTGGTGTTTTTCAATGTTGAGGTTGTTGTTGAATTTGTTGGCGTTTTTAAATGTTGAGGTTTATGTTGAATTTGTTGATGTTTTTCAATGTTGAGGTTATTGTTGAATTTGTTGGTGTTTTTCAATGTTGAGGTTGTTGTTGAATTTGTTGGCTTTTTTAAATGTTGAGGTTTATGTTGAATTTGTTGATGTTTTTCAATGTTGAGGTTGTTGTTGAATTTGTTGGTGTTTTTCAATGTTGAGGTTGTTGTTGAATTTGTTGGTGTTTTTCAATGTTGAATTTGTTGTTGAATTCGTTGGTGTTTTTAATTGTTGAGGTTGTTGTTGAATTTGTTGGTGTTTTTCAATGTTGAGGTTGTTGTTGTTTTTCAATGTTGAGGTTGTTGTTGAATTTGTTGGTGTTTTTCAATGTTGAGGTTGTTGTTGAATTTGTTGGTGTTTTTCAATGTTGTGGTTGTTTTTGTTTTTCAATGTTGAGGTTGTTGTTGAATTTGTTGGTGTTTTTCAATTTCGAGGTTGTTGTTGAATTTGTTGGTGTTTTTCAATGTTGAGGTTGTTGTTGTTTTTCAATGTTCAGGTTGTTGTTGAATTGGTTGGTGTTTTTCAATGTTGAGGTTGTTGTTGTTTTTCAATGTTGAGGTTGTTGTTTTTCAATGTTGAGCTTGTTGTTGAATTTGTTGGTGTTTTCAATGTTGAGGTTGTTGTTGAATTTGTTGGTGTTTTTCAATTTCGAGGTTGTTGTTGAATTTGTTGGTGTTTTTCAATGTTGAGGTTGTTGTTGTTTTTCAATGTTGAGCTTGTTGTTGAATTTGTTGGTGTTTTTCAATGTTGAGGTTGTTGTTGAATTTGTTGGTGTTTTTAAATGTTGAGGTTGTTGTTGAATTTGTTGGTGTTTTTCAATGTTGAGGTTGTTGTTGTTTTTCAATGTTGAGGTTGTTGTTGAATTTGTTGGTGTTTTTCAATGTTGAGGTTGTTGTTGTTCAATGTGGAGGTTGTTGTTGAATTTGTTGGCGTTTTTAAATGTTGACGTTGTTGTTGAATTTGTTGGTGTTTTTCAATGTTGAGGTTGTTGTTGAATTTGCTGGTGTTTTTCAATGTTGAGGTTGTTGTTGTTTTTCAATGTTGAAGTTGTTGTTGAATTTGTTGGTGTTTTTCAATGTTGAGGTTGTTGTTGTTTTTCAATGTTGAGGTTGTTGTTGAATTTGTTAGTGTTTTTCAATTTCGAGGTTGTTGTTGAATTTGTTGGTGTTTTTCAATGTTTAAGTTGTTGTTGAATTTCTTGGTGTTTTTCAATGTTGAGGTTGTTGTTGTTTTTCAATGTTGAGGTTGTTGTTGAATTTGTTGGTGTTTTTCAATGTTGAGGTTGTTGTTGTTTTTCAATGTTGAGGTTGTTGTTATTTTTCAATCTTGAGGTTGTTGTTGAATTTGTTGGTGTTGTTCAATGTTGAGGTTGTTGTTGAACTTGTTGGTGTTTTTCAATGTTGAGGTTGTTGTGGTTTTTAAATGTTGAGGTTGTTGTTGAATTTGTTGGTGTTTTTAATTGTTGAGGTTGTTGTTGAGGTTGTTGGTGTTTTTCAATGTTGAGGTTGTTGTTTTTCAATGTTGAGGTTGTTGTTGAATTTGTTCGTGTTTTTCAATTTTGAGGTTGTTGTTGAATTTGTTGGTGTTTTTCAATGTTGAGGTTGTTGTAGTTTTTCCATGTTGAGGTTGTGGTTGAATTTGTTGGTGTTTTTCAATGTCGAGGTTGTTGTTGAATTTGTTGGTGTTTTTCAATGTTGAAGTTGTTGTTGAATTTATTGGTGTTTTTCAATGTTGAGGTTGTTGTTGAATTTGTTGTTGTTTTTCAATGTTGAGGTTGTTGTTGTTTTTCAATGTTGAGGTTGTTGTTGAATTTGTTGGTGTTTTTCAATGTTGAGGTTGTTGTTGTTGTTCAATGTGGAGGTTGTTGTTGAATTTGTTGGTGTTTTTCAATGTCGAGGTTGTTGTTGAATTTGTTGGTGTTTTTCAATGTTGAGGTTGTTGTTGAATTTGTTGGTGTTTTTAAATGTTGAGGTTGTTGTTGAATATTGTGGTGTTTTTCAATGTTGAGGTTGTTCTTGTTTTTCAATGCTGAGGTTGTTGTTGAATTTGTTGGTGTTTTTCAATGTTGAGGTTGTTGTTGTTTTTCAATGTTGAGGTTGTTGTTGAATTTGTTGGTGTTTTTCAATGTTGAAGTTGTTGTTGTTTTTCAATGTTGAGGTTGTTGTTGAATTTGTTGGTGTTTTTCAATGTTGAGGTTGTTCTTGTTTTTCAATGCTGAGTTTGTTGTTGAATTTGTTGGTGTTTTTCAATGTTCAGGTTGTTGTTGTTTTTCAATGTTGAGGTTGTTGTTGAATTTGTTGGTGTTTTTCAATGTTGAAGTTGTTGTTGTTTTTCAATGTTGAGGTTGTTGTTGAATTTGTTGGTGTTTTTCAATGTTGAGGTTGTTGTTGAATTTGTTGGTGTTTTTCAATGTTGAGGTTGTTGTTGAATTTGTTGGTGTTTTTCAATGTTGTGGTTGTTGTTGTTTTTCAATGTTGAGGTTGTTGTTGAATTTGTTGGTGTTTTTCAATGTTGAAGTTGTTGTGGTTTTTAAAAGTTGAGGTTGTTGTTGAATTCGTTGGTGTTTTCAATTGTTGAGGTTGTTGTTGAATTTGTTTGTGTTTTTCAATGTTGAGGTTGTTGTTGAATTTGTTGGTGTTTTTCAATGTTGTGGTTGTTGTTGTTTTTCAATGTTGAGGTTGTTGTTGAATTTGTTGGTGTTATTCAATGTTGAGGTTGTTGTTGAATTTGTTGGCGTTTTTAAATGTTGAGGTTTATGTTGAATTTGTTGATGTTTTCCAATGTTGAGGTTGTTGTTGAATTTGTTGGTGTTTTTCAATGTTGAGGTTGTTGTTGTTTTTCAATGTTGAGGTTGTTGTTGAATTTGTTGGTGTTTTTCAATTTCGAGGTTGTTGTTGAATTTGTTGGTGTTTTTCAATGTTGAAGTTGTTGTTGAATTTGTTGGTGTTTTTCAATGTTGAGGTTGTTGTTGTTTTTCAATGTTCAGGTTGTTGTTGAAGTGGTTGGTGTTTTTCAATGTTGAGGTTGTTGTTGTTTTTCAATGTTGAGGTTGTTGTTGAATTTGTTGGTGTTTTTCAATGTTGAGGTTGTTGTTGAATATGTTGGCGTTTTTAAATGTTCAGGTTGTTGTTGAATTTGTTGGTGTTTTTCAATGTTGAGGTTGTTGTTGAATTTGTTGGTGTTTTTCAATGTTGAGGTTGTTGTTGTTTTTCAATGTTGAGGTTGTTGTTATTTTTCAATGATGAGGTTGTTGTTGAATTTGTTGGTGTTTTTCAATGTTGAGGTTGTTGTTGAACTTGTTGGTGTTTTTCAATGTTGAGGTTGTTGCGGTTTTTAAATGTTGAGGTTGTTGTTGAATTTGTTGGTGTTTTTAATTGTTGAGGTTGTTGTTGAATTTGTTGGTGTTTTTCAATGTTGAGGTTGTTGTTGTTTTTCAATGTTGAGGTTGTTGTTGAATTTGTTGGTGTTTTTCAATGTTGAGGTTGTTGTTGTTTTTCAATGTTGAGGTTGTTGTTGAATTTGTTGGTGTTTTTCAATGTTGAAGTTGTTGTTGTTTTTCAATGTTGAGGTTGTTGTTGAATTTGTTGGTGTCTTTCAATGTTGAGGTAATTGTTGAATTTGTTGGTGTTTTTCAATGTTGAGGTTGTTGTTGAATTTGTTGTCGTTTTTAAATGTTGAGGTTTATGTTGAATTTGTTGATGTTTTTCAATGTTGAGGTTGTTGTTGAATTTGTTGGTGTTTTTCAATGTCGAGGTTGTTGTTGAATTTGTTGGTGTTTTTCAATGTTGAATTTGTTATTGAATTTGTTGGTGTTTTTCAATGTTGAGGTTGTTGTTGTTTTTCAATGTTGAGGTTGTTGTTGAATTTGTTGGTGTTTTTCAATGTTGAGGTTGTTGTTGAATATGTTGGCGTTTTTAAATGTTCAGGTTGTTGTTGAATTTGTTGGTGTTTTTCAATGTTGAGGTTGTTGGTGTTTTTCATTGTTGAGGTTGTTGTTTTTCAATGTTGAGGTTGTTGTTATTTTTCAATGATGAGGTTATTGTTGAATTTGTTGGTGTTTTTCAATGTTGAGGTTGTTGTTGAACTTGTTGCTGTTTTTCAATGTTGAGGTTGTTGTGGTTTTTAAATGTTGAGGTTGTTGTTGAATTTGTTGGTGTTTTTCAATGTTGAGGTTGTTGTTGTTTTTCAATGTTGAGGTTGTTGTTGAATTTGTTGGTGTTTTTCAATGTTGAAGTTGTTGTTGTTTTTCAATGTTGAGGTAGTTGTTGAATTTGTTGGTGTTTTTCAATGTTGAGGTTGTTGTTGAATTTGTTGGTGTTTTTCAATGTTGAGGTTGTAGTTGTTTTTCAATGTTGAGGTTATTGTTGAATTTGTTGGTGTTTTTCAATGTTGAGGTTGTTGTTGAATTTGTTGGTGTTTTTCAATGTTGAGGTTGTTGTTGAATTTGTTGGCGTTTTTAAATGTTGAGGTTTATGTTGAATTTGTTGTTGAATTTGTTGGTGTTTTTCAATGTTGAGGTTGTTGCTGTTTTTCAATGTTGAGGTTGTTGTTGAATTTGTTGGTGTTTTTCAGTGTTGAGGTTATTGTTGAATTTGTTGGTGTTTTTCAATGTTGAGGTTGTTGTTGAATTTGTTGGCGTTTTTAAATGTTGAGGTTTATGTTGAATTTGTTGATGTTTTTCAATGTTGAGGTTGTTGTTGAATTTGTTGGTGTTTTTCAATGTTGAATTTGTTGTTGAATTTGTTGGTGTTTTTTAATGTTGAGGTTGTTGCTGTTTTTCAATGTTGAGGTTGTTGTTGAATTTGTTGGTGTTTTTCAATGTTGAGGTTGTTGTTGAATATGTTGGCGTTTTTAAATGTTCAGATTGTTGTTGAATTTGTTGGTGTTTTTCAATGTTGAGGTTGTTGAATTTGATGGTGTTTTTCGATGTTGAGGTTGTTGATGTTTTTCAATGTTGAGGTTGTTGATGTTTTTCAATGTTGAGGTTGTTGTTATTTTTCAATGTTGAGGTTGTTGTTGAATTTGTTGGTGTTTTTCAATGTTGAGGTTGTTGTTGAACTTGTTGGTGTTTTTCAATGTTGAGGTTGTTGTGGTTTTTAAAAGTTGAGGTTGTTGTTGAATTCGTTGGTGTTTTTAATTGTTGAGGTTGTTGTTGAATTTGTTGGTGTTTTTCAATGTTGAGGTTGTTGTTGAATTTGTTGGTGTTTTGCAATGTTGTGGTTGTTGTTGTTTTTCAATGTTGAGGTTGTTGTTGAATTTGTTGGTGTTATTCAATGTTGAGGTTGTTGTTGAATTTGTTGGCGTTTTTAAATGTTGAGGTTTATGTTGAATTTGTTGATGTTTTTCAATGTTGAGGTTGTTGTTGAATTTGTTGGTGTTTTTCAATGTTGAGGTTGTTGTTGAATATGTTGGCGTTTTTAAATGTTCAGATTGTTGTTGAATTTGTTGGTGTTTTTCAATGTTGAGGTTGTTGTTGAATTTGATGGTGTTTTTCGATGTTGAGGTTGTTGATGTTTTTCAATGTTGAGGTTGTTGTTATTTTTCAATGTTGAGGTTGTTGTTGAATTTGTTGGTGTTTTTCAATGTTGAGGTTGTTGTTGAACTTGTTGGTGTTTTTCAATGTTGATGTTGTTGTGGTTTTTAAAAGTTGAGGTTGTTGTTGAATTCGTTGGTGTTTTCAATTGTTGAGGTTGTTGTTGAATTTGTTGGTGTTTTTCAATGTTGAGGTTGTTGTTGAATTTGTTGGTGTTTTTCAATGTTGTGGTTGTTGTTGTTTTTCAATGTTGAGGTTGTTGTTGAATTTGTTGGTGTTATTCAATGTTGAGGTTGTTGTTGAATTTGTTGGCGTTTTTAAATGTTGAGGTTTATGTTGAATTTGTTGATGTTTTTCAATGTTGAGGTTGTTGTTGAATTTGTTGGTGTTTTTCAATGTTGAGGTTGTTGTTGTTTTTCAATGTTGAGGTTGTTGTTGAATTTGTTGGTGTTTTTCAATTTCGAGGTTGTTGTTGAATTTGTTGGTGTTTTTCAATGTTGAAGTTGTTGTTGAATTTGTTGGTGTTTTTCAATGTTGAGGTTGTTGTTGTTTTTCAATGTTCAGGTTGTTGTTGAAGTGGTTGGTGTTTTTCAATGTTGAGGTTGTTGTTGTTTTTCAATGTTGAGGTTGTTGTTGAATTTGTTGGTGTTTTTCAATGTTGAGGTTGTTGTTGAATATGTTGGCGTTTTTAAATGTTCAGGTTGTTGTTGAATTTGTTGGTGTTTTTCAATGTTGAGGTTGTTGTTGAATTTGTTGGTGTTTTTCAATGTTGAGGTTGTTGTTGTTTTTCAATGTTGAGGTTGTTGTTATTTTTCAATGATGAGGTTGTTGTTGAATTTGTTGGTGTTTTTCAATGTTGAGGTTGTTGTTGAACTTGTTGGTGTTTTTCAATGTTGAGGTTGTTGCGGTTTTTAAATGTTGAGGTTGTTGTTGAATTTGTTGGTGTTTTTAATTGTTGAGGTTGTTGTTGAATTTGTTGGTGTTTTTCAATGTTGAGGTTGTTGTTGTTTTTCAATGTTGAGGTTGTTGTTGAATTTGTTGGTGTTTTTCAATGTTGAGGTTGTTGTTGAATTTTTTGGTGTTTTTCAATGTTGAGGTTGTTGTAGTTTTTCAATGTTGAGGTTGTTGTTGAATTTGTTGGTGTTTTTCAATGTCGAAGTTGTTGTTGAATTTGTTGGTGTTTTTCAATGTTGAGGTTGTTCGTTGAATTTGTTGGTGTTTTTAAATGTTGAGGTTGTTGTTGAATTTGTTGGTGTTTTTCAATGTTGAGGTTGTTGTTGTTTTTCAATGTTGAGGTTGTTGTTGAATTTGTTGGTGTTTTTCAATGTTGAAGTTGTTGTTGTTTTTCAATGTTGAGGTTGTTGTTGAATTTGTTGGTGTCTTTCAATGTTGAGGTAATTGTTGAATTTGTTGGTGTTTTTCAATGTTGAGGTTGTTGTTGAATTTGTTGTCGTTTTTAAATGTTGAGGTTTATGTTGAATTTGTTGATGTTTTTCAATGTTGAGGTTGTTGTTGAATTTGTTGGTGTTTTTCAATGTCGAGGTTGTTGTTGAATTTGTTGGTGTTTTTCAATGTTGAATTTGTTATTGAATTTGTTGGTGTTTTTCAATGTTGAGGTTGTTGTTGTTTTTCAATGTTGAGGTTGTTGTTGAATTTGTTGGTGTTTTTCAATGTTGAGGTTGTTGTTGAATATGTTGGCGTTTTTAAATGTTCAGGTTGTTGTTGAATTTGTTGGTGTTTTTCAATGTTGAGGTTGTTGGTGTTTTTCATTGTTGAGGTTGTTGTTTTTCAATGTTGAGGTTGTTATTTTTCAATGATGAGGTTATTGTTGAATTTGTTGGTGTTTTTCAATGTTGAGGTTGTTGTTGAACTTGTTGCTGTTTTTCAATGTTGAGGTTGTTGTGGTTTTTAAATGTTGAGGTTGTTGTTGAATTTGTTGGTGTTTTTCAATGTTGAGGTTGTTGTTGTTTTTCAATGTTGAGGTTGTTGTTGAATTTGTTGGTGTTTTTCAATGTTGAAGTTGTTGTTGTTTTTCAATGTTGAGGTAGTTGTTGAATTTGTTGGTGTTTTTCAATGTTGAGGTTGTTGTTGAATTTGTTGGTGTTTTTCAATGTTGAGGTTGTAGTTGTTTTTCAATGTTGAGGTTATTGTTGAATTTGTTGGTGTTTTTCAATGTTGAGGTTGTTGTTGAATTTGTTGGTGTTTTTCAATGTTGAGGTTGTTGTTGAATTTGTTGGCGTTTTTAAATGTTGAGGTTTATGTTGAATTTGTTGTTGAATTTGTTGGTGTTTTTCAATGTTGAGGTTGTTGCTGTTTTTCAATGTTGAGGTTGTTGTTGAATTTGTTGGTGTTTTTCAGTGTTGAGGTTATTGTTGAATTTGTTGGTGTTTTTCAATGTTGAGGTTGTTGTTGAATTTGTTGGCGTTTTTAAATGTTGAGGTTTATGTTGAATTTGTTGATGTTTTTCAATGTTGAGGTTGTTGTTGAATTTGTTGGTGTTTTTCAATGTTGAATTTGTTGTTGAATTTGTTGGTGTTTTTTAATGTTGAGGTTGTTGCTGTTTTTCAATGTTGAGGTTGTTGTTGAATTTGTTGGTGTTTTTCAATGTTGAGGTTGTTGTTGAATATGTTGGCGTTTTTAAATGTTCAGATTGTTGTTGAATTTGTTGGTGTTTTTCAATGTTGAGGTTGTTGAATTTGATGGTGTTTTTCGATGTTGAGGTTGTTGATGTTTTTCAATGTTGAGGTTGTTGATGTTTTTCAATGTTGAGGTTGTTGTTATTTTTCAATGTTGAGGTTGTTGTTGAATTTGTTGGTGTTTTTCAATGTTGAGGTTGTTGTTGAACTTGTTGGTGTTTTTCAATGTTGAGGTTGTTGTGGTTTTTAAAAGTTGAGGTTGTTGTTGAATTCGTTGGTGTTTTTAATTGTTGAGGTTGTTGTTGAATTTGTTGGTGTTTTTCAATGTTGAGGTTGTTGTTGAATTTGTTGGTGTTTTGCAATGTTGTGGTTGTTGTTGTTTTTCAATGTTGAGGTTGTTGTTGAATTTGTTGGTGTTATTCAATGTTGAGGTTGTTGTTGAATTTGTTGGCGTTTTTAAATGTTGAGGTTTATGTTGAATTTGTTGATGTTTTTCAATGTTGAGGTTGTTGTTGAATTTGTTGGTGTTTTTCAATGTTGAGGTTGTTGTTGTTTTTCAATGTTGAGGTTGTTGTTGAATTTGTTGGTGTTTTTCAATTTCGAGGTTGTTGTTGAATTTGTTGGTGTTTTTCAATGTTGAAGTTGTTGTTGAATTTGTTGGTGTTTTTCAATGTTGAGGTTGTTGTTGTTTTTCAATGTTCAGGTTGTTGTTGAATTGGTTGGTGTTTTTCAATGTTGAGGTTGTTGTTGTTTTTCAATGTTGAGCTTGTTGTTGAATTTGTTGGTGTTTTCAATGTTGAGGTTGTTGTTGAATTTGTTGGTGTTTTTCAATTTCGAGGTTGTTTTTGAATTTGTTGGTGTTTTTTCAATGTTGAAGTTGTTGTTGAATTTGTTGGTGTTTTTCAATGTTGAGGTTGTTGTTGAATTTGTTGGTGTTTTTAAATGTTGAGGTTGTTGTTGAATTTGTTGGTGTTTTTCAATGTTGAGGTTGTTGTTGTTTCTCAATGTTGAGGTTGTTGTTGAATTTGTTGGTGTTTTTCAATGTTGAGGTTGTTGTTGTTCAATGTGGAGGTTGTTGAATTTGTTGGCGTTTTTAAATGTTGACGTTGTTGTTGAATTTGTTGGTGTTTTTCAATGTTGAGGTTGTTGTTGTTTTTCAATGTTGAGGTTATTGTTGAATTTGTTGGTGTTTTTCAATGTTGAGGTTGTTGTTGAATTGTTGGCGTTTTTAAATGTTGAGGTTTATGTTGAATTTGTTGATGTTTTTCACTGTTGAGGTTGTTGTTGAATTTGTTGATGTTTTTCAATGTCGAGGTTGTTGTTGAATTTGTTGGTGTTTTTCAATGTTGAATTTGTTATTGAATTTGTTGTTGTTTTTCAATGTTGAGGTTGTTGTTGTTTTTCAATGTTGAGGTTGTTGTTGAATTTGTTGGTGTTTTTCAGTGTTGAGGTTGTTGTTGAATATGTTGGCGTTTTCAAATGTTCAGGTTGTTGTTGAATTTGTTGGTGTTTTTCAATGTCGAGGTTGTTGTTGAATTTGTTGGTGTTTTTCAATGTTGAGGTTGTTGTTGTTTTTCAATGTTGAGGTTGTTGTTATTTTTCAATGATGATGTTGTTGTTGAATTTGTTGGTGTTTTTCAATGTTGAGGTTGTTGTTGAACTTGTTGGTGTTTTTCAATGTTGAGGTTGTTGCGGTTTTTAAATGTTGAGGTTGTTGTTGAATATGTTGGTGTTTTTAATTGTTGAGGTTGTTGTTGAATTTGTTGGTGTTTTTCAATGTTGAGGTTGTTGTTGTTTTTTCAATGTTGAGGTTGTTGTTGAATTTGTTGGTGTTTTTCAATGTTGAGGTTGTTGTTGAATTTGTTGGTGTTTTTCAATGTTGAGGTTGTTGTAGTTTTTCAATGTTGAGGTTGTTGTTGAATTTGTTGGTGTTTTTCAATGTCGAAGTTGTTGTTGAATTTGTTGGTGTTTTTCAATGTTGAGTTTGTTCGTTGAATTTGTTGGTGTTTTTAAATGTTGAGGTTGTTGTTGAATTTGTTGGTGTTTTTCAATGTTGAGGTTGTTGTTGTTTTTCAATGTTGAGGTTGTTGTTGAATTTTTTGGTGTTTTTCAATGTTGAAGTTGTTGTTGTTTTTCAATGTTGAGGTTGTTGTTGAATTTGTTGGTGTCTTTCAATGTTGAGGTAATTGTTGAATTTGTTGGTGTTTTTCAATGTTGAGGTTGTTGTTGAATTTGTTGGCGTTTTTAAATGTTGAGGTTTATGTTGAATTTGTTGGTGTTTTTAAATGTTGAGGTTGTTGTTGAATTTGTTGGTGTTTTTTCAATGTTGAGGTTGTTGTTGTTTTTCAATGTTGAGGTTGTTGTTGAATTTTTTGGTGTTTTTCAATGTTGAAGTTGTTGTTGTTTTTCAATGTTGAGGTTGTTGTTGAATTTGTTGGTGTCTTTCAATGTTGAGGTAATTGTTGAATTTGTTGGTGTTTTTCAATGTTGAGGTTGTTGTTGAATTTGTTGGCGTTTTTAAATGTTGAGGTTTATGTTGAATTTGTTGATGTTTTTCAATGTTGAGGTTGTTGTTGAATTTGTTGGTGTTTTTCAATGTTGTGGTTGTTGTTGAATTTGTTGGTGTTTTTCAATGTTGAGGTGTATGTTGAATTTGTTGATGTTTTTCAATGTTGAGGTTGTTGTTGAATTTGTTGGTGTTTTTCAATGTTGAGGTTGTTGTTGTTTTTCAATGTTGAGGGTTGTTGTTGAATTTGTTGGTGTTTTTCAATGTTGAGGTTGTTGTTGAATTTGTTGGTGTTTTTCAATGTTGAGGTTGTTGTTGTTTTTCAATGTTGAGGTTATTGTTGAATTTGTTGGTGTCTTTCAATGTTGAGGTGTTGTTGAATTTGTTGGCGTTTTTAAATGTTGAGGTTTATGTTGAATTTGTTGATGTTTTTCAATGTTGAGGTTGTTGTTGAATTTGTTGGTGTTCTTCAATGTTGAGTTTGTTGTTGTTTTTCAATGTTGAGGTTGTTGTTGAATTTGTTGGTGTTTTTCAATTTCGAGGTTGTTGTTGAATTGGTTGGTGTTTTTCAATGTTCAGGTTGTTGTTGTTTTTCAATGTTCAGGTTGTTGTTGAATTGGTTGGTGTTTTTCAATGTTGAGGTTGTTGTTGTTTTTCAATGTTGAGGTTGTTGTTGAATTTGTTGGTGTTTTTAAATGTTGAGGTTGTTGTTGAATATATTGGTGTTTTTCAATGTTGAGGTTGTTGTTGTTTTTCAATGCTGAGGTTGTTGTTGAATTTGTTGGTGTTTTTCAATGTTGAGGTTGTTGTTGAATTTGTTGGTGTTTTTCAATGTTGAGGTGGTTGTTGTTTTTCAATGTTGAGGTTGTTGTTGAATTTGTTGGTGTTTTTCAATGTTGAGGTTGTTGTTGTTTTTCAATGTTCAGGTTGTTGTTGAATTGGTTGGTGTTTTTCAATGTTGAGGTTGTTGTTGTTTTTCAATGTTGAGGTTGTTGTTGAATTTGTTGGTGTTTTTCAATGTTCAGTTTGTTGTTGTTTTTCAATGTTGAGGTTGTTGTTGAATTTGTTGGTGTTTTTCAATGTTGATGTTGTTGAATTTGTTGGTGTTTTTCAATGTTGAAGTTGTTGTTGAATTTGTTGGTGTTTTTCAATGTTGAGGTTGTTGTTCTTTTTCAATGTTGAGGTTGTTGTTGAATTTGTTGGTGTATTTCAATGTTGAGGTTGTTGTTGTTTTTCAATGCTGAGGTTGTTGTTGAATTTGTTTTTGTTTTTCAATGTTGAGGTTGTTGGTGAATTTGTTGGTGTTTTTCAATGTTGAGGTTGTTGTTGTTTTTCAATGTTGAGGTTATTGTTGAATTTGTTGGTGTTTTTCAATGTTGAGGTTGTTGTTGAATTTGTTGATGTTTTTCAATGTTGAGGTTGTTGTTGAATTTGTTGGTGTTTTTCAATGTTGAGGTTGTTGTTGTTTTTCAATGTTGAGGTTGTTGTTGAATTTGTTGGTGTTTTTCAATTTCGAGGTTGTTGAATTTGTTGGTGTTTTTCAATGTTGAAGTTGTTGTTGAATTTATTGGTGTTTTTCAATGTTGAGGTTGTTGTTGTTTTTCAATGTTCAGGTTGTTGTTGAATTGGTTGGTGTTTTTCAATGTTGAGGTTGTTGTTGTTTTTCAATGTTGAGGTTGTTGTTGTTTTTCAATGTTGAGGTTGTTGTTGAATTAGTTGCTGTTTTCAATGTTGAGGTTGTTGTTGAATTTGTTGTTGTTTTTCAATGTTGAGGTTGTTGTTGTTTTTCAATGTTGAGGTTGTTGTTGTATTTGTTGGTGTTTTTCAATGTTGAGGTTGTTGTAGTTTTTCAATGTTGAGGTTGTTGTTGAATTTGTTGGTGTTTTTCAATGTCGAGGTTGTTGTTGAATTTGTTGGTGTTTTTCAATGTTGAAGTTGTTGTTGAATTTGTTGGTGTTTTTCAATGTTGAGGTTGTTGCTGAATTTGTTGGTGTTTTTAAATGTTGAGGTTGTTGTTGAATTTGTTGGTGTTTTTCAATGTTGAGGTTGTTGTTATTTTTCAATGTTGAGGTTGTTGTTGTTGTTCAATGTGGAGGTTGTTGTTGAATTTGTTGGCGTTTTTAAATGTTGAGGTTGTTGTTGAATTTGTAGGTGTTTTTCAATGTTGAGGTTGTTGTTATTTTTCAATGCTTTGGTTGTTGTTGAATTTGTTGGTGTTTTTCATTTTCGAGGTTGTTGTTGAATTTTGTTGGTGTTTTTCAATGTTGAAGTTGTTGTTGAATTTGTTGGTGTTTTTCAATTTTGAGGTTGTTGTTGTTTTTCAATGTTGAGGTTGTTGTTGAATTTGTTGGTGTTTTTCAATATTGAGGTTGTTGTTGAATTTGTTGGTGTTTTTCAATGTTGTGGTTGTTGTTGTTTTTCAATGTTGAGGTTATTGTTGACTTTGTTGGTGTTTTTCAATGCTGAGGTTGTTGTTGAATTTGTTGGTGTTTTTCAATGTTGAGGTTGTTGTTGAATTTGTTGGTGTTTTTCAATGTTGAGGTTGTTGTTGTTTTTCAATGTTGAGGTTATTGTTGAATTTGTTGGTGTTTTTCAATGTTGAGGTTGTTGTTGAATTTGTTTGCGTTTTTAAATGTTGAGGTTTATGTTGAATTTGTTGATGTTTTTCAATGTTGAGGTTGTTGTTGAATTTGTTGGTGTTCTTCAATGTTGAGTTTGTTGTTGTTTTTCAATGTTGAGGTTGTTGTTGAATTTGTTGGTGTTTTTCAATTTCGAGGTTGTTGTTGAATTGGTTGGTGTTTTTCAATGTTCAGGTTGTTGTTGTTTTTCAATGTTCAGGTTGTTGTTGAATTGGGTCGTGTTTTTCAATGTTGAGGTTGTTGTTGTTTTTCAATGTTGAGGTTGTTGTTGAATTTGTTGGTGTTTTTAAATGTTGAGGTTGTTGTTGAATATATTGGTGTTTTTCAATGTTGAGGTTGTTGTTGTTTTTCAATGCTGAGGTTGTTGTTGAATTTGTTGGTGTTTTTCAATGTTGAGGTTGTTGTTGAATTTGTTGGTGTTTTTCAATGTTGAGGTGGTTGTTGTTTTTCAATGTTGAGGTTGTTGTTGAATTTGTTGGTGTCTTTCAATGTTGAGGTAATTGTTGAATTTGTTGGTGTTTTTCAATGTTGAGGTTGTTGTTGAATTGGTTGGTGTTTTTCAATGTTGAGGTTGTTGTTGTTTTTCAATGTTGAGGTTGTTGTTGAATTTGTTGGTGTTTTTAAATGTTGAGGTTGTTGTTGAATATATTGGTGTTTTTCAATGTTGAGGTTGTTGTTGTTTTTCAATGCTGAGGTTGTTGTTGAATTTGTTGGTGTTTTTCAATGTTGAGGTTATTGTTGAATTTGTTGGTGTTTTTCAATGTTGAGGTGGTTGTTGTTTTTCAATGTTGAGGTTGTTGTTGAATTTGTTGGTGTTTTTCAATTTCGAGGTTGTTGTTGAATTTGTTGGTGTTTTTCAATGTTGAAGTTGTTGTTGAATTTGTTGGCGTTTTTAAATGTTGAGGTTTATGTTGAATTGTTGATGTTTTTCAATGTTGAGGTTGTTGTTGAATTTGTTGGTGTTTTTCAATGTTGAGGTTGTTGTTGTTTTTCAATGTTGAGGTCGTTGTTGAATTTGTTGGTGTTTTTCAATTTCGAGGTTGTTGTTGAATTTGTTGGTGTTTTTCAATGTTGAAGTTGTTGTTGAATTTGTTGGTGTTTTTCAATGTTGAGGTTGTTGTTGTTTTTCAATTTTGAGGTTGTTGTTGAATTGGTTGGTGTTTTTCAATGTTGAGGTTGTTGTTGTTTTTCAATGTTGAGGTTGTTGCTAATGTGTTGGTGTTTTCAATGTTGAGGTTGTTGTTGAATTTCTTCGTGTTTTTCAATGTTGAGGTTGTGGTTGTTTTTCAATGTTGAGGTTGTTGTGGCATTTGTTGGTGTTTTTCAATGTTGAGGTTGTTGTAGTTTTTCAATGTTGAGGTTGTTGTTGAATTTGTTGGTGTTTTTCAATGTCGAGGTTGTTGTTGAATTTGTTGGTGTTTTTCAATGTTGAAGTTGTTTTTGAATTTGTTGGTGTTTTTCAATGTTGAGGTTGTTGTTGAATTTGTTGGTGTTTTTAAATGTTGAGGTTGTTGTTGAAGTTGCTGGTGTTTTTCAATGTTGAGGTTGTTGTTGTTTTTCAATGTTGAGGTTGTTGTTGAATTCTGATGGTGTTTTTCAATGTCGAGGTTGTTGCTGAATTTGTTGGTGTTTTTCAATGTTGAAGTTGTTGTTGAATTTGTTGGTGTTTTTTATGTTGAGGTTGTTGTTGTTTTTCAATGTTGAGGATGTTGTTGAATTTGTTGGTGTTTTTCAATGTTGAGGTTGTTGTTGTTTTTCAATGTTGAGGTTGTTGTTATTTTTCAATGTTGAGGTAGTTGTTGAATTTGTTGGTGTTTTTCAATTTCGAGGTTGTTGTTGAATTTGTTTGTGTTTTTAAATGTTGAAGTTGTTGTTGAATTTCTTGGTGTTTTTCAATGTTGAGGTTTTTGTTGTTTTTCAATGTTGAAGTTGTTGTTGAATTTGTTGGTGTTTTTTATGTTGAGGTTGTTGTTGTTTTTCAATGTTGAGGTTGTTGTTGAATTTGTTGGTGTTTTTCAATGTTGAGGTTGTTGTTGTTTTTCAATGTTGAGGTTGTTGTTATTTTTCAATGTTGAGGTTGTTGTTGAATTTGTTGGTGTTTTTCAATGTTGAGGTTGTTGTTGAACTTGTTGGTGTTTTTCAATGTTGAGGTTGTTGTAGTTTTTCAATGTTGAGGTTGTTGTTGAATTTGTTGGTGTTTTTCAATGTTGAGGTTGTTGTTGAATTTGTTGGTGTTTTTCAATGTTGTGGTTGTTGTAGTTTTTCAATGTTGAGGTTGTTGTTGAATTTGTTGGTGTTTTTCAATGTCGAGGTTGTTGTTGAATTTGTTGGTGTTTTTCAATGTTGAAGTTGTTGTTGAGTTTGTTGGTGTTTTTTCAATGTTGAGGTTGTTCGTTGAATTTGTTGGTGTTTTTAAATGTTGAGGTTGTTGTTGAATTTGATGGTGTTTTTCAATGTTGAGGTTGTTGTTGTTTTTCAATGTTGAGGTTGTTGTTGAATTTGTTGGTGTTTTTCAATGTTGAGGTTGTTGTTGTTCAATGTGGAGGTTGTTGTTGAATTTGTTGGTGTTTTTCACTGTCGAGGTTGTTGTTGAATTTGTTGGTGTTTTTCAATGTTGAATTTGTTGTTGAATTTGTTGGTGTTTTTCAATGTTCAGGTTGTTGTTGTTTTTCAATGTTGAGGTTGTTGTTGAATTTGTTGGTGTTTTTCGATGTTGAGGTTGTTGTTGAATTTGTTGGCGTTTTTAAATGTTCAGGTTGTTGTTGAATTTGTTGGTGTTTTTCAATGTTGAGGTTGTTGTTGTTTTTCAATGTTGAGGTTGTTGTTGTTTTTCAATGTTGAGGTTGTTGTTGTTTTTCAATGTTGAGGTTGTTGTTGAATTTGTTGGTGTTTTTCAATGTTGAGGTTGTTGTTGTTTTTCAATGTTGAGGTTGTTGTTGAATTTGTTGGTGTTTTTAAATGTTGAGGTTGTTGTTGAATATATTGGTATTTTTCAATGTTGAGGTTGTTGTTGTTTTTCAATGCTAAGGTTGTTGTTGAATTTGTTGGTGTTTTTCAATGTTCAGGTTGTTGTAGTTTTTCAATGTTGATGTTGTTGTTGAATTTGTTGGTGTTTTTCAATTTCGAGGTTGTTGTTGAATTTGTTGGTGTTTTTCAATGTTGAAGTTGTTGTTGAATTTGTTGGCGTTTTTCAATGTTGAGGTTGTTGTTGTTTTTCAATGTTCAGGTTGTTGTTGAATTGGTTGGTGTTTTTCAATGTTGAGGTTGTTGTTGTTTTTCAATGTTGAGGTTGTTGTTGAATTTGGTGGTGTTTTTAAATGTTGAGGTTGTTGTTGTTTTTCAATGTTGAGGTTGTTGTTGAATTTCTTGGTGTTTTTCAATGTTGAGGTTTTTGTTGTTTTTCAATGTTGAAGTTGTTGTTGAATTTGTTGGTGTTTTTTATGTTGAGGTTGTTGTTGTTTTTCAATGTTGAGGTTGTTGTTGAATTTGTTGGTGTTTTTCAATGTTGAGGTTGTTGTTGTTTTTCAATGTTGAGGTTGTTGTTATTTTTCAATGTTGAGGTTGTTGTTGAATTTGTTGGTGTTTTTCAATGTTGAGGTTGTTGTTGAACTTGTTGGTGTTTTTCAATGTTGAGGTTGTTGTAGTTTTTCAATGTTGAGGTTGTTGTTGAATTTGTTGGTGTTTTTCAATGTTGAGGTTGTTGTTGAATTTGTTGGTGTTTTTCAATGTTGTGGTTGTTGTAGTTTTTCAATGTTGAGGTTGTTGTTGAATTTGTTGGTGTTTTTCAATGTCGAGGTTGTTGTTGAATTTGTTGGTGTTTTTCAATGTTGAAGTTGTTGTTGAGTTTGTTGGTGTTTTTCAATGTTGAGGTTGTTCGTTGAATTTGTTGGTGTTTTTAAATGTTGAGGTTGTTGTTGAATTTGATCGTGTTTTTCAATGTTGAGGTTGTTGTTGTTTTTCAATGTTGAGGTTGTTGTTGAATTTGTTGGTGTTTTTCAATGTTGAGGTTGTTGTTGTTCAATGTGGAGGTTGTTGTTGAATTTGTTGGTGTTTTTCACTGTCGAGGTTGTTGTTGAATTTGTTGGTGTTTTTCAATGTTGAATTTGTTGTTGAATTTGTTGGTGTTTTTCAATGTTCAGGTTGTTGTTGTTTTTCAATGTTGAGGTTGTTGTTGAATTTGTTGGTGTTTTTCGATGTTGAGGTTGTTGTTGAATTTGTTGGCGTTTTTAAATGTTCAGGTTGTTGTTGAATTTGTTGGTGTTTTTCAATGTTGAGGTTGTTGTTGTTTTTCAATGTTGAGGTTGTTGTTGTTTTTCAATGTTGAGGTTGTTGTTGTTTTTCAATGTTGAGGTTGTTGTTGAATTTGTTGGTGTTTTTCAATGTTGAGGTTGTTGTTGTTTTTCAATGTTGAGGTTGTTGTTGAATTTGTTGGTGTTTTTAAATGTTGAGGTTGTTGTTGAATATATTGGTATTTTTCAATGTTGAGGTTGTTGTTGTTTTTCAATGCTAAGGTTGTTGTTGAATTTGTTGGTGTTTTTCAATGTTCAGGTTGTTGTAGTTTTTCAATGTTGATGTTGTTGTTGAATTTGTTGGTGTTTTTCAATTTCGAGGTTGTTGTTGAATTTGTTGGTGTTTTTCAATGTTGAAGTTGTTGTTGAATTTGTTGGCGTTTTTCAATGTTGAGGTTGTTGTTGTTTTTCAATGTTCAGGTTGTTGTTGAATTGGTTGGTGTTTTTCAATGTTGAGGTTGTTGTTGTTTTTCAATGTTGAGGTTGTTGTTGAATTTGGTGGTGTTTTTCAATTTCGAGGTTGTTGTTGAATTTGTTGGTGTTTTTCAATGTTGAAGTTGTTGTTGAATTTGTTGGTGTTTTTCAATGTTGAGGTTGTTGTTCTTTTTCAATGTTGAGGTTGTTGTTGAATTTGTTGGTGTTTTTCAATGTTGAGGTTGTTGTTGTTTTTCAATGCTGAGGTTGTTGTTGAATTTGTTGGTGTTTTTCAATGTTGAGGTTGTTGTTGTTTTTCAATGTTGATGTTATTGTTGAATTTGTTGGTGTTTTTCAATGTTGAGGTTGTTGTTGAATTTGTTGGCGTTTTTCAATGTTGTGGTTGTTGTAGTTTTTCAATGTTGAGGTTGTTGTTGAATTTGTTGGTGTTTTTCAATGTCGAGGTTGTTGTTGAATTTGTTGGTGTTTTTCAATGTTGAAGTTGTTGTTGAGCTTGTTGGTGTTTTTCAATGTTCAGGTTGTTGTTGTTTTTCAATGTTGAGGTTGTTGTTGAATTTGTTGGTGTTTTTCGATGTTGAGGTTGTTGTTGAATTTGTTGGCGTTTTTAAATGTTCAGGTTGTTGTTGAATTTGTTGGTGTTTTTCAATGTTGAGGTTGTTGTTGAATTTGTTGGTGTTTTTCAATGTTGAGGTTGTTGTTGTTTTTCAATGTTGAGGTTGTTGTTGAACTGGTTGGTGTTTTTCAATGTTGAGGTTGTTGTTGTTTTTCAATGTTGAGGTTGTTGTTGAATTTGTTGGTGTTTTTAAATGTTGAGGTTGTTGTTGAATATATTGGTGTTTTTCAATGTTGAGGTTGTTGTTGTTTTTCAATGCTAAGGTTGTTGTTGAATTTGTTGGTGTTTTTCAATGTTCAGGTTGTTGTTGTTTTTCAATGTTGAGGTTGTTGTTGTTTTTCAATGCTAAGGTTGTTGTTGAATTTGTTGGTGTTTTTCAATTTCGAGGTTGTTGTTGAATTTGTTGGTGTTTTTCAATGTTGAAGTTGTTGTTGAATTTGTTGGTGTTTTTCAATGTTGAGGTTGTTGTTGTTTTTCAATGTTGAGGTTGTTGTTGAATTTGTTGGTGTTTTTCAATGTTGAGGTTGTTGTTGAATTTGTTGGCGTTTTTAAATGCTGAGGTTTATGTTGAATTTGTTGATATTTTTCAATGTTGAGGTTGTTGTTGAATTTGTTGTTGTTTTTCAATGTTGAGGTTGTTGTTGAATTTGTTGGTGTTTTTCAATGTTGAAGTTGTTGTTGAATTTGTTGGTGCTTTTCAATGTTGAGGTTGTTGTTGAATTTGTTGGTGTTTTTAAATGTTAAGGTTGTTGTTGAATATATTGGTGTTTTTTCAATGTTGAGGTTGTTGTTGTTTTTCAATGCTGAGGTTGTTGTTGAATTTGTTGGTGTTTTTCAATGTTCAGTTTGTTGTTGTTTTTCAATGTTGAGGTTGTTGTTGAATTTGTTGGTGTTTTTCAATTTCGAGGTTGTTGTTGAATTTGTTGGTGTTTTTCAATGTTGAAGTTGTTGTTGAATTTGTTGGTGTTTTTCAATGTTGAGGTTGTTGTTCTTTTTCAATGTTGAGGTTGTTGTTGAATTTGTTGGGGTTTTTCAAAGTTGAGGTCGTTGTTGTTTTTCAATGCTGAGGTTGTTGTTGAATTTGTTGGTGTTTTTCAATGTTGAGGTTGATGTTGTTTTTCAATGTTGATGTTATTGTTGAATTTGTTGGTGTTTTTCAATGTTGAGGTTGTTGTTGAATTTGTTGGCGTTTTTAAATGTTGAGGTTTATGTTGAATTTGTTGATGTTTTTCAATGTTGAGGTTGTTGTTGAATTTGTTGGTGTTTTTCAATGTTGAGGTTGTTGTTGTTTTTCAATGTTGAGGTTGTTGTTGAATTTGTTGGTGTTTTTCAATTTCGAGGTTGTTGTTGAATTTGTTGGTGTTTTTCAATGTTGAAGTTGTTGTTGAATTTGTTGGTGTTTTTCAATGTTGAGTTTGTTGTTGTTTTTCAATGTTCAAGTTGTTGTTGCATTGGTTGGTGTTTTTCAATGTTGAGGTTGTTGTTGTTTTTCAATGTTGAGGTTGTTGTTGTTTTTCAATGTTGAGGTTGTTGTTGAATTAGTTGGTGTTTTCAATGTTGAGGTTGTTGTTGAATTTGTTGGTGATTTTCAATGTTGAGGTTGTTGTTGTTTTTCAATGTTGAGGTTGTTGTATTTGTTGGTGTTTTTCAATGTTGAGGTTGTTGTAGTTTTTCAATGTTGAGGTTGTTGTTGAATTTGTTGGTGTTTTTCAATGTCGAGGTTGTTGTTGAATTTGTTGCTGTTTTTCAATGTTGAAGTTGTTGTTGAATTTATTGGTGTTTTTCAATGTTGAGGTTGTTGTTGAATTTGTTGGTGTTTTTAAATGTTGATGTTGTTGTTGAATTTGTTGGTGTTTTTCAATGTTGAGGTTGTTGTTATTTTTCAATGTTGAGGTTGTTGTTCAATGTGGAGGTTGTTGGTGAATTTGTTGGCGTTTTTAAATGTTGAGGTTGTTGTTGAATTTGTAGGTGTTTTTCAATGTTGAGGTTGTTGTTGAATTTGTTGGTGTTTTTCAATGTTGAGGATCTTGTTGTTTTTCAATGTTGAGGTTGTTGTTGAATTTGATGGTGTTTTTCAATGTCGAGGTTGTTGCTGAATTTGTTGGTGTTTTTCAATGTTGAGGTTGTTGTTGAATATGTTGATGTTTTTCAATGTTGAGTTTGTTGTTGTTTTTCAATGTTGAGGTTGTTGTTATTTTTCAATGTTGTGGTTGTTGTTGAATTTGTTGGTGTTTTTCATTTTCGAGGTTGTTGTTGAATTTGTTGGTGTTTTTCAATGTTGAAGTTGTTGTTGAATTTGTTGGTGTTTTTCAATGTTGAGGTTGTTGTTCTTTTTCAATGTTGAGGTTGTTGTTGAATTTGTTGGTGTTTTTCAATGTTGAGGTTGTTGTTTTTCAATGCTGAGGTTGTTGTTGAATGTGTTGGTGTTTTTCAATGTTGAGTTTTTTGTTGTTTTTCAATGTTGAGGTTGTTGTTATTTTTCAATGTTGTGGTTGTTGTTGAATTTGTTGGTGTTTTTCATTTTCGAGGTTGTTGTTGAATTTGTTGGTGTTTTTCAATGTTGAAGTTGTTGTTGAATTTGTTGGTGTTTTTCAATGTTGAGGTTGTTGTTGTTTTTCAATGTTCAGGTTGTTGTTGAATTGGTTGGTGTTTTTCAATGTTGAGGTTGTTGTTGTTTTTCAATGTTGAGGTTGTTGTTGTTTTTCAATGTTGAGGTTGTTGTTGAATTAGTTGGTGTTTTCAATGTTGAGGTTGTTGTTGAATTTGTTGGTGTTTTTCAATGTTGAGGTTGTTGTCGTTTTTCAATGTTGAGGTTGTTGTTGAATTTGTTGGTGTTTTTCAATGTCGAGGTTGTTGTTGAATTTGTTGTTGTTTTTCAATGTTGAAGTTGTTGTTGAATTTGTTGGTGTTTTTCAATGTTGAGGTTGTTGTTGAATTTGTTGGTGTTTTTAAATGTTGATGTTGTTGTTGAATTTGTTGGTGTTTTTCAATGTTGAGGTTGTTGTTATTTTTCAATGTTGAGGTTGTTGTTGTTGTTCAATGTGGAGGTTTTTGGTGAATTTGTTGGCGTTTTTAAATGTTGAGGTTGTTGTTGAATTTGTAGGTGTTTTTCAATGTTGAGGTTGTTGTTGAATTTGTTGGTGTTTTTCAATGTTGAGGATCTTGTTGTTTTTCAATGTTGAGGTTGTTGTTGAATTTGATGGTGTTTTTCAATGTCGAGGTTGTTGTTGAATTTGTTGGTGTTTTTTATGTTGAGGTTGTTGTTGTTTTTCAATGTTGAGGTTGTTGTTGAATTTGTTGGTGTTTTTCAATGTTGAGTTTGTTGTTGTTTTTCAATGTTGAGGTTGTTGATATTTTTCAATTTTGCGGTTGTTGAATTTGTTGGTGTTTTTCATTTTCGAGGTTGTTGTTGAATTTGTTGGTGTTTTTCAATGTTGAAGTTGTTGTTGAATTTGTTGGTGTTTTTCAATGTTGAGGTTGTTGTTGTTTTTCAATGTTGAGGTTGTTGTTGAATTTGTTGGTGTTTTTCAATGTTGAGGTTGTTGTTTTTCAATGTTGAAGTTGTATTTGAATTTGTTGGTGTTTTTTATGTTGAGGTTGTTGTTGAATTTGTTGGTGTTTTTCAATGTTGAGGTTGTTGTTGTTTTTCAATGTTCAGGTTGTTGTTGAATTGGTTGTTGTTTTTCAATGTTGAGGTTGTTGTTTTTCAATGTTGAGGTTGTTGTTGTTTTTCAATGTTGAGGTTGTTGTTGAATTTGTTGGTGATTTCAATGTTGAGGTTGTTGTTGAATTTGTTGGTGTTTTTCAATGTTGAGGTTGTTGTTGTTTTTCAATGTTGAGGTTGTTGTTGTATTTGTTGGTGTTTTTCAATGTTGAGGTTGTTGTAGTTTTTCAATGTTGAGGTTGTTGTTGAATTTGTTGGTGTTTTTCAATGTCGAGGTTGTTGTTGAATTTGTTGGTGTTTTTCAATGTTGAAGTTGTTGTTGAATTTGTTGGTGTTTTTCAATGTTGAGGTTGTTGTTGAATTTGTTGGTGTTTTTAAATGTTGAGGTTGTTGTTGAATTTGTTGGTGTTTTTCAATGTTGAGGTTGTTGTTATTCTTCAATGTTGAGGTTGTTGTTGTTGTTCAATGTGGAGGTTGTTGTTGAATTTGTGGGCGTTTTTAAATGTTGAGGTTGTTGTTGAATTTGTTGGTGTTTTTCAATGTTGAGGTTGTTGTTGAATTTGTTGGTGTTTTTCAATGTTGAGGATCTTGTTGTTTTGCAATGTTGAGGTTGTTGTTGAATTTGTTGGTGTTTTTCAATGTTGAGGTTGTTGTTGTTTTTCAATGTTGAGGTTGTTGTTATTTGTCAATGTTGTGGTTATTGTTGAATTTGTTGGTGTTTTTCATTTTCGAGGTTGTTGTTGAATTTGTTGGTGTTTTTCAATGTTGAAGTTGTTGTTGAATTTCATGGTGTTTTTCAATGTTGAGGTTGTTGTTGTTTTTCGATGTTGAGGTTGTTGTTGAATTTGTTGTTGTTTTTCAATGTTGAGGTTGTTGTTATTTTTCAATGTTGAGGTGATTGTTGAATTTGTTGGTGTTTTTCAATGTTGAGGTTGTTGTTGTTTTTCAATGTTGAGGTTGTTGTTGTTTTTCAATATTGAGGTTGTTGTTGAATTTGATGGTGTTTTTCAATGTCGAGGTTGTTGTTGAATTTGTTGGTGTTTTTCAATGTTGAAGTTGTTGTTGAATTTGTTGGTGTTTTTTATGTTGAGGTTGTTGTTGAATTTGTTGGTGTTTTTCAATGTTGAGGTTGTTGTTGTTTTTCAATGTTCAGGTTGTTGTTGAATTGGTTGGTGTTTTTCAATGTTGAGGTTGTTGTTGTTTTTCAATGTTGAGGTTGTTGTTGTTTTTCAATGTTGAGGTTGTTGAATTTGTTGGTGATTTCAATGTTGAGGTTGTTGTTGAATTTGTTGGTGTTTTTCAATGTTGAGGTTGTTGTTGTTTTTCAATGTTGAGGTTGTTGTTGTATTTGTTGGTGTTTTTCAATGTTGAGGTTGTTGTAGTTTTTCAATGTTGAGGTTGTTGTTGAATTTGTTGGTGTTTTTCAATGTCGAGGTTGTTGTTGAATTTGTTGGTGTTTTTCAATGTTGAAGATGTTGTTGAATTTGTTGGTGTTTTACAATGTTGAGGTTGTTGTGGAACTTGTTGGTGTTTTTAAATGTTGAGGTTGTTGTTGAATTTGTTGGTGTTTTTCAATGTTGAGGTTGTTGTTATTTTTCAATGTTGAGGTTGTTGTTGTTGTTCAATGTGGAGGTTGTTGTTGAATTTGTTGGCGTTTTTAAATGTTGAGGAGGTTGTTGAATTTGTTGGTGTTTTTCAATGTTGAGGTTGTTGTTGAATTTGTTGGTGTTTTTCAATGTTGAGGATCTTTTTGTTTTTCAATGTTGAGGTTGTTGTTGAATTTGATGGTGTTTTTCAATGTCGAGGTTGTTGCTGAATTTGTTGGTATTTTTTATGTTGAGGTTGTTGTTGTTTTGCAATGTTGAGGTTGTTGTTGAATTTGTTGGTGTTTTTCAATGTTGAGGTTGTTGTTGTTTTTCAATGTTGAGGTTGTTGTTATTTTTCAATGTTGTGGTTGTTGTTGAATTTGTTGGTGTTTTTCATTTTCGAGGTTGTTGTTCAATTTGTTGGTGTTTTTCAATGTTGAAGTTGTTGTTGAATTTCTTGGTGTTTTTCATTGTTGAGGTTGTTGTTGTTTTTCGATGTTGAGGTTGTTGTTGAATTTGTTGTTGTTTTTCAATGTTGAGGTTGTTGTTGTTTTTCAATGTTGAGGTTGTTGTTATTTTTCAATGTTGAGGTGATTGTTGAATTTGTTATTGTTTTTCAATGTTGAGGTTGTTGTTGTTTTTCAATGTTGAGGTTGTTGTTGAATTTGTTGGTGTTTTTCAATGTTGAGGTTGTTGTTGTTGTTCAATGTGGAGGTTGTTGTTGAATTTGTTGGCGTTTTTAAATGTTGAGGTTGTTGTTGTTTTTCAATGTTGATGTTGTTGTTATTTTTCAATGTTGAAGTTGTTGTTGAATTTCTTGGTGTTTTTCAATGTTGAGGTTGTTGTTGTTTTTCAATGTTGAGGTTGTTGTTGCATTTGTTGGTGTTTTTCAATGTTGAGGTTGTTGTTGTTTTTCAATGTTGAGGTTGTTGTTATTTTTCAATGTTGAGGTTGTTGTTGAATTTGTTGGTGTTTTTCAATGTTGAGGTTGTTGTTGAACTTGTTGGTGTTTTTCAATGTTGAGGTTGTTGTTGTTTTTCAATGTTGAGGTTAATGTTCAATTTGTTGGTGGTTTTGAATGTTGAGGTTGTTGTTGAATTTGTTGGTGTTTTTCAATGTTGAGGTTGTTGTTGTTTTTCAATGTTGAGGTTGTTGTTGAATTTGTTGGTGTTTTTCAATGTTGAGGTTGTTGGTGTTTTTTATGTTGAGGTTGGTGTTGTTTTTCAATGCTGAGGTTGTTGTTGAATTTGTTGGTGTTTTTCAATGTTGAGGTTGTTGTTGAATTTGTTGGTGTTTTTCAATGTTGAGGTTGTTGTTGTTTTTCAATGTTGAGGTTGTTGTTGAATTTGTTGGTGTTTTTCAATGTTGAGGTTGTTGTTGTTTTTGAATGTTGAGGTTGTTGTTGAATTTGTTGGTGTTTTTCAATTTCGAGGTTGTTGCTGAATTTGATGGTGTTTTTCAATGTTGAAGTTGTTGTTGAATTTCTTGGTGTTTTTCAATGTTGAGGTTGTTGTTGTTTTTCAATGTTGAGGTTGTTGTTATTTTTCAATGTTGAGGTGATTGTTGAGTTTGTTGGTGTTTTTCAATGTTGAGGTTGTTGTTTTTCAATGCTGAGGTTGTTATTGTATTTGTTGGTGTTTTTCAATGTTGAGGTTGTTGTAGTTTTTCAATGTTGAGGTTGTTGTTAAATTTGTTGGTGTTTTTCAATGCCGAGGTTGTTGTTGAATTTGTTGGTGTTTTTCAAAGTTGAAGTTGTTGTTGAATTTGTTGGTGTTTATCAATGTTGAGGTTGTTGTTGAATTTGTTGGTGTTTTTCAATGTTCAGGTTGTTGTTGAATTTGTTGGTGTTTTTCAATGTTCAGGTTGTTGTTGTTTTTATTGTTGAGATTGTTGTTGAATTTGTTGGTGTTTTTAAATGTCGAGGTTGTTGAACTTCTTGGTGTTTTTCAATGTTGAGGTTGATGTTGAATTTGTTGGTGTTTTTCAATGTTGAGGTTGTTGTTGTTTTTCAATGTTGAGGTTGTTGTTGAATTTGTTGGTGTTTTCAATATTGAGGTTGTTGTTTTTCAATGTTGAGGTTGTTGTTGAATTTGTTGATATTTTTCAATGTTGAGGTTGGTGTTGAATTTGTTGGTATTTTTCAATGTTGAGGTTGTTGTTGTTTTTCAATGTTGAGGTTGTTGTTGAATTTGTTGGTGTTTTTCAATGTTGAGGTTGTTGTTGTTTTTGAATGTTGAGGATATTGTTGAATTTGTTGGTGTTTTTCAATGTTGAGGTTGTTGTTGAATTTGTTGGTGTTTTTCAATGTTGAGGTTGTTGTTGTTTTTCAATGTTGAGGTTGTTGTTGAATTTGTTGGTGTATTTCAATTTCGAGGTTGTTGTTGAATTTGTTGGTGTTTTTCAATGTTGAAGTTGTTGTTGAATTTGTTGGTGTTTTTCAATGTTGAGGTTGTTGTTGTTTTTCAATGTTGAGGTTGTTGTTGAATTTGTTGGTGTTTTTCAATTTCGAGGTTGTTGTTTTTCAATGTTGAGGTTGTTTTTGTTTTTCAATGTTGAGGTTGTTGTTGAATTTGTTGGTGTTTTCAATGTTGAGGTTGTTGTTGAATTTGTTGGTGTTTTTCAATGTTGAGGTTGTTGTTGTTTTTCAATGTTGAGGTTGTTGTTGTATTTGTTGGTGTTTTTCAATGTTGAGGTTGTTGTAGTTTTTCAATGTTGAGGTTGTTGTTGAATTTGTTGGTGTTTTTCAATGTCGAGGTTGTTGTTGAATTTGTTGGTGTTTTTCAATGTTGAGGTTGTTGTTGAATTTGTTGGTGTTTTTCAATGTTGAGGTTGTTGTTGTTTTTCAATGTTGAGGTTGTTGTTATTTTTCAATGTTGAGGTGATTGTTGAATTTGTTGGTGTTTTTCAATGTTGAGGTTGTTGTTGTTTTTCAATGTTCAGGTTGTTGTTGTTTTTCAATATAGAGGTTGTTGTTGAATTTGATGGTGTTTTTCAATGTCGAGGTTGTTGTTGAATTTGTTGGTGTTTTTCAATGTTGAAGTTGTGTTTGAATTTGTTGGTGTTTTTTATGTTGAGGTTGTTGTTGAATTTGTTGGTGTTTTTCAATGTTCAGGTTGTTGTTGTTTTTCAATGTTCAGGTTGTTGTTGAATTGGTTGTTGTTTTTCAATGTTGAGGTTGTTGTTGTTTTTCAATGTTGAGGTTGTTGTTGTTTTTCAATGTTGAGGTTGTTGTTGAATTTGTTGGTGATTTCAATGTTGAGGTTGTTGTTGAATTTGTTGGTGTTTTTCAATGTTGAGGTTGTTGTTGTTTTTCAATGTTGAGGTTGTTGTTGTATTTGTTGGTGTTTTTCAATGTTGAGGTTGTTGTAGTTTTTCAATGTTGAGGTTGTTGTTGTTGTTCAATGTGGAGGTTGTTGTTGAATTTGTGGGTGTTTTTCAATGTTGAAGTTGTTGTTGAATTTGTTGGTGTTTTTCAATGTTGAGGTTGTTGTTGAATTTGTTGGTGTTTTTAAATGTTGAGGTTGTTGTTGAATTTGTTGGTGTTTTTCAATGTTGAGGTTGTTGTTATTCTTCAATGTTGAGGTTGTTGTTGTTGTTCAATGTGGAGGTTGTTGTTGAATTTGTGGGCGTTTTTAAATGTTGAGGTTGTTGTTGAATTTGTTGGTGTTTTTCAATGTTGAGGTTGTTGTTGAATTTGTTGGTGTTTTTCAATGTTGAGGATCTTGTTGTTTTGCAATGTTGAGGTTGTTGTTGAATTTCTTATTGTTTTTCAATGTTGAGGTTGTTGTTGTTTTTCAATGTTGAGGTTGTTGAATTTGTTGGTGTTTTCAATGTTGAGGTTGTTGTTGAATTTGTTGGTGTTTTTCAAAGTTGAGGTTGTTGTTGTTTTTCAATGTTGAGGTTGTTGTTGTATTTGTTGGTGTTTTTCAATGTTGAGGTTGTTGTAGTTTTTCAATGTTGAGGTTGTTGTTGTATTTGTTGGTGTTTTTCAATGTTGAGGTTGTTGTAGTTTTTCAATGTTGAAGTTGTTGTTGAATTTGTTGGTGTTTTTCAATGTTGAGGTTGTTGTTGAATTTGTTGGTGTTTTTAAATGTTGAGGTTGTTGTTGTATTTGTTGGTGTTTTCAATGTTAAGGTTGTTGTTGAATTTGTTGGTGTTTTTCAATGTTGAGGTTGTTGTTGTTTTTCAATGTTGAGGTTGTTGTTGTCTTTGTTGGTGTTTTTCAATGTTGAGGTTGTTGTTGAATTTGTTGGTGTTTTTAAATGTTGAGGGTGTTGTTGAATTTGTTGGTGTTTTTCAATGTTGAGGTTGTTGTTATTTTTCAATGTTGAGGTTGTTGTTCTTGTTCAATGTGCAGGTTGTTGTTGAATTTGTTGGCGTTTTTAAATCTTGAGGATGTTGTTGAATTTGTTGGTGTTTTTCAATGTTGAGGTTGTTGTTGAATTTGTTGGTGTTTTGCCATGTTGAGGATCTTGTTGTTTTTCAATGTTGAGGTTGTTGTTGAATTTGATGGTGTTTTTCAATGTCGAGGTTGTTGCTGAATTTGTTGGTGTTTTTCAATTTTGAAGTTGTTGTTGAATTTGTTGGTGTTTTTTATGTTGAGGTTGTTGTTGTTTTGCAATGTTGAGGTTGTTGTTGTTTTGCAATGTTGAGGTTGTTGTTGTTTTTCAATGTTGAGGTTGTTGTTATTTTTCAATGTTGTGGTTGTTGTTGAATTTGTTGGTGTTTTTCATTTTCGAGGTTGTTGTTCAATTTGTTGGTGTTTTTCAATGTTGAAGTTGTTGTTGTTTTTCGATGTTGAGGTTGTTGTTGAATTTGTTGTTGTTTTTCAATGTTGAGGTTGTTGTTGTTTTTCACTGTTGAGGTTGTTGTTATTTTTCAATGTTGAGGTGATTGTTGAATTTGTTATTGTTTTTCAATGTTGAGGTTGTTGTTGTTTTTCAATGTTGAGGTTGTTGTTGAATTTGTTGGTGTTTTTCAATGTTGAGGTTCTTGTTGTTGTTCAATGTGGAGGTTGTTGTTGAATTTGTTGGCGTTTTTAAATGTTGAGGTTGTTGTTGAATTTGTTGGTGTTTTTCAATGTTGAGGTTGTTGTTGAATTTGTTGGTGTTTTTCAATGTTGAGGTTGTTGTTGTTTTTCAATGTTGAGGTTGTTGTTTTTTTTCAATGTTGAGGTTGTTGTTGAATTTGTTGGTGATTTCAATGTTGAGGTTGTTGTTGAATTTGTTGGTGTTTTTCAAAGTTGAGGTTGTTGTTGTTTTTCAATGTTGAGGTTGTTGTTGTATTTGTTGGTGTTTTTCAATGTTGAGGTTGTTGTAGTTTTTCAATGTTGAGGTTGTTGTTGTATTTGTTGGTGTTTTTCAATGTTGAGGTTGTTGTAGTTTTTCAATGTTGAAGTTGTTGTTGAATTTGTTGGTGTTTTTCAATGTTGAGGTTGTTGTTGAATTTGTTGGTGTTTTTAAATGTTGAGGTTGTTGTTGTATTTGTTGGTGTTTTCAATGTT
Source organism: Isurus oxyrinchus (assembly GCA_026770705.1). Lineage (NCBI taxonomy): Eukaryota > Metazoa > Chordata > Chondrichthyes > Lamniformes > Lamnidae > Isurus > Isurus oxyrinchus. The sequence continues at coordinate 163,775 of JANJGN010001055.1, read as the reverse complement.
AAGGTTGTTGTTGAATTTGTTGGTGTTTTTCAATGTTGAGGTTGTTGTTGTTTTTCAATGTTGAGGTTGTTGTTGTCTTTGTTGGTGTTTTTCAATGTTGAGGTTGTTGTTGAATTTGTTGGTGTTTTTAAATGTTGAGGGTGTTGTTGAATTTGTTGGTGTTTTTCAATGTTGAGGTTGTTGTTATTTTTCAATGTTGAGGTTGTTGTTCTTGTTCAATGTGCAGGTTGTTGTTGAATTTGTTGGCGTTTTTAAATCTTGAGGATGTTGTTGAATTTGTTGGTGTTTTTCAATGTTGAGGTTGTTGTTGAATTTGTTGGTGTTTTGCCATGTTGAGGATCTTGTTGTTTTTCAATGTTGTTGTTGTTGAATTTGATGGTGTTTTTCAATGTCGAGGTTGTTGCTGAATTTGTTGGTGTTTTTCAATTTTGAAGTTGTTGTTGAATTTGTTGGTGTTTTTTATGTTGAGGTTGTTGTTGTTTTGCAATGTTGAGGTTGTTGTTGTTTTGCAATGTTGAGGTTGTTGTTGTTTTTCAATGTTGAGGTTGTTGTTGTTTTTCAATGTTGAGGTTGTTGTTGAATTTGTTGGTGTTTTTTATGTTGAGGTTGGTGTTGTTTTTCAATGTTGAGGTTGTTGTTGAATTTGTTGGTGTTTTTCAATGTTGAGGTTGTTGTTGTTTTTCAATGTTGAGGTTGTTGTTGAATTTGTTGGTGTTTTTCAATGTTGAGGTTGTTGTTGTTTTTCAATGTTGAGGTTGTTGTAGTTTTTCAATGTTGAGGTTGTTGTTGAATTTGTTGGTGTTTTTCAATGTTGAGGTTGTTGTTGTTGTTCAATGTGGAGGTTGTTGTTGAATTTGTTGGCGTTTTTAAATGTTGAGGTTGTTGTTGAATTTGTTGGTGTTTTTCAATGTTGAGGTTGTTGTTGAATTTGTTGGTGTTTTTCAATGTTGAGGTTGTTGTTGTTTTTCAATATTGAGGTTGTTGTTGAATTTGATGGTGTTCTTCAATGTCGAGGTTGTTGTTGAATTTGTTGGTGTTTTTCAATGTTGAAGTTGTTGTTGAATTTGTTGGTGTTTTTTATGTTGAGGTTGTTGTTGTTTTTCAATGTTGAGGTTGTTGTTGAATTTGTTGGTGTTTTTCAATGTTGAGGTTGTTGTTGTTTTTCAATGTTGAGGTTGTTGTTATTTTTCAATGTTGAGGTTGTTGTTGAATTTGTTGGTGTTTTTCAATTTCGAGGTTGTTGTTGTTTTTCAATGTTGAGGTTAATGTTGAATTTGTTGGTGTTTTTGAATGTTGAGGTTGTTGTTGAATTTGTTGGTGTTTTTCAATGTTGAGGTTGTTGTTGTTTTTCAATGTTGAGGTTGTTGCTGAATTTGTTGGTGTTTTTCAATGTTGAGTTTGTTGGTGTTTTTTATGTTGAGGTTGGTGTTGTTTTTCAATGCTGAGGTTGTTGTTGAATTTGTTGGTGTTTTTCAATGTTGAGGTTGTTCTTGTTTTTCAATGTTGAGGTGGTTGTTGAATTTGTTGGTGTTTTTAAATGTTGAGGTTGTTGTTGAATTTGTTGGTGTTTTTCAATGTTGAGGTTGTTGTTGTTTTTCAATGTTGAGGTTGTTGTTGAATTTGTTGGTGTTTTTCAATGTTGAGGTTGTTGTTGTTTTTGAATGTTGAGGTTGTTGTTGAATTTGTTGGTGTTTTTCAATTTCGAGGTTGTTGCTGAATTTGATGGTGTTTTTCAATGTTGAAGTTGTTGTTGAATTTCTTGGTGTTTTTCAATGTTGAGGTTGTTGTTGTTTTTCAATGTTGAGGTTGTTGTTGAATTTGTTGGTGTTTTTCAATGTTGAGGTTGTTGTTGTTTTTCAATGTTGAGGTTGTTGTTATTTTTCAATGTTGAGGTGATTGTTGAATTTGTTGGTGTTTTTCAATGTTGAGGTTGTTGTTGTTTTTCAATGCTGAGGTTGTTGTTGTATTTGTTGGTGTTTTTCAATGTTGAGGTTGTTGTAGTTTTTCAATGTTGAGGTTGTTGTTAAATTTGTTGGTGTTTTTCAATGCCGAGGTTGTTGTTGAATTTGTTGGTGTTTTTCAAAGTTGAAGTTGTTGTTGAATTTGTTGGTGTTTATCAATGTTGAGGTTGTTGTTGAATTTGTTGGTGTTTTTCAATGGTCAGGTTGTTGTTGTTTTTATGGTTGAGGTTGTTGTTGAATTTGTTGGTGTTTTTCAATGTTGAGGTTGTTGTTGTTCAATGTGGAAGTTGTTGTTGAATTTGTTGGTGTTTTTAAATGTCGAGGTTGTTGAACTTCTTGGTGTTTTTCAATGTTGAGGTTGTTGTTGTTTTTCAATGTTGAAGTTGTTGTTATTTTTCAATGTTGAGGTGATTGTTGAATTTGTTGGTGTTTTTAAATGTTGAGGTTGTTGTTGAATTTGTTGGTGTTTTTCAATGTTGAGGTTGTTGTTGTTTTTCAATGTTGAGGTTGTTGAATTTGTTGGTGTTTTTCAATGTTGAGGTTGTTGTTGAATTTGTTGGTGTTTTTTATGTTGAGGTTGGTGTTGTTTTTCAATGTTGAGGTTGTTGTTGTTTTTCAATGTTGAGGTTGTTGTTGAATTTGTTGGTGTTTTTCAATGTTGAGGTTGTTGTTGCTTTTCAATGTTGAGGTTGTTGTTGAATTTGTTGGTGTTTTTCAATGTTGAGGTTGTTGTTGTTTTTCAATGTTGAGGTTGTTGAATTTGTTGGTGTTTTCAATATTGAGGTTGTTGTTTTTCAATGTTGAGGTTGTTGTTGAATTTGTTGATATTTTTCAATGTTGAGGTTGGTGTTGAATTTGTTGGTATTTTTCAATGTTGAGGTTGTTGTTGTTTTTCAATGTTGAGGTTGTTGTTGAATTTGTTGGTGTTTTTGAATGTTGAGGTTGTTGTTGTTTTTGAATGTTGAGGATATTGTTGAATTTGTTGGTGTTTTTCAATGTTGAGGTTGTTGTTGAATTTGTTGGTGTTTTTCAATGTTGAGGTTGTTGTTGTTTTTCAATGTTGAGGTTGTTGTTGAATTTGTTGGTGTATTTCAATTTCGAGGTTGTTGTTGAATTTGTTGGTGTTTTTCAATGTTGAAGTTGTTGAATTTGTTGGTGTTTTTCAATGTTGAGGTTGTTGTTGTTTTTCAATGTTGAGGTTGTTGTTGAATTTGTTGGTGTTTTTCAATTTCGAGGTTGTTGTTTTTCAATGTTGAGGTTGTTTTTGTTTTTCAATGTTGAGGTTGTTGTTGAATTTGTTGGTGTTTTCAATGTTGAGGTTGTTGTTGAATTTGTTGGTGTTTTTCAATGTTGAGGTTGTTGTTGTTTTTCAATGTTGAGGTTGTTGTTGTATTTGTTGGTGTTTTTCAATGTTGAGGTTGTTGTAGTTTTTCAATGTTGAGGTTGTTGTTGAATTTGTTGGTGTTTTTCAATGTCGAGGTTGTTGTTGAATTTGTTGGTGTTTTTCAATGTTGAGGTTGTTGTTGAATTTGTTGGTGTTTTTCAATGTTGAGGTTGTTGTTGAATTTGTTGGTGTTTTTCAATGTCGAGGTTGTTGTTGAATTTGTTGGTGTTTTTCAATGGTGAGTTTGTTGTTGAATCTGTTGGTGTTTTTCAATGTTGAGGTTGTTGTTGTATTTTAATGTTGAGGTTGTTGTTGTTTTTCAATGTTGAGGTTGTTGTTGAATTTGTTGGTGTTTTTCAATGTTGAGGTTGTTGTTGTTTTTCAATGTTGATGTTGTTGTTGTATTTGTTGTTGTTTTTCAATGTTGAGGTTGTTGTAGTTTTTAAATGTTGAGGTTCTTGTTGAATTTGTTGCTGTTTTTCAATGTCGAGGTTGTTGTTGAGTTTGTTGGTGTTTTTCAATGTTGAAGTTGTTGTTGAATTTGTTGGTGTTTTTCACTGTTGAGGTTGTTCGTTGAATTTGTTGGTGTTTTTAAATGCTGAGGTTGTTGTTGAATTTGTTGGTGTTTTTCAATGTTGAGGTTGTTGTTGTTTTCCAATATTGAGGTTGTTGTTGAATTTGTTGGTGTTTTTCAATGTTGAGGTTGTTGTTGTTGTTCAATGTGTAGGTTGTTGTTGAATTTGTTGGTGTTTTTCAATGTCGAGGTTGTTGTTGAATTTGTTGGTGTTTTTCAATGTTGAATTTGTTGTTGAATTTGTTGGCGTTTTTCAATGTTGAGGTTGTTGTTGTTTTTCAATGGTGAGGTTGTTGTTGAATTGGTTGGTGTTTTTCAATGTTGAGGTTGTTGTTTTTCAATGTTGAGGTTGTTGTTGAATTTGTTGGTGTTTTTCAATTTCGAGGTTGTTGTTGAATTTGTTGGTGTTTTTCAATGTTGAAGTTGTTGTTGAATTTGTTGGTGCTTTTCAATGTTGAGGTTGTTGTTGTTTTTCAATGTTGAGGTTGTTGTTGAGTTTGTTGGTGTTTTTCAATTTCGAGGTTGTTGTTGTTTTTCAATGTTGAGCTTGTTTTTGTTTTTCAATGTTGAGGTTGATGTTGAATTTGTTGGTGTTTTCAATGTTGAGGTTGTTGTTGAATTTGTTGGTGTTTTTCAATGTTGAGGTTGTTGTTGTTTTTCAATGTTGAGGTTGTTGTTGTATCTGTTGGTGTTTTTCAATTTTGAGGTTGTTGTAGTTTTTCAATGTTGAGGTTGTTGTTGAATTTGTTGGTGTTTTTCAATGTCGAGGTTGTTGTTGAATTTGTTGGTGTTTTTCAATGTTGAAGTTGTTGTTGAATTTGTTGGTGTTTTCAAATGTTGATGTTGTTGTTGAATTTGTTGGTGTTTTTCAATGTTGAGGTTGTTGTTGTTTTTCAATGTTGTGGTTGTTGTTGAATTTGTTGGTGTTTTTCAATGTTGAGGTTGTTGTTGTTGTTCAATGTGGAGGTTGTTGTTGAATTTGTTGGCGTTTTTAAATGTTGAGGTTGTTGTTGAATTTGTTGGTGTTTTTCAATGTTGAGGTTGTTGTTGAATTTGTTGGTGTTTTTCAATGTTGAGGTTGTTGTTGTCTTTCAATATTGAGGTTGTTGTTGAATTTGATGGTGTTTTTCAATGTCGAGGTTGTTGTTGAATTTGTTGGTGTTTTTCAATGTTGAAGTTGTTGTTGAATTTGTTGGTGTTTTTCAATGTTGAGGTTGTTGTTGTTTTTCAATGTTGAGGTTGTTGTTATTTTTCAATGTTGAGGTTGTTGTTGAATTTGTTGGTGTTTCTCAATTTCGAGGTTGTTGTTGAATTTGTTGGTGTTTTTCAATGTTGAAGTTGTTGTTGAATTTCTTGGTGTTTTTCAATGTTGAGGTTGTTGTTGTTTTTCAATGTTGATGTTGTTGTTGAATTTGTTGGTGTTTTTCAATGTTGAGGTTGTTGTTGTTTTTCTATGTTGAGGTTGTTGTTATTTTTCAATGTTGAGGTTGTTGTTGAATTTGTTGGTGTTTTTCAATGTTGAGGTTGTTGTTGAACTTGTTGGTGTTTTTCAATGTTGAGGTTGTTGTTGTTTTTCAATGTTGAGGTTGTTGTTGAATTTGTTGGTGTTTTTCAATGTTGAGGTTGTTGTTGTTTTTCAATGTTGAGGTTGTTGTTGAATTTGTTGGTGTTTTTCAATGTTGAGGTTGTTGTTGTTTTTCAATGTTGAGGTTGTTGTTATTTTTCAATGTTGAGGTTGTTGTTGAATTTGTTGGTGTTTTTCAATTTCGAGGTTGTTTTTGAATTTGTTGGTGTTTTTCAATGTTGAAGTTGTTGTTGTTTTTCAATGTTGAGGTTGTTGTTGAATTTGTTGGTGTTTTTCAATGTTGAGGTTGTTGTTGTTTTTCAATGTTGAGGTTGTTGTTATTTTTCAATGTTGAGGTTGTTGTTGAATTTGTTGGTGTTTTTCAATGTTGAGGTTGTTGTTGAACTTGTTGGTGTTTTTCAATGTTGAGGTTGTTGTTGTTTTTCAATGTTGAGGTTGTTGTTGAATTTGTTGGTGTTTTTTATGTTGAGGTTGGTGTTGTTTTTCAATGTTGAGGTTGTTGTTGAATTTGTTGGTGTTTTTCAATGTTGAGGTTGTTGTTGTTTTTCAATGTTGAGGTTGTTGTTGAATTTGTTGGTGTTTTTCAATGTTGAGGTTGTTGTTGTTTTTCAATGTTGAGGTTCTTGTTGAATTTGTTGGTGTTTTTCAATTTCGAGGTTGTTGCTGAATTTGATGGTGTTTTTCAATGTTGAAGTTGTTGTTGAATTTCTTGGTGTTTTTCAATGTTGAGGTTGTTGTTGTTTTTCAATGTTGAGGTTGTTGTTGAATTTGTTGGTTTTTTTCAATGTTGAGGTTGTTGTTGTTTTTCAATGTTGAGGTTGTTATTTTTCAATGTTGAGGTGATTGTTGAATTTGTTGGTGTTTTTCAATGTTGAGGTTGTTGTTGTTTTTCAATGCTGCGGTTGTTGTTGTATTTGTTGGTGTTTTTCAATGTTGAGGTTGTTGTAGTTTTTCAACGTTGAGGTTGTTGTTGAATTTGTTGGTGTTTTTCAATGTCGAGGTTGTTGTTGAATTTGTTGGTGTTTTTCAATGTTGAGGTTGTTGTTGAATTTGTTGGTGTTTTTAAATGTTAAGGTTGTTGTTGAATTTGTTGGTGTTTTTCAATGTTCAGGTTGTTGTTGTTTCTATTGTTGAGGTTGTTGTTGATTTTCAATGTTGAGGTTTTTGTTATTTTTCAATGTTGAGGTGATTGTTGAATTTGTTGGTGTTTTTCAATGTTGAGGTTGTTGTTGAATTTGTTGGTGTTTTTCAATGTTGAGGTTGTTGTTGTTTTTCAATGCTGAGGTTGTTGTTGAATTTGTTGGTGTTTTTCAATGTTGAGGTTGTTGTTGAATTTGTTGGTGTTTTTCAATGTTGAGGTTGTTGTTGAATTTGTTGGTGTTTTTCAATGTTGAGGTTGTTGTTGTTTTTCAATGTTGAGGTTGTTGTTGAATTTGTTGGTGTTTTCAATGTTGAGATTGTTGTTTTTCAATGTTGAAGTTGTTGTTGAATTTGTTGATATTTTTCAATGTTGAGGTTGGTGTTGAATTTGTTGGTATTTTTCAATGTTGAGGTTGTTGTTGTTTTTCAATGTTGAGGTTGTTGTTGAATTTGTTGGTGTTTTTCAATGTTGAGGTTGTTGTTGTTTTTCAATGTTGAGGATATTGTTGAATTTGTTGGTGTTTTTCAATGTTGAGGTTGTTGTTGAATTTCTTGGTGTTTTTCAATGTTGAGGTTGTTGTTGTTTTTCAATGTTGAGCTTGTTGTTGAATTTGTTGCTGTTTTTCAATTTCGAGGTTGTTGTTGAATTTGTTGGTGTTTTTCAATGTTGAAGTTGTTGTTGAATTTGTTGGTGTTTTTCAATGTTGAGGTTGTTGTTGTTTTTCAATGTTGAGGTTGTTGTTGTATTTGTTGGTGTTTTTCAATGTTGAGGTTGTTGTAGTTTTTCAATGTTGAGGTTGTTGTTGAATTTGTTGGTGTTTTTCAATGGTGAGTTTGTTGTTGAATCTGTTGGTGTTTTTCAATGTTGAGGTTGTTGTTGTATTTTAATGTTGAGGTTGTTGTTGTTTTTCAATGTTGAGGTTGTTGTTGAATTTGTTGGTGTTTTTCAATGTTGAGGTTGTTGTTGAATTTGTTGGTGTTTTTCAATGTTGAGGTTGTTGTTGTTTTTCAATGTTGAGGATATTGTTGAATTTGTTGGTGTTTTTCAATGTTGAGGTTGTTGTTGAATTTGTTGGTGTTTTTCAATGTTGAGGTTGTTGTTGTTTTTCAATGTTGAGCTTGTTGTTGAATTTGTTGCTGTTTTTCAATTTCGAGGTTGTTGTTGAATTTGTTGGTGTTTTTCAATGTTGAAGTTGTTGTTGAATTTGTTGGTGTTTTTCAATTTTGAGGTTGTTGTTGTTTTTCAATGTTGAGGTTGTTGTTGTATTTGTTGGTGTTTTTCAATGTTGAAGTTGTTGTAGTTTTTCAATGTTGAGGTTGTTGTTGAATTTGTTGGTGTTTTTCAATGTCGAGGTTGTTGTTGAATTTGTTGGTGTTTTTCAATGTTGAGGTTGTTGTTGAATTTGTTGGTGTTTTTCAATGTTGAGGTTGTTGAATTTGTTGGAGTTTTTCAATGTCGAGGTTGTTGTTGAATTTGTTGGTGTTTTTCAATGTTGAGGTTGTTGTTGAATTTGTTGGTGTTTTTCAATGTTGAGGTTGTTGAATTTGTTGGAGTTTTTCAATGTTGAGGTTGGTGTTGAATTTGTTGGTATTTTTCAATGTTGAGGTTGTTGTTGTTTTTCAATGTTGAGGTTGTTGTTGAATTTGTTGGTGTTTTTCAATGTTGAGGTTGTTGTTGTTTTTCAATGTTGAGGATATTGTTGAATTTGTTGGTGTTTTTCAATGTTGAGGTTGTTGTTGAATTTGTTGGTGTTTTTCAATGTTGAGGTTGTTGTTGTTTTTCAATGTTGAGCTTGTTGTTGAATTTGTTGCTGTTTTTCAATTTCGAGGTTGTTGTTGAATTTGTTGGTGTTTTTCAATGTTGAAGTTGTTGTTGAATTTGTTGGTGTTTTTCAATGTTGAGGTTGTTGTTGTTTTTCAATGTTGAGGTTGTTGTTGTATTTGTTGGTGTTTTTCAATGTTGAGGTTGTTGTAGTTTTTCAATGTTGAGGTTGTTGTTGAATTTGTTGGTGTTTTTCAATGGTGAGTTTGTTGTTGAATCTGTTGGTGTTTTTCAATGTTGAGGTTGTTGTTGTATTTTAATGTTGAGGTTGTTGTTGTTTTTCAATGTTGAGGTTGTTGTTGAATTTGTTGGTGTTTTTCAATGTTGAGGTTGTTGTTGAATTTGTTGGTGTTTTTCAATGTTGAGGTTGTTGTTGTTTTTCAATGTTGAGGATATTGTTGAATTTGTTGGTGTTTTTCAATGTTGAGGTTGTTGTTGAATTTGTTGGTGTTTTTCAATGTTGAGGTTGTTGTTGTTTTTCAATGTTGAGCTTGTTGTTGAATTTGTTGCTGTTTTTCAATTTCGAGGTTGTTGTTGAATTTGTTGGTGTTTTTCAATGTTGAAGTTGTTGTTGAATTTGTTGGTGTTTTTCAATGTTGAGGTTGTTGTTGTTTTTCAATGTTGAGGTTGTTGTTGTATTTGTTGGTGTTTTTCAATGTTGAGGTTGTTGTAGTTTTTCAATGTTGAGGTTGTTGTTGAATTTGTTGGTGTTTTTCAATGTCGAGGTTGTTGTTGAATTTGTTGGTGTTTTTCAATGTTGAGGTTGTTGTTGAATTGTTGGTGTTTTTCAATGTTGAGGTTGTTGAATTTGTTGGAGTTTTTCAATGTCGAGGTTGTTGTTGAATTTGTTGGTGTTTTTCAATGGTGAGTTTGTTGTTGAATCTGTTGGTGTTTTTCAATGTTGAGGTTGTTGTTGTATTTTAATGTTGAGGTTGTTGTTGTTTTTCAATGTTGAGGTTGTTGTTGAATTTGTTGGTGTTTTTCAATGTTGAGGTTGTTGTTGAATTTGTTGGTGTTTTTCAATGTTGAGGTTGTTGTTGTTTTTCAATGTTGATGTTGTTGTTGTATTTGTTGTTGTTTTTCAATGTTGAGGTTGTTGTAGTTTTTCAATGTTGAGGTTCTTGTTGAATTTGTTGCTGTCTTTCAATGTCGAGGTTGTTGTTGAGTTTGTTGGTGTTTTTCAATGTTGAAGTTGTTGTTGAATTTGTTGGTGTTTTTCAATGTTGAGGTTGTTCGTTGAATTTGTTGGTGTTTTTAAATGTTGAGGTTGTTGTTGAATTTGTTGGTGTTTTTCAATGTTGAGGTTGTTGTTGTTGTTCAATGTGGAGGTTGTTGTTGTATTTGTTGGTGTTTTTCAATGTCGAGGTTGTTGTTGAATTTGTTGGTGTTTTTCAATGTTGAATTTGTTGTTGAATTTGTTGGCGTTTTTCAATGTTGAGGTTGTTGTTGTTTTTCAATGGTGAGGTTGTTGTTGAATTGGTTGGTGTTTTTCAATGTTGAGGTTGTTGTTTTTCAATGTTGAGGTTGTTGTTGAATTTGTTGGTGTTTTTCAATGTTGAGGTTGTTGTTGTTTTTCAATGTTGAGGTTGTTGTTGAGTTTGTTGGTGTTTTTCAATTTCGAGGTTGTTGTTGTTTTTCAATGTTGAGCTTGTTTTTGTTTTTCAATGTTGAGGTTGATGTTGAATTTGTTGGTGTTTTCAATGTTGAGGTTGTTGTTGAATTTGTTGGTGTTTTTCAATGTTGAGGTTGTTGTTGCTTTTCAATGTTGAGGTTGTTGTTGAATTTGTTGGTGTTTTTCAATGTTGAGGTTGTTGTTGTTTTTCAATGTTGAGGTTGTTGTTGTATTTGTTGGTGTTTTTCAATGTCGCGGTTGTTGTTGAATTTGTTGGTGTTTTTCAATGTTGAAGTTGTTGTTGAATTTGTTGGTGTTTTTCAATGTTGAGGTTGTTGTTGAATTTGTTGGTGCTTTTAAATGTTGAGGTTGTTGTTGAATTTGTTGGTGTTTTTCAATGTTGAGGTTGTTGTTGTTTTTCAATGTTGTGGTTGTTGTTGAATTTGTTGGTGTTTTTCAATGTTGAGGTTGTTGTTGTTCAATGTGGAGGTTGTTGTTGAATTTGTTGGCGTTTTTAAATGTTGAGGTTGTTGTTAAATTTGTTGGTGTTTTTCAATGTTGAGGTTGTTGTTGAATTTGTTGGTGTTTTTCAATGTTGAGGTTGTTGTTATTTTTCAATATTGAGGTTGTTGTTGAATTTGATGGTGTTTTTCAATGTCGAGGTTGTTGTTGAATTTGTTGGTGTTTTTCAATGTTGAAGTTGTTGTTGAATTTGTTGGTTTTTTTCAATGTTGAGGTTGTTGTTGTTTTTCAATGTTGAGGTTGTTGTTGTTTTTCAATGTTGAGGTTGTTGTTATTTTTCAATGTTGAGGTTGTTGTTGAATTTGTTGGTGTTTTTCAATTTCGAAGTTGTTGTTGAATTTGTTGGTGTTTTTCAATGTTGAAGTTGTTGTTGAATTTCTTGGTGTTTTTCAATGTTGAGGTTGTTGTTGTTTTTCAATGTTGAGGTTGTTGTTGAATTTGTTGGTGTTTTTCAATGTTGAGGTTGTTGTTGTTTTTCAATGTTGAGGTTGTTGTTATTTTTCAATGTTGAGGTTGTTGTTGAATTTGTTGGTGTTTTTCAATGTTGAGGTTGTTGTTGAAAATGTTGGTGTTTTTCAATGTTGAGGTTGTTGTTGTTTTTCAATGTTGAGGTTGTTGTTGAATTTGTTGGTGTTTTTTATGTTGAGGTTGGTGTTGTTTTTCAATGTTGAGGTTGTTGTTGAATTTGTTGGTGTTTTTCAATGTTGAGGTTGTTGTTGTTTTTCAATGTTGAGGTTGTTGTTGAATTTGTTGGTGTTTTTCAATGTTGAGGTTGTTGTTGAATTTGTTGGTGTTTTTCAATTTCGAGGTTGTTGCTGAATTTGATGGTGTTTTTCAATGTTGAAGTTGTTGTTGAATTTGTTGGTGTTTTTCAATGTTGAGGTTGCTGTTGTTTTTCAATGTTGAGGTTGTTGTTGAATTTGTTGGTGTTTTTCAATGTTGAGGTTGTTGTTGTTTTTCAATGTTGAGGTTGTTGTTATTTTTAAATGTTGAGGTGATTGTTGAATTTGTTGGTGTTTTTCAACGTTGAGGTTGTTGTTGAATTTGTTGGTGTTTTTCAATGTTGAGGTTGTTGTTGAATTTGTTGGTGTTTTTCCATGTTGAGGTTGTTGTTGTTTTTCAAAGTTGAGGTTGTTGTTGAATTTGTTGGTGTTTTTCAATGTCGAGGTTGTTGTTGAATTTGTTGGTGTTTTTCAATGGTGAATTTGTTGTTGAATTTGTTGATGTTTTTCAATGTTGAGGTTGTTGTTGTATTTTAATGTTGAGGTTGTTGTTGTTTTTCAATGTTGAGGTTGTTGTTGAATTTGTTGGTGTTTTTCAATGTTGAGGTTGTTGTTGAATTTGTTGGTGTTTTTCAGTGTTGAGATTGTTGTTGTTTTTCAATGTTGAGGTTGTTGTTGTATTTGTTGTTGTTTTTCAATGTTGACGTTGTTGTAGTTTTTCAATGTTGAGGTTCTTGTTGAATTTGTTGGTGTTTTTCAATGTCGAGGTTGTTGTTGAATTTGTTGGTGTTTTTCAATGTTGAAGTTGTTGTTGAATTTGTTGGTGTTTTTCAATGTTGAGGTTGTTCGTTGAATTTGTTGGTGTTTTTAAATGTTGTGGTTGTTGTTGAATTTGTTGGTGTTTTTCAATGTTGAGGTTGTTGTTGTTTTTCAATATTGAGGTTGTTGTTGAATTTGATGGTGTTTTTCAATGTTGAGGTTGTTGTTGTTGTTCAATGTGGAGTTTGTTGTTCAATTTGTTGGTGTTTTTCAATGTCGAGGTTGTTGTTGAATTTGTTGGTGTTTTTCAATGTTGAATTTGTTGTTGAATTTGTTGGCGTTTTTCAATGTTGAGGTTGTTGTTGTTTTTCAATGTTGAGGATGTTGTTGAATTTGTTGGTGTTTTTCAATGTTGAGGTTGTTGTTGAATTTGTTCGCGTTTTTAAATGTTCAGGTTGTTGTTGAATTTATTGGTGTTTTTCAATGTTGAGGTTGTTGTTGAATTTGTTGGTGTTTTTCAATGTTGAGGTTGTTGTTGTTTTTCAATGTTGACGTTGTTGTTCAATTTGTTGGTGTTTTTCAATGTTGAGGTTGTTGTTGAATTTGTTGGTGTTTTTCAATGTTGAGTTTGTTGTTGTTTTTCAATGCTGAGGTTGTTGTTGAATTCGTTGGTGTTTTTCAATGTTCAGGTTGTTGTTGTTTTTCAATGTTGAGGTTGTTGTTGAATTTGTTGTTGTTTTTCAATGTTGAGGTTGTTGTTGTTTTTCAATGTTGAGGTTGTTGTTATTTTTCAATGTTGAGGTTGTTGTTGAATTTGTTGGTGTTTTTCAATTTCGAGGTTGTTTTTGAATTTGTTGGTGTTTTTCAATGTTGAAGTTGTTGTTGTTTTTCAATGTTGAGGTTGTTGTTGAATTTGTTGGTGTTTTTCAATGTTGAGGTTGTTGTTGTTTTTCAATGTTGAGGTTGTTGTTATTTTTCAATGTTGAGGTTGTTGTTGAATTTGTTGGTGTTTTTCAATGTTGAGGTTGTTGTTGAACTTGTTGGTGTTTTTCAATGTTGAGGTTGTTGTTGTTTTTCAATGTTGAGGTTGTTGTTGAATTTGTTGGTGTTTTTTATGTTGAGGTTGGTGTTGTTTTTCAATGTTGAGGTTGTTGTTGAATTTGTTGGTGTTTTTCAATGTTGAGGTTGTTGTTGTTTTTCAATGTTGAGGTTGTTGTTGAATTTGTTGGTGTTTTTCAATGTTGAGGTTGTTGTTGTTTTTCAATGTTGAGGTTCTTGTTGAATTTGTTGGTGTTTTTCAATTTCGAGGTTGTTGCTGAATTTGATGGTGTTTTTCAATGTTGAAGTTGTTGTTGAATTTCTTGGTGTTTTTCAATGTTGAGGTTGTTGTTGTTTTTCAATGTTGAGGTTGTTGTTGAATTTGTTGGTTTTTTTCAATGTTGAGGTTGTTGTTGTTTTTCAATGTTGAGGTTGTTATTTTTCAATGTTGAGGTGATTGTTGAATTTGTTGGTGTTTTTCAATGTTGAGGTTGTTGTTGTTTTTCAATGCTGAGGTTGTTGTTGTATTTGTTGGTGTTTTTCAATGTTGAGGTTGTTGTAGTTTTTCAACGTTGAGGTTGTTGTTGAATTTGTTGGTGTTTTTCAATGTCGAGGTTGTTGTTGAATTTGTTGGTGTTTTTCAATGTTGAGGTTGTTGTTGAATTTGTTGGTGTTTTTAAATGTTAAGGTTGTTGTTGAATTTGTTGGTGTTTTTCAATGTTCAGGTTGTTGTTGTTTCTATTGTTGAGGTTGTTGTTGATTTTCAATGTTGAGGTTTTTGTTATTTTTCAATGTTGAGGTGATTGTTGAATTTGTTGGTGTTTTTCAATGTTGAGGTTGTTGTTGAATTTGTTGGTGTTTTTCAATGTTGAGGTTGTTGTTGTTTTTCAATGCTGAGGTTGTTGTTGAATTTGTTGGTGTTTTTCAATGTTGAGGTTGTTGTTGAATTTGTTGGTGTTTTTCAATGTTGAGGTTGTTGTTGAATTTGTTGGTGTTTTTCAATGTTGAGGTTGTTGTTGTTTTTCAATGTTGAGGTTGTTGTTGAATTTGTTGGTGTTTTCAATGTTGAGATTGTTGTTTTTCAATGTTGAAGTTGTTGTTGAATTTGTTGATATTTTTCAATGTTGAGGTTGGTGTTGAATTTGTTGGTATTTTTCAATGTTGAGGTTGTTGTTGTTTTTCAATGTTGAGGTTGTTGTTGAATTTGTTGGTGTTTTTCAATGTTGAGGTTGTTGTTGTTTTTCAATGTTGAGGATATTGTTGAATTTGTTGGTGTTTTTCAATGTTGAGGTTGTTGTTGAATTTGTTGGTGTTTTTCAATGTTGAGGTTGTTGTTGTTTTTCAATGTTGAGCTTGTTGTTGAATTTGTTGCTGTTTTTCAATTTCGAGGTTGTTGTTGAATTTGTTGGTGTTTTTCAATGTTGAAGTTGTTGTTGAATTTGTTGGTGTTTTTCAATGTTGAGGTTGTTGTTGTTTTTCAATGTTGAGGTTGTTGTTGTATTTGTTGGTGTTTTTCAATGTTGAGGTTGTTGTAGTTTTTCAATGTTGAGGTTGTTGTTGAATTTGTTGGTGTTTTTCAATGTCGAGGTTGTTGTTGAATTTGTTGGTGTTTTTCAATGTTGAGGTTGTTGTTGAATTTGTTGGTGTTTTTCAATGTTGAGGTTGTTGAATTTGTTGGAGTTTTTCAATGTCGAGGTTGTTGTTGAATTTGTTGGTGTTTTTCAATGGTGAGTTTGTTGTTGAATCTGTTGGTGTTTTTCAATGTTGAGGTTGTTGTTGTATTTTAATGTTGAGGTTGTTGTTGTTTTTCAATGTTGAGGTTGTTGTTGAATTTGTTGGTGTTTTTCAATGTTGAGGTTGTTGTTGAATTTGTTGGTGTTTTTCAATGTTGAGGTTGTTGTTGTTTTTCAATGTTGAGGATATTGTTGAATTTGTTGGTGTTTTTCAATGTTGAGGTTGTTGTTGAATTTGTTGGTGTTTTTCAATGTTGAGGTTGTTGTTGTTTTTCAATGTTGAGCTTGTTGTTGAATTTGTTGCTGTTTTTCAATTTCGAGGTTGTTGTTGAATTTGTTGGTGTTTTTCAATGTTGAAGTTGTTGTTGAATTTGTTGGTGTTTTTCAATGTTGAGGTTGTTGTTGTTTTTCAATGTTGAGGTTGTTGTTGTATTTGTTGGTGTTTTTCAATGTTGAGGTTGTTGTAGTTTTTCAATGTTGAGGTTGTTGTTGAATTTGTTGGTGTTTTTCAATGTCGAGGTTGTTGTTGAATTTGTTGGTGTTTTTCAATGTTGAGGTTGTTGTTGAATTTGTTGGTGTTTTTCAATGTTGAGGTTGTTGAATTTGTTGGAGTTTTTCAATGTCGAGGTTGTTGTTGAATTTGTTGGTGTTTTTCAATGGTGAGTTTGTTGTTGAATCTGTTGGTGTTTTTCAATGTTGAGGTTGTTGTTGTATTTTAATGTTGAGGTTGTTGTTGTTTTTCAATGTTGAGGTTGTTGTTGAATTTGTTGGTGTTTTTCAATGTTGAGGTTGTTGTTGAATTTGTTGGTGTTTTTCAATGTTGAGGTTGTTGTAGTTTTTCAATGTTGAGGTTCTTGTTGAATTTGTTGCTGTCTTTCAATGTCGAGGTTGTTGTTGAGTTTGTTGGTGTTTTTCAATGTTGAAGTTGTTGTTGAATTTGTTGGTGTTTTTCAATGTTGAGGTTGTTCGTTGAATTTGTTGGTGTTTTTAAATGTTGAGGTTGTTGTTGAATTTGTTGGTGTTTTTCAATGTTGAGGTTGTTGTTGTTGTTCAATGTGGAGGTTGTTGTTGTATTTGTTGGTGTTTTTCAATGTCGAGGTTGTTGTTGAATTTGTTGGTGTTTTTCAATGTTGAATTTGTTGTTGAATTTGTTGGCGTTTTTCAATGTTGAGGTTGTTGTTGTTTTTCAATGGTGAGGTTGTTGTTGAATTGGTTGGTGTTTTTCAATGTTGAGGTTGTTGTTTTTCAATGTTGAGGTTGTTGTTGAATTTGTTGGTGTTTTTCAATGTTGAGGTTGTTGTAGTTTTTCAATGTTGAGGTTGTTGTTGAGTTTGTTGGTGTTTTTCAATTTCGAGGTTGTTGTTGTTTTTCAATGTTGAGCTTGTTTTTGTTTTTCAATGTTGAGGTTGATGTTGAATTTGTTGGTGTTTTCAATGTTGAGGTTGTTGTTGAATTTGTTGGTGTTTTTCAATGTTGAGGTTGTTGTTGCTTTTCAATGTTGAGGTTGTTGTTGAATTTGTTGGTGTTTTTCAATGTTGAGGTTGTTGTTGTTTTTCAATGTTGAGGTTGTTGTTGTATTTGTTGGTGTTTTTCAATGTCGCGGTTGTTGTTGAATTTGTTGGTGTTTTTCAATGTTGAAGTTGTTGTTGAATTTGTTGGTGTTTTTCAATGTTGAGGTTGTTGTTGAATTTGTTGGTGCTTTTAAATGTTGAGGTTGTTGTTGAATTTGTTGGTGTTTTTCAATGTTGAGGTTGTTGTTGTTTTTCAATGTTGTGGTTGTTGTTGAATTTGTTGGTGTTTTTCAATGTTGAGGTTGTTGTTGTTCAATGTGGAGGTTGTTGTTGAATTTGTTGGCGTTTTTAAATGTTGAGGTTGTTGTTAAATTTGTTGGTGTTTTTCAATGTTGAGGTTGTTGTTGAATTGGTGTTTTTCAATGTTGAGGTTGTTGTTATTTTTCAATATTGAGGTTGTTGTTGAATTTGATGGTGTTTTTCAATGTCGAGGTTGTTGTTGAATTTGTTGGTGTTTTTCAATGTTGAAGTTGTTGTTGAATTTGTTGGTTTTTTTCAATGTTGAGGTTGTTGTTGTTTTTCAATGTTGAGGTTGTTGTTGTTTTTCAATGTTGAGGTTGTTGTTGAATTTGTTGGTGTTTTTCAATTTCGAAGTTGTTGTTGAATTTGTTGGTGTTTTTCAATGTTGAAGTTGTTGTTGAATTTCTTGGTGTTTTTCAATGTTGAGGTTGTTGTTGTTTTTCAATGTTGAGGTTGTTGTTGAATTTGTTGGTGTTTTTCAATGTTGAGGTTGTTGTTGTTTTTCAATGTTGAGGTTGTTGTTATTTTTCAATGTTGAGGTTGTTGTTGAATTTGTTGGTGTTTTTCAATGTTGAGGTTGTTGTTGAAAATGTTGGTGTTTTTCAATGTTCAGGTTGTTGTTGTTTTTCAATGTTGAGGTTGTTGTTGAATTTGTTGGTGTTTTTTATGTTGAGGTTGGTGTTGTTTTTCAATGTTGAGGTTGTTGTTGAATTTGTTGGTGTTTTTCAATGTTGAGGTTGTTGTTGTTTTTCAATGTTGAGGTTGTTGTTGAATTTGTTGGTGTTTTTCAATGTTGAGGTTGTTGTTGAATTTGTTGGTGTTTTTCAATTTCGAGGTTGTTGCTGAATTTGATGGTGTTTTTCAATGTTGAAGTTGTTGTTGAATTTGTTGGTGTTTTTCAATGTTGAGGTTGCTGTTGTTTTTCAATGTTGAGGTTGTTGTTGAATTTGTTGGTGTTTTTCAATGTTGAGGTTGTTGTTGTTTTTCAATGTTGAGGTTGTTGTTGAATTTGTTGGTGTTTTTCAATGTTGAGGTTGTTGTTGTTTTTCAATGTTGAGGTTCTTGTTGAATTTGTTGGTGTTTTTCAATTTCGAGGTTGTTGCTGAATTTGATGGTGTTTTTCAATGTTGAAGTTGTTGTTGAATTTCTTGGTGTTTTTCAATGTTGAGGTTGTTGTTGTTTTTCAATGTTGAGGTTGTTGTTGAATTTGTTGGTTTTTTTCAATGTTGAGGTTGTTGTTGTTTTTCAATGTTGAGGTTGTTATTTTTCAATGTTGAGGTGATTGTTGAATTTGTTGGTGTTTTTCAATGTTGAGGTTGTTGTTGTTTTTCAATGCTGAGGTTGTTGTTGTATTTGTTGGTGTTTTTCAATGTTGAGGTTGTTGTAGTTTTTCAACGTTGAGGTTGTTGTTGAATTTGTTGGTGTTTTTCAATGTCGAGGTTGTTGTTGAATTTGTTGGTGTTTTTCAATGTTGAGGTTGTTGTTGAATTTGTTGGTGTCTTTAAATGTTAAGGTTGTTGTTGAATTTGTTGGTGTTTTTCAATGTTCAGGTTGTTGTTGTTTCTATTGTTGAGGTTGTTGTTGATTTTCAATGTTGAGGTTTTTGTTATTTTTCAATGTTGAGGTGATTGTTGAATTTGTTGGTGTTTTTCAATGTTGAGGTTGTTGTTGAATTTGTTGGTGTTTTTCAATGTTGAGGTTGTTGTTGTTTTTCAATGCTGAGGTTGTTGTTGAATTTGTTGGTGTTTTTCAATGTTGAGGTTGTTGTTGAATTTGTTGGTGTTTTTCAATGTTGAGGTTGTTGTTGAATTTGTTGGTGTTTTTCAATGTTGAGGTTGTTGTTGTTTTTCAATGTTGAGGTTGTTGTTGAATTTGTTGGTGTTTTCAATGTTGAGATTGTTGTTTTTCAATGTTGAAGTTGTTGTTGAATTTGTTGATATTTTTCAATGTTGAGGTTGGTGTTGAATTTGTTGGTATTTTTCAATGTTGAGGTTGTTGTTGTTTTTCAATGTTGAGGTTGTTGTTGAATTTGTTGGTGTTTTTCAATGTTGAGGTTGTTGTTGTTTTTCAATGTTGAGGATATTGTTGAATTTGTTGGTGTTTTTCAATGTTGAGGTTGTTGTTGAATTTGTTGGTGTTTTTCAATGTTGAGGTTGTTGTTGTTTTTCAATGTTGAGCTTGTTGTTGAATTTGTTGCTGTTTTTCAATTTCGAGGTTGTTGTTGAATTTGTTGGTGTTTTTCAATGTTGAAGTTGTTGTTGAATTTGTTGGTGTTTTTCAATGTTGAGGTTGTTTTTGTTTTTCAATGTTGAGGTTGTTGTTGTATTTGTTGGTGTTTTTCAATGTTGAGGTTGTTGTAGTTTTTCAATGTTGAGGTTGTTGTTGAATTTGTTGGTGTTTTTCAATGTTGAGGTTGTTGCTGAATTTGTTGGTGTTTTTCAATGTTGAGGTTGTTGTTGTTTTTCAATGTTGATGTTGTTGTTGTATTTGTTGTTGTTTTTCAATGTTGAGGTTGTTGTAGTTTTTCAATGTTGAGGTTCTTGTTGAATTTGTTGCTGTCTTTCAATGTCGAGGTTGTTGTTGAGTTTGTTGGTGTTTTTCAATGTTGAAGTTGTTGTTGAATTTGTTGGTGTTTTTCAATGTTGAGGTTGTTCGTTGAATTTGTTGGTGTTTTTAAATGTTGAGGTTGTTGTTGAATTTGTTGGTGTTTTTCAATGTTGAGGTTGTTGTTGAAGTTGTTGGTGTTTTTCAATGTTGAGGTTGTTGTTGTTTTTCAATGGTGAGGTTGTTGTTGAATTGGTTGGTGTTTTTCAATGTTGAGGTTGTTGTTTTTCAATGTTGAGGTTGTTGTTGAATTTGTTGGTGTTTTTCAATGTTGAGGTTGTTGTTGTTTTTCAATGTTGAGGTTGTTGTTGAGTTTGTTGGTGTTTTTCAATTTCGAGGTTGTTGTTGTTTTTCAATGTTGAGCTTGTTTTTGTTTTTCAATGTTGAGGTTGATGTTGAATTTGTTGGTGTTTTCAATGTTGAGGTTGTTGTTGAATTTGTTGGTGTTTTTCAATGTTGAGGTTGTTGTTGCTTTTCAATGTTGAGGTTGTTGTTGAATTTGTTGGTGTTTTTCAATGTTGAGGTTGTTGTTGTTTTTCAATGTTGAGGTTGTTGTTGTATTTGTTGGTGTTTTTCAATGTCGCGGTTGTTGTTGAATTTGTTGGTGTTTTTCAATGTTGAAGTTGTTGTTGAATTTGTTGGTGTTTTTCAATGTTGAGGTTGTTGTTGAATTTGTTGGTGCTTTTAAATGTTGAGGTTGTTGTTGAATTTGTTGGTGTTTTTCAATGTTGAGGTTGTTGTTGTTTTTCAATGTTGTGGTTGTTGTTGAATTTGTTGGTGTTTTTCAATGTTGAGGTTGTTGTTGTTCAATGTGGAGGTTGTTGTTGAATTTGTTGGCGTTTTTAAATGTTGAGGTTGTTGTTAAATTTGTTGGTGTTTTTCAATGTTGAGGTTGTTGTTGAATTTGTTGGTGTTTTTCAATGTTGAGGTTGTTGTTATTTTTCAATATTGAGGTTGTTGTTGAATTTGATGGTGTTTTTCAATGTCGAGGTTGTTGTTGAATTTGTTGGTGTTTTTCAATGTTGAAGTTGTTGTTGAATTTGTTGGTTTTTTTCAATGTTGAGGTTGTTGTTGTTTTTCAATGTTGAGGTTGTTGTTGTTTTTCAATGTTGAGGTTGTTGTTATTTTTCAATGTTGAGGTTGTTGTTGAATTTGTTGGTGTTTTTCAATTTCGAAGTTGTTGTTGAATTTGTTGGTGTTTTTCAATGTTGAAGTTGTTGTTGAATTTCTTGGTGTTTTTCAATGTTGAGGTTGTTGTTGTTTTTCAATGTTGAGGTTGTTGTTGAATTTGTTGGTGTTTTTCAATGTTGAGGTTGTTGTTGTTTTTCAATGTTGAGGTTGTTGTTATTTTTCAATGTTGAGGTTGTTGTTGAATTTGTTGGTGTTTTTCAATGTTGAGGTTGTTGTTGAAAATGTTGGTGTTTTTCAATGTTCAGGTTGTTGTTGTTTTTCAATGTTGAGGTTGTTGTTGAATTTGTTGGTGTTTTTTTTGTTGAGGTTGGTGTTGTTTTTCAATGTTGAGGTTGTTGTTGAATTTGTTGGTGTTTTTCAATGTTGAGGTTGTTGTTGTTTTTCAATGTTGAGGTTGTTGTTGAATTTGTTGGTGTTTTTCAATGTTGAGGTTGTTGTTGAATTTGTTGGTGTTTTTCAATTTCGAGGTTGTTGCTGAATTTGATGGTGTTTTTCAATGTTGAAGTTGTTGTTGAATTTGTTGGTGTTTTTCAATGTTGAGGTTGCTGTTGTTTTTCAATGTTGAGGTTGTTGTTGAATTTGTTGGTGTTTTTCAATGTTGAGGTTGTTGTTGTTTTTCAATGTTGAGGTTGTTGTTATTTTTAAATGTTGAGGTGATTGTTGAATTTGTTGGTGTTTTTCAACGTTGAGGTTGTTGTTGAATTTGTTGGTGTTTTTCAATGTTGAGGTTGTTGTTGAATTTGTTGGTGTTTTTCCATGTTGAGGTTGTTGTTGTTTTTCAAAGTTGAGGTTGTTGTTGAATTTGTTGGTGTTTTTCAATGTCGAGGTTGTTGTTGAATTTGTTGGTGTTTTTCAATGGTGAATTTGTTGTTGAATTTGTTGATGTTTTTCAATGTTGAGGTTGTTGTTGTATTTTAATGTTGAGGTTGTTGTTGTTTTTCAATGTTGAGGTTGTTGTTGAATTTGTTGGTGTTTTTCAATGTTGAGGTTGTTGTTGAATTTGTTGGTGTTTTTCAGTGTTGAGATTGTTGTTGTTTTTCAATGTTGAGGTTGTTGTTGTATTTGTTGTTGTTTTTCAATGTTGACGTTGTTGTAGTTTTTCAATGTTGAGGTTCTTGTTGAATTTGTTGGTGTTTTTCAATGTCGAGGTTGTTGTTGAATTTGTTGGTGTTTTTCAATGTTGAAGTTGTTGTTGAATTTGTTGGTGTTTTTCAATGTTGAGGTTGTTCGTTGAATTTGTTGGTGTTTTTAAATGTTGAGGTGGTTGTTGAATTTGTTGGTGTTTTTCAATGTTGAGGTTGTTGTTGTTTTTCAATATTGAGGTTGTTGTTGAATTTGATGGTGTTTTTCAATGTTGAATTTGTTGTTCAATTTGTTGGTGTTTTTCAATGTCGAGGTTGTTGTTGAATTTGTTGGTGTTTTTCAATGTTGAATTTGTTGTTGAATTTGTTGGCGTTTTTCAATGTTGAGGTTGTTGTTGTTTTTCAATGTTGAGGATGTTGTTGAATTTGTTGGTGTTTTTCAATGTTGAGGTTGTTGTTGAATTTGTTCGCGTTTTTAAATGTTCAGGTTGTTGTTGAATTTATTGGTGTTTTTCAATGTTGAGGTTGTTGTTGAATTTGTTGGTGTTTTTCAATGTTGAGGTTGTTGTTGTTTTTCAATGTTGACGTTGTTGTTCAATTTGTTGGTGTTTTTCAATGTTGAGGTTGTTGTTGAATTTGTTGGTGTTTTTCAATGTTGAGTTTGTTGTTGTTTTTCAATGCTGAGGTTGTTGTTGAATTCGTTGGTGTTTTTCAATGTTCAGGTTGTTGTTGTTTTTCAATGTTGAGGTTGTTGTTGAATTTGTTGTTGTTTTTCAATTTCGAGGTTGTTGTTGAATTTGTTGGTGTTTTTCAATGTTGAAGTTGTTGTTGAATTTGTTGGTGTTTTTCAATGTTGAGGTTGTTGTTGAATTTGTTGGTGTTTTTCAATGTTGAGGTTGTTGTTGTTTTTCAATGCTGAGGTTGTTGTTGAATTTGTTGGTGTTTTTCAATGTTGAGGTTGTTGTTGAATTTGTTGGTGTTTTTCAATGTTGAGGTTGTTGTTGTTTTTCAATGTTGAGGTTGCTGTTGAATTTGTTGGTGTTTTTCAATGTTGAGGTTGTTGTTGTTTTTCAATGTTGAGGTTGTTGTTGAATTTGTTGGTGTTTTTAATTGTTGAGGTTGTTGTTGAATTTGTTGGTGTTTTTCAATGTTGAGGTTGCTGTTGTTTTTCAATGTTGAGGTTGTTGTTGAATTTGTTGGTGTTTTTCAATGTTGTGGTTGTTGTAGTTTTTCAATGTTGACGTTGTTGTTGAATTTGTTGGTGTTTTTCAATGTCGAGGTTGTTGTTGAATTTGTTGGTGTTTTTCAATGTTGAAGTTGTTGTTGAGTTTGTTGGTGTTTTTAAATGTTGAGGTTGTTGTTGAATTTGTTGGTGTTTTTCAATGTTGAGGTTGTTGTTATTTTTCAATGTTGAGGTTGTTGTTGTTCAATGTGGAGGTTGTTGTTGAATTTGATGGTGTTTTTCAGTGTCGAGGTTGTTGCTGAATTTGTTGGTGTTTTTCAATTTTGAAGTTGTTGTTGAATTTGTTGGTGTTTTTTATGTTGAGGTTGTTGTTGTTTTTCAATGTTGAGGTTGTTGTTGAATTTGTTGGTGTTTTTCAATGTTGAGGTTGTTCTTGTTTTTCAATGTTGAGGTTGTTGTTATTTTCAATGTTGAGGTTGTTGTTGAATTTGTTGGTGTTTTTCAATGTTGAGGTTGTTGTTGTTTTTCAATGTTGAGGTTGTTGTTGAATTTGTTGGTGTTTCTAATTGTTGAGGTTGTTGTTGAATTTGTTGGTGTTTTTCAATGTTGAGGTTGCTGTTGTTTTTCAATGTTGAGGTTGTTGTTGAATTTGTTGGTGTTTTTCAATGTTGAGGTTGTTGTTGAATTTGTTGGTGTTTTTCAATGTTGTGGTTGTTGTAGTTTTTCAATGTTGAGGTTGTTGTTGAATTTGTTGGTGTTTTTCAATGTCGAGGTTGTTGTTGAATTTGTTGGTGTTTTTCAATGTTGAAGTTGTTGTTGAGTTTGTTGGTGTTTTTAAATGTTGAGGTTGTTGTTGAATTTGTTGGTGTTTTTCAATGTTGAGGTTGTTGTTGTTTTTCAATGTTGAGGTTGTTGTTGAATTTGTTGGTGTTTTTCAATTTTGAAGTTGTTGTTGAATTTGTTGGTGTTTTTTATGTTGAGGTTGTTGTTGTTTTTCAATGTTGAGGTTGTTGTTGAATTTGTTGGTGTTTTTCAATGTTGAGGTTGTACTTGTTTTTCAATGTTGAGGTTGTTGTTATTTTTCAATTTTGAGGTTGTTGTTGAATTTGTTGGTGTTTTTCAATGTTGAGGTTGTTGTTGTTTTTCAATGTTGAGGTTGTTGTTGAATTTGTTGGTGTTTTTAATTGTTGAGGTTGTTGTTGAATTTGTTGGTGTTTTTCAATGTTGAGGTTGTTGTTGAATTTGTTGGTGTTTTTCAATGTTGTGGTTGTTGTAGTTTTTCAATGTTGAGGTTGTTGTTGAATTTGTTGGTGTTTTTCAATGTCGAGGTTGTTTTTGAATTTGTTGGTGTTTTTCAATGTTGAAGTTGTTGTTGAGTTTGTTGGTGTTTTTAAATGTTGAGGTTGTTGTTGAATTTGTTGGTGTTTTTCAATGTTGAGGTTGTTGTTATTTTTCAATGTTGAGGTTGTTGTTGAATTTGTTGGTGTTTTTCAATGTTGAGGATCTTGTTGTTTTTCAATGTTCAGGTTGTTGTTGAATTTGATGGTGTTTTTCAATGTCGAGGTTGTTGCTGAATTTGTTGGTGTTTTTCAATTCTGAAGTTGTTGTTGAATTTGTTGGTGTTTTTTATGTTGAGGTTGTTGTTGTTTTTCAATGTTGAGGTTGTTGTTGAATTTTTTGGTGTTTTTCAATGTTGAGGTTGTTGTTATTTTTCAATGTTGTTGTTGAATTTGTTGGTGTTTTTCAATGTTGAGGTTTTTGTTGAATTTGTTGGTGTTTTTCAATGTTGAGGTTGTTGTTGAATTTGTTGGTGTTTTTCAATGTTGAGGTTGTTGTAGTTTTTCAATGTTGATGTTGTTGTTGTATTTGTTGTTGTTTTTCAATGTTGAGGTTGTTGTAGTTTTTCAATGTTGAGGTTCTTGTTCAATTTGTTGGTGTTTTTCAATGTCGAGGTTGTTGTTGAGTTTGTTGGTGTTTTTCAATGTTGAAGTTGTTGTTGAATTTGTTGGCGTTTTTCAATGTTGAGGTTGTTGTTGAATTTGTTGATGTTTTTCAATGTTGAGGTTGGTGTTGAATTTGTTGGTATTTTTCAATGTTGAGGTTGTTGTTGTTTTTCAATGTTGAGGTTGTTGTTGAATTTGTTGGTGTTTTTCAATGTTGAGGTTGTTGTTGTTTTTTAATGTTGAGGTTGTTGTTGAATTGGTTGGTGTTTTTCAATGTTGAGGTTGTTGTTGTTTTTCAATGTTGAGGTTGTTGTTGAATTTGTTAGTGTTTTTCAACGTTGAGGTTGTTGTTGAATTTGTTGGTGTTTTTCAATGTTGAGGTTGTTGTTGAATTTGTTGGTGTTTTTCAATGTTGAGGTTGTTGTTGAATTTGTTGGTGTTTTTCAATGTTGTGGTTGTTGTAGTTTTTCAATGTTGAGGTTGTTGTTGAATTTGTTGGTGTTTTTCAATGTCGAGGTTGTTTTTGAATTTGTTGGTGTTTTTCAATGTTGAAGTTGTTGTTGAGTTTGTTGGTGTTTTTAAATGTTGAGGTTGTTGTTGAATTTGTTGGTGTTTTTCAATGTTGAGGTTGTTGTTATTTTTCAATGTTGAGGTTGTTGTTGAATTTGTTGGTGTTTTTCAATGTTGAGGTTGTTGTTGAATTTGTTGGTGTTTTTCAATTTCGAGGTTGTTGTTGAATTTGTTGGTGTTTTTCAATGTTGAAGTTGTTGTTGAATTTGTTGGTGTTTTTCAATGTTGAGGTTGTTGTTGTTTTTCAATGTTGAGGTTGTTGTTGAATTTGTTGGTGTTTTTCAATTTCGAGGTTGTTGTTGTTTTTCAATGTTGAGGTTGTTTTTGTTTTTCAATGTTGAGGTTGTTGTTGAATTTGTTGGTGTTTTCAATGTTGAGGTTGTTGTTGAATTTATTGGTGTTTTTCAATGTTGCGGTTGTTGTTGTTTTTCAATGTTGAGGTTGTTGTTGTATTTGTTGGTGTTTTTCAATGTTGAGGTTGTTGTAGTTTTTCAATGTTAAGGTTGTTGTTGAATTTTTTGGTGTTTTTCAATGTCGAGGTTGTTGTTGAATTTGTTGGTGTTTTTCAATGTTGAAGTTGTTGTTGAATTTGTTGGTGTTTTTCAATGTTGAGGTTGTTGTTGAATTTGTTGGAGTTTTTAAATGTTGAGGTTGTTGTTGAATTTGTTGGTGTTTTTCAATGTTGAGGTTGTTGTTGAATTTGTTGGTGTTTTTCAATGTCGAGGTTGTTGTTGAATTTGTTGGTGTTTTTCAATGGTGAGTTTGTTGTTGAATTTGTTGGTGTTTTTCAATGTTGAGGTTGTTGTTGTATTTTAATGTTGAGGTTGTTGTTGTTTTTCAATGTTGAGGTTGTTGTTGAATTTGTTGGTGTTTTTCAATGTTGAGGTTGTTGTTGAATTTGTTGGTGTTTTTCAATGTTGAGGTTGTTGTTGTTTTTCAATGTGGATGTTGTTGTTGTATTTGTTGTTGTTTTTCAATGTTGAGGTTGTTGTAGTTTTTCAATGTTGAGGTTCTTGTTGAATTTGTTGGTGTTTTTCAATGTCGAGGTTGTTGTTGAGTTTGTTCGTGTTTTTCAATGTTGAAGTTGTTGTTGAATTTGTTGGCGTTTTTCAATGTTGAGGTTGTTGTTGTTTTTCACTGTTGAGGTTGTTGTTGAATTGGTTGGTGTTTTTCAATGTTGAGGTTGTTGGTTTTCAATGTTGAGGTTGTTGTTGAATTTGTTGATGTTTTTCAATGTTGAGGTCGGTGTTGAATTTGTTGGTATTTTTCAATGTTGAGGTTGTTGTTGTTTTTCAATGTTGAGGTTGTTGTTGAATTTGTTGGTGTTTTTCAATGTTGAGGTTGTTGTTGTTTTTCAATGTTGAGGTTGTTGTTGAATTGGTTGGTGTTTTTCAATGTTGAGGTTGTTGTTGTTTTTCAATGTTGAGGTTGTTGTTGAATCTGTCAGTGTTTTTCAATGTTGAGGTTGTTGTTGAATTTGTTGGTGTTTTTCAACGTTGAGGTTGTTGTTGAATTTGTTGGTGTTTTTCAATGTTGAGGTTGTTGTTGAATTTGTTGGTGATTTTCCATGTTGAGGTTGTTGTTGTTTTTCAAAGTTGAGGTTGTTGTTGAATTTGTTGGTGTTTTTCAATGTTGAGGTTGTTGTTGTTTTTCAATATTGAGGTTGTTGTTGAATTTGATGGTGTTTTTCAATGTCGAGGTTGTTGTTGAATTTGTTGGTGTTTTTCAATGTTGAAGTTGTTGTTGAATTTGTTGGTGTTTTTCAATGTTGAGGTTGTTGTTGTTTTTCAATGTTGAGGTTGTTGTTATTTTTCAATGTTGAGGTTGTTGTTGAATTTGTTGGTGTTTTTCAATTTCGAGGTTGTTGTTGAATTTGTTGGTGTTTTTCAATGTTGAAGTTGTTGTTGAATTTCTTGGTGTTTTTCAATGTTGAGGTGGTTGTTGTTTTTCAATGTTGAGGTGGTTGTTGAATTTGTTGGTGTTTTTCAATGTTGAGGTTGTTGTTGTTTTTCAATGTTGAGGTTGTTGTTATTTTTCAATGTTGAGGTTGTTGTTGAATTTGTTGGTGTTTTTCAATGTTGAGGTTGTTGTTGAGCTTGTTGGTGTTTTTCAATGTTGAGGTTGTTGTTGTTTTTCAATGTTGAGGTTGTTGTTGAATTTGTTGGTGTTTTTTATGTTGAGGTTGGTGTTGTTTTTCAATGTTGAGGTTGTTGTTGAATGTGTTGGTAATTTTCACTGTTGAGGTTGTTGTTGTTTTTCAATGTTGAGGTTGTTGTTGAATTTGTTGGTGTTTTTCAATGTTGAGGTTGTGGTTGAATTTGTTGGTGTTTTTCAATTTCGAGGTTGTTGCTGAAATTGATGGTGTTTTTCAATGTTGAAGTTGTTGTTGAATTTGTTGGTGTTTTTCAATGTTGAGGTTGTTGTTGTTTTTCAATGTTGAGGTTGTTGTTGAATTTGTTGGTGTTTTTCAATGTTGAGGTTGTTGTTGTTTTTCAATGTTGAGGTTGTTGTTATTTTTCAATGTTGAGGTGATTGTTGAATTTGTTGGTGTTTTTCAATGTTGAGGTTGTTGTTGTTTTTCAATGCTGAGGTTGTTGTTGTATTTGTTGGTGTTTTTCAATGTTGTGGTTGTTGTAGTTTTTCAATGTTGAGGTTGTTGTTGAATTTGTTGGTGTTTTTCAAAGTTGAAGTTGTTGTTGAATTTGTTGGTGTTTTTCAATGTTGAGGTTGTTGTTGAATTTGTTGGTGTTTTTAAATGTTAAGGTTGTTGTTGAATTTGTTGGTGTTTTTCAATGTTCAGGTTGTTGTTGTTTTTATTGTTGAGGTTGTTGTTGAATTTGTTGGTGTTTTTCAATGTTGAGGTTGTTGTTGTTCAATGTGGAGGTTGTTGTTGAATTTGTTGGTGTTTTTAAATGTCGAGGTTGTTGAACTTCTTGGTGTTTTTCAATGTTGAGGTTGTTGTTGTTTTTCAATGTTGAGGTTGTTGTTGAATTTGTTGGTGTTTTTCAATGTTGAGGTTGTTGTTGTTTTTCAATGTTGAGGTTGTTGTTATTTTTCAATGTTGAGGTGATTGTTGAATTTGTTGGTGTTTTTCAATGTTGAGGTTGTTGTTGTTTTTCAATGCTGAGGTTGTTGTTGAATTTGTTGGTGTTTTTCAATGTTGAGGTTGTTGTTGAATTTGTTGGTGTTTTTCAATGTTGAGGTTGTTGTTGTTTTTCAATGTTGAGGTTCTTGTTGAATTTGTTGGTGTTTTTCAATGTTGAGGTTGTTGTTTTTCAATGTTGAGGTTGTTGTTGAATTTGTTGTTGTTTTTCAATGTTGAGGTTGTTGTTTTTCAATGTTGAGGTTGTTGTTGAATTTGATGATGTTTTTCAATGTTGAGGTTGGTGTTGAATTTGTTGGTATTTTTCAATGTTGAGGTTGTTGTTGAATTTGTTGGTGTTTTTCAATGTTGAGGTTGTTGTTGTTTTTCAATGTTGAGGTTGTTGTTGAATTTGTTGGTGTTTTTCAATGTTGAGGTTGTTGTTGTTTTTCAATGTTGAGGTTGTTGTTGAATTTGTTGTTGTTTTTCAATGTTGAGGTTGTTGTTTTTCAATGTTGAGGTTGTTGTTGAATTTGTTGATGTTTTTCAATGTTGAGGTTGTTGTTGTTTTTCAATGTTGAGGTTGTTGTTGAATTTGTTGGTGTTTTTCAATGTTGAGGTTGTTGTTGTTTCTCAATGTTGAGGTTGTTGTTATTTTTCAATGTTGAGGTTGTTGTTGAATTTGTTGGTGTTTTTCAATGTTGAGGTTGTTGTTGAACTTGTTGGTGTTTTTCAATGTTGAGGTTGTTGTTGTTTTTCAATGTTGAGGTTGTTGTTGAATTTGTTGGTGTTTTTTATGTTGAGGTTGGTGTTGTTTTTCAATGTTGAGGTTGTTGTTGAATTTGTTGGTGTTTTTCAATGTTGAGGTTGTTGTTGTTTTTCAATGTTGAGGTTGTTGTTGAATTTGTTGGTGTTTTTCAATGTTGAGGTTGTTGTTGTTTTTCAATGTTGAGGTTGTTGTTGAATTTCTTGGTGTTTTTCAATGTTGAGGTTGTTGTTGAATTTGTTGGTGTTTTTCAACGTTGAGGTTGTTGTTGAATTTGTTGGTGTTTTTCAATGTTGAGGTTGTTGTTGTTTTTCAAAGTTGAGGTTGTTGTTGAATTTGTTGGTGTTTTTCAATGTTGAGGTTGTTGTTTTTCAATGTTGAGGTTGTTGTTATTTTTCAATGTTGAGGTTGTTGTTGAATTTGTTGGTGTTTTTCAATTTCGAGGTTGTTGTTGAATTTGTTGGTGTTTTTCACTGTTGAAGTTGTTGAATTTCTTGGTGTTTTTCAATGTTGAGGTTGTTGTTGTTTTGCAATGTTGAGGTGGTTGTTGAATTTGTTGGTGTTTTTCAATGTTGAGGTTGTTGTTGTTTTTCAATGTTGAGGTTGTTGTTATTTTTCAATGTTGAGGTTGTTGTTATTTTTCACTGTTGAGGTTGTTGTTGTTTTTCACTGTTGAGGTTGTTGTTGAATTGGTTGGTGTTTTTCAATGTTGAGGTTGTTGGTTTTCAATGTTGAGGTTGTTGTTGAATTTGTTGATGTTTTTCAATGTTGAGGTCGGTGTTGAATTTGTTGGTATTTTTCAATGTTGAGGTTGTTGTTGTTTTTCAATGTTGAGGTTGTTGTTGAATTTGTTGGTGTTTTTCAATGTTGAGGTTGTTGTTGTTTTTCAATGTTGAGGTTGTTGTTGAATTGGTTGGTGTTTTTCAATGTTGAGGTTGTTGTTGTTTTTCAATGTTGAGGTTGTTGTTGAATTTGTCAGTGTTTTTCAATGTTGAGGTTGTTGTTGAATTTGTTGGTGTTTTTCAACGTTGAGGTTGTTGTTGAATTTGTTGGTGTTTTTCAATGTTGAGGTTGTTGTTGAATTTGTTGGTGATTTTCCATGTTGAGGTTGTTGTTGTTTTTCAAAGTTGAGGTTGTTGTTGAATTTGTTGGTGTTTTTCAATGTTGAGGTTGTTGTTGTTTTTCAATATTGAGGTTGTTGTTGAATTTGATGGTGTTTTTCAATGTTGAGGTTGTTGTTGAATTTGTTGGTGTTTTTCAATGTTGAAGTTGTTGTTGAATTTGTTGGTGTTTTTCAATGTTGAGGTTGTTGTTGTTTTTCAATGTTGAGGTTGTTGTTGAATTTGTTGGTGTTTTTCAATTTCGAGGTTGTTGTTGAATTTGTTGGTGTTTTTCAATGTTGAAGTTGTTGTTGAATTTCTTGGTGTTTTTAAATGTTGAGGTTGTTGTTGTTTTTCAATGTTGAGGTGGTTGTTGAATTTGTTGGTGTTTTTCAATGTTGAAGTTGTTGTTGTTTTTCAATGTTGAGGTTGTTGTTATTTTTCAATGTTGAGGTTGTTGTTGAATTTGTTGGTGTTTTTCAATGTTGAGGTTGTTGTTGAACTTGTTGGTGTTTTTCAATGTTGAGGTTGTTGTTGTTTTTCAATGTTGAGGTTGTTGTTGAATTTGTTGGTGTTTTTTATGTTGAGGTTGTTGTTGTTTTTCAATGTTGAGGTTGTTGTTGAATTTGTTGGTGTTTTTCAATGTTGAGGTTGTTGTTGTTTTTCAATGTTGAGGTTGTGGTTGAATTTGTTGGTGTTTTTCAATTTCGAGGTTGTTGCTGAAATTGATGGTGTTTTTCAATGTTGAAGTTGTTGTTGAATTTCTTGGTGTTTTTCAATGTTGAGGTTGTTGTTGTTTTTCAATGTTGAGGTTGTTGTTGAATTTGTTGGTGTTTTTCAATGTTGAGGTTGTTGTTGTTTTTCAATGTTGAGGTTGTTGTTATTTTTCAATGTTGAGGTGATTGTTGAATTTGTTGGTGTTTTTCAATGTTGAGGTTGTTGTTGTTTTTCAATGCTGAGGTTGTTGTTGTATTTGTTGGTGTTTTTCAATGTTGTGGTTGTTGTAGTTTTTCAATGTTGAGGTTGTTGTTGAATTTGTTGGTGTTTTTCAAAGTTGAAGTTGTTGTTGAATTTGTTGGTGTTTTTCAATGTTGAGGTTGTTGTTGAATTTGTTGGTGTTTTTAAATGTTAAGGTTGTTGTTGAATTTGTTGGTGTTTTTCAATGTTCAGGTTGTTGTTGTTTTTATTGTTGAGGTTGTTGTTGAATTTGTTGGTGTTTTTCAATGTTGAGGTTGTTGTTGTTCAATGTGGAGGTTGTTGTTGAATTTGTTGGTGTTTTTAAATGTCGAGGTTGTTGAACTTCTTGGTGTTTTTCAATGTTGAGGTTGTTGTTGTTTTTCAATGTTGAGGTTGTTGTTGAATTTGTTGGTGTTTTTCAATGTTGAGGTTGTTGTTGTTTTTCAATGTTGAGGTTGTTGTTATTTTTCAATGTTGAGGTGATTGTTGAATTTGTTGGTGTTTTTCAATGTTGAGGTTGTTGTTGTTTTTCAATGCTGAGGTTGTTGTTGAATTTGTTGGTGTTTTTCAATGTTGAGGTTGTTGTTGAATTTGTTGGTGTTTTTCAATGTTGAGGTTGTTGTTGTTATTCAATGTTGAGGTTGTTGTTGAATTTGTTGGTGTTTTTCAATGTTGAGGTTGTTGTTGTTTTTCAATGTTGAGGTTGTTGTTGAATTTGTTGTTGTTTTTCAATGTTGAGGTTGTTGTTTTTCAATGTTGAGGTTGTTGTTGAATTTGTTGATGTTTTTCAATGTTGAGGTTGGTGTTGAATTTGTTGGTATTTTTCAATGTTGAGGTTGTTGTTGAATTTGTTGGTGTTTTTCAATGTTGAGGTTGTTGTTGTTTTTCAATGTTGAGGTTGTTGTTGAATTTGTTGGTGTTTTTCAATGTTGAGGTTGTTGTTGTTTTTCAATGTTGAGGTTGTTGTTGAATTTGTTGTTGTTTTTCAATGTTGAGGTTGTTGTTTTTCAATGTTGAGGTTGTTGTTGAATTTGTTGATGTTTTTCAATGTTGAGGTTGTTGTTGTTTTTCAATGTTGAGGTTGTTGTTGAATTTGTTGGTGTTTTTCAATGTTGAGGTTGTTGTTGTTTCTCAATGTTGAGGTTGTTGTTATTTTTCAATGTTGAGGTTGTTGTTGAATTTGTTGGTGTTTTTCAATGTTGAGGTTGTTGTTGAACTTGTTGGTGTTTTTCAATGTTGAGGTTGTTGTTGTTTTTCAATGTTGAGGTTGTTGTTGAATTTGTTGGTGTTTTTTATGTTGAGGTTGGTGTTGTTTTTCAATGTTGAGGTTGTTGTTGAATTTGTTGGTGTTTTTCAATGTTGAGGTTGTTGTTGTTTTTCAATGTTGAGGTTGTTGTTGAATTTGTTGGTGTTTTTCAATGTTGAGGTTGTTGTTGTTTTTCAATGTTGAGGTTGTTGTTGAATTTGTTAGTGTTTTTCAATGTTGAGGTTGTTGTTGAATTTGTTGGTGTTTTTCAACGTTGAGGTTGTTGTTGAATTTGTTGGTGTTTTTCAATGTTGAGGTTGTTGTTGAATTTGTTGTTGTTTTTCCATGTTGAGGTTGTTGTTGTTTTTCAAAGTTGAGGTTGTTGTTGAATTTGTTGGTGTTTTTCAATGTTGAGGTTGTTGTTTTTCAATGTTGAGGTTGTTGTTATTTTTCAATGTTGAGGTTGTTGTTGAATTTGTTGCTGTTTTTCAATTTCGAGGTTGTTGTTGAATTTGTTGGTGTTTTTCAATGTTGAAGTTGTTGTTGAATTTCTTGGTGTTTTTCAATGTTGAGGTTGTTGTTGTTTTTCAATGTTGAGGTGGTTGTTGAATTTGTTGGTGTTTTTCAATGTTGAGGTTGTTGTTGTTTTTCAATGTTGAGGTTGTTGTTATTTTTCAATGTTGAGGTTGTTGTTGAATTTGTTGGTGTTTTTCAATGTTGAGGTTGTTGTGGAACTTGTTGGTGTTTTTCAATGTT
The DNA here is from genome assembly GCA_026770705.1 of Isurus oxyrinchus. Lineage (NCBI taxonomy): Eukaryota > Metazoa > Chordata > Chondrichthyes > Lamniformes > Lamnidae > Isurus > Isurus oxyrinchus. Next base: position 130,632 of record JANJGN010001055.1, on the reverse strand, counting down.
GAGGTTGTTGTTGTTTTTCAATGTTGAGGTTGTTGTTGAATTTGTTGGTGTTTTTTATGTTGAGGTTGGTGTTGTTTTTCAATGTTGAGGTTGTTGTTGAATTTGTTGGTGTTTTTCAATGTTGAGGTTGTTGTTGTTTTTCAATGTTGAGGTTGTTGTTGAATTTGTTGGTGTTTTTCAATGTTGAGGTTGTTGTTGTTTTTCAATGTTGAGGTTGTGGTTGAATTTGTTGGTGGTTTTCAATTTCGAGGTTGTTGCTGAAATTGATGGTGTTTTTCAATGTTGAAGTTGTTGTTGAATTTCTTGTTGTTTTTCAATGTTGAGGTTGTTGTTGTTTTTCAATGTTGAGGTTGTTGTTGAATTTGTTGGTGTTTTTCAATGTTGAGGTTGTTGTTATTTTTCAATGTTGAGGTGATTGTTGAATTTGTTGGTGTTTTTCAATGTTGAGGTTGTTGTTGTTTTTCAATGCTGAGGTTGTTGTTGTTTTTCAATGTTGAGGTTGTTGTTGAATTTGTTGGTGTTTTTCAAAGTTGAAGTTGTTGTTGAATTTGTTGGTGTTTTTCAATGTTGAGGTTGTTGTTGAATTTGTTGGTGTTTTTAAATGTTAAGGTTGTTGTTGAATTTGTTGGTGTTTTTCAATGTTCTGGTTGTTGTTGTTTTTATTGTTGAGGTTGTTGTTGAATTTGTTGGTGTTTTTAAATGTCGAGGTTGTTGAACTTCTTGGTGTTTTTCAATGTTGAGGTTGTTGTTGTTTTTCAATGTTGAGGTTGTTGTTGAATTTGTTGGTGTTTTTCAATGTTGAGGTTGTTGTTGTTTTTCAATGTTGAGGTTGTTGTTATTTTTCAATGTTGAGGTGATTGTTGAATTTGTTGGTGTTTTTCAATGTTGAGGTTGTTGTTGTTTTTCAATGCTGAGGTTGTTGTTGAATTTGTTGGTGTTTTTCAATGTTGAGGTTGTTGTTGAATTTGTTGGTGTTTTTCAATGTTGAGGTTGTTGTTGTTTTTCAATGTTGAGGTTGTTGTTGAATTTGTTGGTGTTTTTCAATGTTGAGGTTGTTGTTGTTTTTCAATGTTGAGGTTGTTGTTGAATTTGTTGTTGTTTTTCAATGTTGAGGTTTGTGTTGAATTTGTTGGTATTTTTCAATGTTGAGGTTGTTGTTGTTTTTCAATGTTGAGGTTGTTGTTGAATTTGTTGGTGTTTTTCAATGTTGAGGTTGTTGTTGTTGTTCAATGTGGAGGTGGTTGTTGAATTTGTTGGTGTTTTTAAATGCCGAGGTTGTTGAATTTCTTGGTGTTTTTCAATGTTGAGGTTGTTGTTGTTTTTCAATGTTGAGGTTGTTGTTGAATTTGTTGGTGTTTTTCAATGTTGAGGTTGTTGTTGTTTTTCAATGTTGAGGTTGTTGTTGAATTTGTTGGTGTTTTTCAATGTTGAGGTTGTTGTTGTTTTTCAATGTTGAGGTTGTGGTTGAATTTGTTGGTGTTTTTCAATTTCGAGGTTGTTGCTGAAATTGATGGTGTTTTTCAATGTTGAAGTTGTTGTTGAATTTCTTGGTGTTTTTCAATGTTGAGGTTGTTGTTGTTTTTCAATGTTGAGGTTGTTGTTGAATTTGTTGGTGTTTTTCAATGTTGAGGTTGTTGTTGTTTTTCAATGTTGAGGTTGTTGTTATTTTTCAATGTTGAGGTGATTGTTGAATTTGTTGGTGTTTTTCAATGTTGAGATTGTTGTTGTTTTTCAATGCTGAGGTTGTTGTTGTATTTCTTGGTGTTTTTCAATGTTGAGGTTGTTGTAGTTTTTCAATGTTGAGGTTGTTGTTGAATTTGTTGGTGTTTTTCAATGTTGAGGTTGTTGTTGAATTTGTTGGTGCTTTTCAAAGTTGAAGTTGTTGTTGAATTTGTTGGTGTTTTTCAATGTTGAGGTTGTTGAATTTGTTGGTGTTTTTAAATGTTAAGGTTGTTGTTGAATTTGTTGGTGTTTTTCAATGTTGAGGTTGTTGTTGTTTTTCAATGCTGAGGTTGTTGTTGAATTTGTTGGTGTTTTTCAATGTTGAGGTTGTTGTTGAATTTGTTGGTGTTTTTCAATGTTGAGGTTGTTGTTGTTTTTCAATGTTGAGGTTGTTGTTGAATTTGTTGGTGTTTTTCAATGTTGAGGTTGTTGTTGTTTTTCAATGTTGAGGTTGTTGTTGAATTTGTTGTTGTTTTTCAATGTTGAGGTTGTTGTTTTTCAATGTTGAGGTTGTTGTTGAATTTGTTGATGTTTTTCAATGTTGAGGTTGGTGTTGAATTTGTTGGTATTTTTCAATGTTGAGGTTGTTGTTGAATTTGTTGGTGTTTTTCAATGTTGAGGTTGTTGTTGTTTTTCAATGTTGAGGTTGTTGTTGAATTTGTTGGTGTTTTTCAATGTTGAGGTTGTTGTTGTTTTTCAATGTTGAGGTTGTTGTTGAATTTGTTGTTGTTTTTCAATGTTGAGGTTGTTGTTTTTCAATGTTGAGGTTGTTGTTGAATTTGTTGATGTTTTTCAATGTTGAGGTTGTTGTTGTTTTTCAATGTTGAGGTTGTTGTTGAATTTGTTGGTGTTTTTCAATGTTGAGGTTGTTGTTGTTTCTCAATGTTGAGGTTGTTGTTATTTTTCAATGTTGAGGTTGTTGTTGAATTTGTTGGTGTTTTTCAATGTTGAGGTTGTTGTTGAACTTGTTGGTGTTTTTCAATGTTGAGGTTGTTGTTGTTTTTCAATGTTGAGGTTGTTGTTGAATTTGTTGGTGTTTTTCAATGTTGAGGTTGTTGTTGTTTTTCAATGTTGAGGTTGTTGTTGAATTTGTTAGTGTTTTTCAATGTTGAGGTTGTTGTTGAATTTGTTGGTGTTTTTCAACGTTGAGGTTGTTGTTGAATTTGTTGTTGTTTTTCCATGTTGAGGTTGTTGTTGTTTTTCAAAGTTGAGGTTGTTGTTGAATTTGTTGGTGTTTTTCAATGTTGAGGTTGTTGTTTTTCAATGTTGAGGTTGTTGTTATTTTTCAATGTTGAGGTTGTTGTTGAATTTGTTGCTGTTTTTCAATTTCGAGGTTGTTGTTGAATTTGTTGGTGTTTTTCAATGTTGAAGTTGTTGTTGAATTTCTTGGTGTTTTTCAATGTTGAGGTTGTTGTTGTTTTTCAATGTTGAGGTGGTTGTTGAATTTGTTGGTGTTTTTCAATGTTGAGGTTGTTGTTGTTTTTCAATGTTGAGGTTGTTGTTATTTTTCAATGTTGAGGTTGTTGTTGAATTTGTTGGTGTTTTTCAATGTTGAGGTTGTTGTGGAACTTGTTGGTGTTTTTCAATGTTGAGGTTGTTGTTGTTTTTCAATGTTGAGGTTGTTGTTGAATTTGTTGGTGTTTTTTATGTTGAGGTTGGTGTTGTTTTTCAATGTTGAGGTTGTTGTTGAATTTGTTGGTGTTTTTCAATGTTGAGGTTGTTGTTGTTTTTCAATGTTGAGGTTGTTGTTGAATTTGTTGGTGTTTTTCAATGTTGAGGTTGTTGTTGTTTTTCAATGTTGAGGTTGTGGTTGAATTTGTTGGTGGTTTTCAATTTCGTGGTTGTTGCTGAAATTGATGGTGTTTTTCAATGTTGAAGTTGTTGTTGAATTTCTTGTTGTTTTTCAATGTTGAGGTTGTTGTTGTTTTTCAATGTTGAGGTTGTTGTTGAATTTGTTGGTGTTTTTCAATGTTGAGGTTGTTGTTATTTTTCAATGTTGAGGTGATTGTTGAATTTGTTGGTGTTTTTCAATGTTGAGGTTGTTGTTGTTTTTCAATGCTGAGGTTGTTGTTGTTTTTCAATGTTGAGGTTGTTGTTGAATTTGTTGGTGTTTTTCAAAGTTGAAGTTGTTGTTGAATTTGTTGGTGTTTTTCAACGTTGAGGTTGTTGTTGAATTTGTTGGTGTTTTTAAATGTTAAGGTTGTTGTTGAATTTGTTGGTGTTTTTCAATGTTCAGGTTGTTGTTGTTTTTATTGTTGAGGTTGTTGTCGAATTTGTTGGTGTTTTTAAATGTCGAGGTTGTTGAACTTCTTGGTGTTTTTCAATGTTGAGGTTGTTGTTGTTTTTCAATGTTGAGGTTGTTGTTGAATTTGTTGGTGTTTTTCAATGTTGAGGTTGTTGTTGTTTTTCAATGTTGAGGTTGTTGTTATTTTTCAATGTTGAGGTGATTGTTGAATTTGTTGGTGTTTTTCAATGTTGAGGTTGTTGTTGTTTTTCAATGCTGAGGTTGTTGTTGAATTTGTTGGTGTTTTTCAATGTTGAGGTTGTTGTTGAATTTGTTGGTGTTTTTCAATGTTGAGGTTGTTGTTGTTTTTCAATGTTGAGGTTGTTGTTGAATTTGTTGGTGTTTTTCAATGTTGAGGTTGTTGTTGTTTTTCAATGTTGAGGTTGTTGTTGAATTTGTTGTTGTTTTTCAATGTTGAGGTTTGTGTTGAATTTGTTGGTATTTTTCAATGTTGAGGTTGTTGTTGTTTTTCAATGTTGAGGTTGTTGTTGAATTTGTTGGTGTTTTTCAATGTTGAGGTTGTTGTTGTTGTTCAATGTGGAGGTTGTTGTTGAATTTGTTGGTGTTTTTAAATGTCGAGGTTGTTGAATTTCTTGGTGTTTTTCAATGTTGAGGTTGTTGTTGTTTTTCAATGTTGAGGTTGTTGTTGAATTTGTTGGTGTTTTTCAATGTTGAGGTTGTTGTTGTTTTTCAATGTTGAGGTTGTTGTTGAATTTGTTGGTGTTTTTCAATGTTGAGGTTGTTGTTGTTTTTCAATGTTGAGGTTGTGGTTGAATTTGTTGGTGTTTTTCAATTTCGAGGTTGTTGCTGAAATTGATGGTGTTTTTCAATGTTGAAGTTGTTGTTGAATTTCTTGGTGTTTTTCAATGTTGAGGTTGTTGTTGTTTTTCAATGTTGAGGTTGTTGTTGAATTTGTTGGTGTTTTTCAATGTTGAGGTTGTTGTTGTTTTTCAATGTTGAGGTTGTTGTTATTTTTCAATGTTGAGGTGATTGTTGAATTTGTTGGTGTTTTTCAATGTTGAGATTGTTGTTGTTTTTCAATGCTGAGGTTGTTGTTGTATTTCTTGGTGTTTTTCAATGTTGAGGTTGTTGTAGTTTTTCAATGTTGAGGTTGTTGTTGAATTTGTTGGTGTTTTTCAATGTTGAGGTTGTTGTTGAATTTGTTGGTGCTTTTCAAAGTTGAAGTTGTTGTTGAATTTGTTGGTGTTTTTCAATGTTGAGGTTGTTGAATTTGTTGGTGTTTTTAAATGTTAAGGTTGTTGTTGAATTTGTTGGTGTTTTTCAATGTTCAGGTTGTTGTTGTTTTTATTGTTGAGGTTGTTGTTGAATTTGTTAGTGTTTTTCAATGTTGAGGTTGTTGTTGTTCAATGTGGAGGTTGTTGTTGAATTTGTTGGTGTTTTTAAATGTCGAGGTTGTTGAACTTCTTGGTGTTTTTCAATGTTGAGGTTGTTGTTGTTTTTCAATGTTGAGGTTGTTGTTGAATTTGTTGGTGTTTTTCAATGTTGAGGTTGTTGTTGTTTTTCAATGTTGAGGTTGTTGTTGTTTTTCAATGTTGAGGTTGTTGTTGAATTTGTTGGTGTTTTTCAATGTTGAGGTTGTTGTTGTTTTTCAATGTTGAGGTTGTTGTTGAATTTGTTGGTGTTTTTCAATGTTGAGGTTGTTGTTGAATTTGTTGGTGTTTTTCAATGTTGAGGTTGTTGTTGTTTTTCAATGTTGATGTTGTTGTTGTATTTGTTGTTGTTTTTCAATGTTGAGGTTGTTGTAGTTTTTCAATGTTGAGGGTCTTGTTGAATTTGTTGGTGTTTTTCAATGTCGAGGTTGTTGTTGAGTTTGTTGGTGTTTTTCAATGTTGAAGTTGTTGTTGAATTTGTTGGCGTTTTTCAATGTTGAGGTTGTTGTTGTTTTTCAATGTTGAGGTTGTTGTTGAATTGGTTGGTGTTTTTCAATGTTGAGGTTGTTGTTTTTCAATGTTGAGGTTGTTGTTGAATTTGTTGATGTTTTTCAATGTTGAGGTCGGTGTTGAATTTGTTGGTATTTTTCAATGTTGAGGTTGTTGTTGTTTTTCAATGTTGAGGTTGTTGTTGAATTTGTTGGTGTTTTTCAATGTTGAGGTTGTTGTTGTTTTTCAGTGTTGAGGTTGTTGTTGAATTGGTTGGTGTTTTTCAATGTTGAGGTTGTTGTTGAATTTGTCAGTGTTTTTCAATGTTGAGGTTGTTGTTGAATTTGTTGGTGTTTTGCAACGTTGAGGTTGTTGTTGAATTTGTTGGTGTTTTTCAATGTTGAGGTTGTTGTTGAATTTGTTGGTGTTTTTCCATGTTGAGGTTGTTGTTGTTTTTCAAAGTTGAGGTTGTTGTTGAATTTGTTGGTGTTTTTCAATGTTGAGGTTGTTGTTGTTTTTCAATATTGAGGTTGTTGTTGAATTTGACGGTGTTTTTCAATGTTGAGGTTGTTGTTGAATTTGTTGTTGTTTTTCAATGTTGAGGTTGTTGTTTTTCAATGTTGAGGTTGTTGTTGAATTTGTTGATGTTTTTCAATGTTGAGGTTGGTGTTGAATTTGTTGGTATTTTTCAATGTTGAGGTTGTTGTTGTTTTTCAATGTTGAGGTTGTTGTTGAATTTGTTGGTGTTTTTCAATGTTGAGGTTGTTGTTGTTGTTCAATGTGGAGGTTGTTGTTGAAATTCTTGGTGTTTTTAAATGTCGAGGTTGTTGAATTTCTTGGTGTTTTTCAATGTTGAGGTTGTTGTTGTTTTTCAATGTTGAGGTTGTTGTTGAATTTGTTGGTGTTTTTCAATGTTGAGGTTGTTGTTATTTTTCAATGTTGAGGTTGTTGTTGAATTTGTTGGTGTTTTTCAATGTTGAGGTTGTTGTTGAACTTGTTGGTGTTTTTCAATGTTGAGGTTGTTGTTGTTTTTCAATGTTGAGGTTGTTGTTGAATTTGTTGGTGTTTTTTATGTTGAGGTTGGTGTTGTTTTTCAATGTTGAGGTTGTTGTTGAATTTGTTGGTGTTTTTCAATGTTGAGGTTGTTGTTGTTTTTCAATGTTGAGGTTGTTGTTGAATTTGTTGGTGTTTTTCAATGTTGAGGTTGTTGTTGTTTTTCAATGTTGAGGTTGTGGTTGAATTTGTTGGTGTTTTTCAATTTCGAGGTTGTTGCTGAAATTGATGGTGTTTTTCAATGTTGAAGTTGTTGTTGAATTTCTTGGTGTTTTTCAATGTTGAGGTTGTTGTTGTTTTTCAATGTTGAGGTTGTTGTTGAATTTGTTGGTGTTTTTCAATGTTGAGGTTGTTGTTGTTTTTCAATGTTGAGGTTGTTGTTATTTTTCAATGTTGAGGTGATTGTTGAATTTGTTGCTGTTTTTCAATGTTGAGGTTGTTGTTGTTTTTCAATGTTGAGGTTGTTGTTGAATTTGTTGTTGTTTTTCAATGTTGAGGTTGTTGTTTTTCAATGTTGAGGTTGTTGTTGAATTTGTTGATGTTTTTCAATGTTGAGGTTGGTGTTGTTTTTCAATGTTGAGGATATTGTTGAATTTGTTGGTGTTTTTCAATGTTGAGGTTGTTGTTGAATTTGTTGGTGTTTTTCAATGTTGAGGTTGTTGTTGTTTTTCAATGTTGAGGTTGTTGTTGAATTTGTTGGTGTTTTTCAATTTCGAGGTTGTTGTTGAATTTGTTGGTGTTTTCAATGTTGAAGTTGTTGTTGAATTTGTTGGTGTTTTTCAATGTTGAGGTTGTTTTTGTTTTTCAATGTTGAGGTTGTTGTTGAATTTGTTGGTGTTTTTCAATTTCGAGGTTGTTGTTGTTTTTCAATGTTGAGGTTGTTTTTGTTTTTCAATGTTGAGGTTGTTGTTGAATTTGTTGGTGTTTTCAATGTTGAGGTTGTTGTTGAATTTATTGGTGTTTTTCAATGTTGAGGTTGTTGTTGAATTTGTTGGTGTTTTTCAAAGTTGAGGTTGTTGTTGAATTTGTTGGAGTTTTTAAATGTTGAGGTTGTTGTTGAATTTGTTGGTGTTTTTCAATGTTGAGATTATTGTTGAATTTGTTGGTGTTTTTCAATGTCGAGGTTGTTGTTGAATTTGTTGGTGTTTTTCAATGGTGAGTTTGTTGTTGAATTTGTTGGTGTTTTTCAATGTTGAGGTTGTTGTTGTATTTTAATGTTGAGGTTGTTGTTTTTCAATGTTGAGGTTGTTGTTGAATTTGCTGGTGTTTTTCAATGTTGAGGTTGTTGTTGAATTTGTTGGTGTTTTTCAATGTTGAGGTTGTTGTTGTTTTTCAATGTTGATGTTGTTGTTGTATTTGTTGTTGTTTTTCAATGTTGAGGTTGTTGTAGTTTTTCAATGTTGAGGTTCTTGTTGAATTTGTTGGTGTTTTTCAATGTCGAGGTTGTTGTTGAGTTTGTTGGTGTTTTTCAATGTTGAAGTTGTTGTTGAATTTGTTGGCGTTTTTCAATGTTGAGGTTGTTGTTGTTTTTCAATGTTGAGGTTGTTGTTGAATTGGTTGGTGTTTCTCAATGTTGAGGTTGTTGTTTTTCAATGTTGAGGTTGTTGTTGAATTTGTTGATGTTTTTCAATGTTGAGGTCGGTGTTGAATTTGTTGGTATTTTTCAATGTTGAGGTTGTTGTTGTTTTTCAATGTTGAGGTTGTTGTTGAATTTGTTGGTGTTTTTCAATGTTGAGGTTGTTGTTGTTTTTCAGTGTTGAGGTTGTTGTTGAATTGGTTGGTGTTTTTCAATGTTGAGGTTGTTGTTCTTTTCCAATGTTGAGGTTGTTGTTGAATTTGTCAGTGTTTTTCAATGTTGAGGTTGTTGTTGAATTTGTTGGTGTTTTTCAACGTTGAGGTTGTTGTTGAATTTGTTGGTGTTTTTCAATGTTGAGGTTGTTGTTGAATTTGTTGGTGTTTTTCCATGTTGAGGTTGTTGTTGTTTTTCAAAGTTGAGGTTGTTGTTGAATTTGTTGGTGTTTTTCAATGTTGAGGTTGTTGTTGTTTTTCAATATTGAGGTTGTTGTTGAATTTGACGGTGTTTTTCAATGTTGAGGTTGTTGTTGAATTTGTTGTTGTTTTTCAATGTTGAGGTTGTTGTTTTTCAATGTTGAGGTTGTTGTTGAATTTGTTGATGTTTTTCAATGTTGAGGTTGGTGTTGAATTTGTTGGTATTTTTCAATGTTGAGGTTGTTGTTGTTTTTCAGTGTTGAGGTTGTTGTTGAATTTGTTGTTGTTTTTCAATGTTGAGGTTGTTGTTGAATTTGTTGATGTTTTTCAATGTTGAGGTTGGTGTTGTTTTTCAATGTTGAGGATATTGTTGAATTTGTTGGTGTTTTTCAATGTTGAGGTTGTTGTTGAATTTGTTGGTGTTTTTCAATGTTGAGGTTGTTGTTGTTTTTCAATGTTGAGGTTGTTGTTGAATTTGTTGGTGTTTTTCAATTTCGAGGTTGTTGTTGAATTTGTTGGTGTTTTCAATGTTGAAGTTGTTGTTGAATTTGTTGGTGTTTTTCAATGTTGAGGTTGTTTTTGTTTTTCAATGTTGAGGTTGTTGTTGAATTTGTTGGTGTTTTTCAATTTCGAGGTTGTTGTTGTTTTTCAATGTTGAGGTTGTTTTTGTTTTTCAATGTTGAGGTTGTTGTTGAATTTGTTGGTGTTTTCAATGTTGAGGTTGTTGTTGAATTTATTGGTGTTTTTCAATGTTGAGGTTGTTGTTGTTTTTCAATGTTGAGGTTGTTGTTGTATTTGTTGGTGTTTTTCAATGTTGAGGTTGTTGTAGTTTTTCAATGTTAAGGTTGTTGTTGAATTTTTTGGTGTTTTTCAATGTCGAGGTTGTTGTTGAATTTGTTGGTGTTTTTCAAAGTTGAGGTTGTTGTTGAATTTGTTGGAGTTTTTAAATGTTGAGGTTGTTGTTGAATTTGTTGGTGTTTTTCAATGTTGAGATTATTGTTGAATTTGTTGGTGTTTTTCAATGTCGAGGTTGTTGTTGAATTTGTTGGTGTTTTTCAATGGTGAGTTTGTTGTTGAATTTGTTGGTGTTTTTCAATGTTGAGGTTGTTGTTGTATTTTAATGTTGAGGTTGTTGTTTTTCAATGTTGAGGTTGTTGTTGAATTTGCTGGTGTTTTTCAATGTTGAGGTTGTTGTTGAATTTGTTGGTGTTTTTCAATGTTGAGGTTGTTGTTGTTTTTCAATGTTGATGTTGTTGTTGTATTTGTTGTTGTTTTTCAATGTTGAGGTTGTTGTAGTTTTTCAATGTTGAGGTTCTTGTTGAATTTGTTGGTGTTTTTCAATGTCGAGGTTGTTGTTGAGTTTGTTGGTGTTTTTCAATGTTGAAGTTGTTGTTGAATTTGTTGGCGTTTTTCAATGTTGAGGTTGTTGTTGTTTTTCAATGTTGAGGTTGTTGTTGAATTGGTTGGTGTTTCTCAATGTTGAGGTTGTTGTTTTTCAATGTTGAGGTTGTTGTTGAATTTGTTGATGTTTTTCAATGTTGAGGTCGGTGGTGAATTTGTTGGCATTTTTCAATGTTGAGGTTGTTGTTGCTTTTCAATGTTGAGGTTGTTGTTGAATTTGTTGGTGTTTTTCAATGTTGAGGTTGTCGTTGTTTTTCAGTGTTGAGGTTGTTGTTGAATTGGTTGGTGTTTTTCAATGTTGAGGTTGTTGTTCTTTTTCAACGTTGAGGTTGTTGTTGAATTTGTTGGTGTTTTTCAATGTTGAGGTTGTTGTTGAATTTGTTGGTGTTTTTCCATGTTGAGGTTGTTGTTGTTTTTCAAAGTTGAGGTTGTTGTTGAATTTGTTGGTGTTTTTCAATGTTGAGGTTGTTGTTGTTTTTCAATATTGAGGTTGTTGTTGAATTTGACGGTGTTTTTCAATGTTGAGGTTGTTGTTGAATTTGTTGTTGTTTTTCAATGTTGAGGTTGTTGTTTTTCAATGTTGAGGTTGTTGTTGAATTTGTTGATGTTTTTCAATGTTGAGGTTGGTGTTGAATTTGTTGGTATTTTTCAATGTTGAGGTTGTTGTTGTTTTTCAATGTTGAGGTTGTTGTTGAATTTGTTGTTGTTTTTCAATGTTGAGGTTGTTGTTGAATTTGTTGATGTTTTTCAATGTTGAGGTTGGTGTTGTTTTTCAATGTTGAGGATATTGTTGAATTTGTTGGTGTTTTTCAATGTTGAGGTTGTTGTTGAATTTGTTGGTGTTTTTCAATGTTGAGGTTGTTGTTGTTTTTCAATGTTGAGGTTGTTGTTTAATTTGTTGGTGTTTTTCAATTTCGAGGTTGTTGTTGAATTTGTTGGTGTTTTCAATGTTGAAGTTGTTGTTGAATTTGTTGGTGTTTTTCAATGTTGAGGTTGTTTTTGTTTTTCAATGTTGAGGTTGTTGTGGAACTTGTTGGTGTTTTTCAATGTTGAGGTTGTTGTTGTTTTTCAATGTTGAGGTTGTTGTTGAATTTGTTGGTGTTTTTTATGTTGAGGTTGGTGTTGTTTTTCAATGTTGAGGTTGTTGTTGAATTTGTTGGTGTTTTTCAATGTTGAGGTTGTTGTTGTTTTTCAATGTTGAGGTTGTTGTTGAATTTGTTGGTGTTTTTAAATGTTGAGGTTGTTGTTGTTTTTCAATGTTGAGGTTGTGGTTGAATTTGTTGGTGGTTTTCAATTTCGAGGTTGTTGCTGAAATTGATGGTGTTTTTCAATGTTGAAGTTGTTGTTGAATTTCTTGTTGTTTTTCAATGTTGAGGTTGTTGTTGTTTTTCAATGTTGAGGTTGTTGTTGAATTTGTTGGTGTTTTTCAATGTTGAGGTTGTTGTTATTTTTCAATGTTGAGGTGATTGTTGAATTTGTTGGTGTTTTTCAATGTTGAGGTTGTTGTTGTTTTTCAATGCTGACGTTGTTGTTGTTTTTCAATGTTGAGGTTGTTGTTGAATTTGTTGGTGTTTTTCAAAGTTGAAGTTGTTGTTGAATTTGTTGGTGTTTTTCAATGTTGAGGTTGTTGTTGAATTTGTTGGTGTTTTTAAATGTTAAGGTTGTTGTTGAATTTGTTGGTGTTTTTCAATGTTCAGGTTGTTGTTGTTTTTATTGTTGAGGTTGTTGTTGAATTTGTTGGTGTTTTTAAATGTCGAGGTTGTTGAACTTCTTGGTGTTTTTCAATGTTGAGGTTGTTGTTGTTTTTCAATGTTGAGGTTGTTGTTGAATTTGTTGGTGTTTTTCAATGTTGAGGTTGTTGTTGTTTTTCAATGTTGAGGTTGTTGTTATTTTCCAATGTTGAGGTGATTGTTGAATTTGTTGGTGTTTTTCAATTTTGAGGTTGTTGTTTTTCAATGCTGAGGTTGTTGTTGAATTTGTTGGTGTTTTTCAATGTTGAGGTTGTTGTTGAATTTGTTGGTGTTTTTCAATGTTGAGGTTGTTGTTGTTTTTCAATGTTGAGGTTGTTGTTGAATTTGTTGGTGTTTTTCAATGTTGAGGTTGTTGTTGTTTTTCAATGTTGAGGTTGTTGTTGAATTTGTTGTTTTTCAATGTTGAGGTTTGTGTTGAATTTGTTGGTATTTTTCAATGTTGAGGTTGTTGTTGTTTTTCAATGTTGAGGTTGTTGTTGAATTTGTTGGTGTTTTTCAATGTTGAGGTTGTTGTTGTTGTTCAATGTGGAGGTTGTTGTTGAATTTGTTGGTGTTTTTCAATGTTGAGGTTGTTGTTGTTTTTCAATGTTGAGGTTGTGGTTGAATTTGTTGGTGTTTTTCAATTTCGAGGTTGTTGCTGAAATTGATGGTGTTTTTCAATGTTGAAGTTGTTGTTGAATTTCTTGGTGTTTTTCAATGTTGAGGTTGTTGTTGTTTTTCAATGTTGAGGTTGTTGTTGAATTTGTTGGTGTTTTTCAATGTTGAGGTTGTTGTTGTTTTTCAATGTTGAGGTTGTTGTTATTTTTCAATGTTGAGGTGATTGTTGAATTTGTTGGTGTTTTTCAATGTTGAGATTGTTGTTGTTTTTCAATGCTGAGGTTGTTGTTGTATTTCTTGGTGTTTTTCAATGTTGAGGTTGTTGTAGTTTTTCAATGTTGAGGTTGTTGTTGAATTTGTTGGTGTTTTTCAATGTTGAGGTTGTTGTTGAATTTGTTGGTGCTTTTCAAAGTTGAAGTTGTTGTTGAATTTGTTGGTGTTTTTCAATGTTGAGGTTGTTGTTGAATTTGTTGGTGTTTTTAAATGTTAAGGTTGTTGTTGAATTTGTTGGTGTTTTTCAATGTTCAGGTTGTTGTTGTTTTTATTGTTGAGGTTGTTGTTGAATTTGTTGGTGTTTTTCAATGTTGAGGTTGTTGTTGTTCAATGTGGAGGTTGTTGTTGAATTTGTTGGTGTTTTTAAATGTCGAGGTTGTTGAACTTCTTGGTGTTTTTCAATGTTGAGGTTGTTGTTGTTTTTCAATGTTGAGGTTGTTGTTGAATTTGTTGGTGTTTTTCAATGTTGAGGTTGTTGTTGTTTTTCAATGTTGAGGTTGTTGTTATTTTTCAATGTTGAGGTGATTGTTGAATTTGTTTGTGTTTTTCAATGTTGAGGTTGTTGTTGTTTTTCAATGCTGAGGTTGTTGTTGAATTTGTTGGTGTTTTTCAATGTTGAGGTTGTTGTTGTTTTTCAATGTTGAGGTTGTTGTTGAATTTGTTGGTGTTTTTCAATGTTGAGGTTGTTGTTGTTTTTCAATGTTGAGGTTGTTGTTGAATTTGTTGGTGTTTTTCAATGTTGAGGTTGTTGTTGAATTTGTTGGTGTTTTTCAATGTTGAGGTTGTTGTTGTTTTTCAATGTTGATGTTGTTGTTGTATTTGTTGTTGTTTTTCAATGTTGAGGTTGTTGTAGTTTTTCAATGTTGAGGGTCTTGTTGAATTTGTTGGTGTTTTTCAATGTCGAGGTTGTTGTTGAGTTTGTTGGTGTTTTTCAATGTTGAAGTTGTTGTTGAATTTGTTGGCGTTTTTCAATGTTGAGGTTGTTGTTGTTTTTCAATGTTGAGGTTGTTGTTGAATTGGTTGGTGTTTTTCAATGTTGAAGTTGTTGTTTTTCAATGTTGAGGTTGTTGTTGAATTTGTTGATGTTTTTCAATGTTGAGGTCGGTGTTGAATTTGTTGGTATTTTTCAATGTTGAGGTTGTTGTTGTTTTTCAATGTTGAGGTTGTTGTTGAATTTGTTGGTGTTTTTCAATGTTGAGGTTGTTGTTGTTTTTCAGTGTTGAGGTTGTTGTTGAATTGGTTGGTGTTTTTCAATGTTGAGGTTGTTGTTGAATTTGTCAGTGTTTTTCAATGTTGAGGTTGTTGTTGAATTTGTTGGTGTTTTGCAACGTTGAGGTTGTTGTTGAATTTGTTGGTGTTTTTCAATGTTGAGGTTGTTGTTGAATTTGTTGGTGTTTTTCCATGTTGAGGTTGTTGTTGTTTTTCAAAGTTGAGGTTGTTGTTGAATTTGTTGGTGTTTTTCAATGTTGAGGTTGTTGTTGTTTTTCAATATTGAGGTTGTTGTTGAATTTGACGGTGTTTTTCAATGTTGAGGTTGTTGTTGAATTTGTTGTTGTTTTTCAATGTTGAGGTTGTTGTTTTTCAATGTTGAGGTTGGTGTTGAATTTGTTGGTATTTTTCAATGTTGAGGTTGTTGTTGTTTTTCAATGTTGAGGTTGTTGTTGAATTTGTTGGTGTTTTTCAATGTTGAGGTTGTTGTTGTTGTTCAATGTGGAGGTTGTTGTTGAAATTCTTGGTGTTTTTAAATGTCGAGGTTGTTGAATTTCTTGGTGTTTTTCAATGTTGAGGTTGTTGTTGTTTTTCAATGTTGAGGTTGTTGTTGAATTTGTTGGTGTTTTTCAATGTTGAGGTTGTTGTTGTTTTTCAATGTTGAGGTTGTTGTTATTTTTCAATGTTGAGGTTGTTGTTGAATTTGTTGGTGTTTTTCAATGTTGAGGTTGTTGTTGAACTTGTTGGTGTTTTTCAATGTTGAGGTTGTTGTTTTTCAATGTTGAGGTTGTTGTTGAATTTGTTGGTGTTTTTTATGTTGAGGTTGGTGTTGTTTTTCAATGTTGAGGTTGTTGTTGAATTTGTTGGTGTTTTTCAATGTTGAGGTTGTTGTTGTTTTTCAATGTTGAGGTTGTTGTTGAATTTGTTGGTGTTTTTCAATGTTGAGGTTGTTGTTGTTTTTCAATGTTGAGGTTGTGGTTGAATTTGTTGGTGTTTTTCAATTTCGAGGTTGTTGCTGAAATTGATGGTGTTTTTCAATGTTGAAGTTGTTGTTGAATTTCTTGGTGTTTTTCAATGTTGAGGTTGTTGTTGTTTTTCAATGTTGAGGTTGTTGTTGAATTTGTTGGTGTTTTTCAATGTTGAGGTTGTTGTTGTTTTTCAATGTTGAGGTTGTTGTTATTTTTCAATGTTGAGGTGATTGTTGAATTTGTTGCTGTTTTTCAATGTTGAGGTTGTTGTTGTTTTTCAATGTTGAGGTTGTTGTTGAATTTGTTGTTGTTTTTCAATGTTGAGGTTGTTGTTTTTCAATGTTGAGGTTGTTGTTGAATTTGTTGATGTTTTTCAATGTTGAGGTTGGTGTTGTTTTTCAATGTTGAGGATATTGTTGAATTTGTTGGTGTTTTTCAATGTTGAGGTTGTTGTTGAATTTGTTGGTGTTTTTCAATGTTGAGGTTGTTGTTGTTTTTCAATGTTGAGGTTGTTGTTGAATTTGTTGGTGTTTTTCAATTTCGAGGTTGTTGTTGAATTTGTTGGTGTTTTCAATGTTGAAGTTGTTGTTGAATTTGTTGGTGTTTTTCAATGTTGAGGTTGTTTTTGTTTTTCAATGTTGAGGTTGTTGTTGAATTTGTTGGTGTTTTTCAATTTCGAGGTTGTTGTTGTTTTTCAATGTTGAGGTTGTTTTTGTTTTTCAATGTTGAGGTTGTTGTTGAATTTGTTGGTGTTTTCAATGTTGAGGTTGTTGTTGAATTTATTGGTGTTTTTCAATGTTGAGGTTGTTGTTGTTTTTCAATGTTGAGGTTGTTGTTGTATTTGTTGGTGTTTTTCAATGTTGAGGTTGTTGTAGTTTTTCAATGTTAAGGTTGTTGTTGAATTTTTTGGTGTTTTTCAATGTCGAGGTTGTTGTTGAATTTGTTGGTGTTTTTCAAAGTTGAGGTTGTTGTTGAATTTGTTGGTGTTTTTCAATGTTGAGATTATTGTTGAATTTGTTGGTGTTTTTCAATGTCGAGGTTGTTGTTGAATTTGTTGGTGTTTTTCAATGGTGAGTTTGTTGTTGAATTTGTTGGTGTTTTTCAATGTTGAGGTTGTTGTTGTATTTTAATGTTGAGGTTGTTGTTTTTCAATGTTGAGGTTGTTGTTGAATTTGCTGGAGTTTTTCAATGTTGAGGTTGTTGTTGAATTTGTTGGTGTTTTTCAATGTTGAGGTTGTTGTTGTTTTTCAATGTTGATGTTGTTGTTGTATTTGTTGTTGTTTTTCAATGTTGAGGTTGTTGTAGTTTTTCAATGTTGAGGTTCTTGTTGAATTTGTTGGTGTTTTTCAATGTCGAGGTTGTTGTTGAGTTTGTTGGTGTTTTTCAATGTTGAAGTTGTTGTTGAATTTGTTGGCGTTTTTCAATGTTGAGGTTGTTGTTGTTTTTCAATGTTGAGGTTGTTGTTGAATTGGTTGGTGTTTCTCAATGTTGAGGTTGTTGTTTTTCAATGTTGAGGTTGTTGTTGAATTTGTTGATGTTTTTCAATGTTGAGGTCGGTGTTGAATTTGTTGGTATTTTTCAATGTTGAGGTTGTTGTTGTTTTTCAATGTTGAGGTTGTTGTTGAATTTGTTGGTGTTTTTCAATGTTGAGGTTGTTGTTGTTTTTCAGTGTTGAGGTTGTTGTTGAATTGGTTGGTGTTTTTCAATGTTGAGGTTGTTGTTCTTTTCCAATGTTGAGGTTGTTGTTGAATTTGTCAGTGTTTTTCAATGTTGAGGTTGTTGTTGAATTTGTTGGTGTTTTTCAACGTTGAGGTTGTTGTTGAATTTGTTGGTGTTTTTCAATGTTGAGGTTGTTGTTGAATTTGTTGGTGTTTTTCCATGTTGAGGTTGTTGTTGTTTTTCAAAGTTGAGGTTGTTGTTGAATTTGTTGGTGTTTTTCAATGTTGAGGTTGTTGTTGTTTTTCAATATTGAGGTTGTTGTTGAATTTGACGGTGTTTTTCAATGCTGAGGTTGTTGTTGAATTTGTTGTTGTTTTTCAATGTTGAGGTTGTTGTTTTTCAATGTTGAGGTTGTTGTTGAATTTGTTGATGTTTTTCAATGTTGAGGTTGGTGTTGAATTTGTTGGTATTTTTCAATGTTGAGGTTGTTGTTGTTTTTCAATGTTGAGGTTGTTGTTGAATTTGTTGTTGTTTTTCAATGTTGAGGTTGTTGTTGAATTTGTTGATGTTTTTCAATGTTGAGGTTGGTGTTGTTTTTCAATGTTGAGGATATTGTTGAATTTGTTGGTGTTTTTCAATGTTGAGGTTGTTGTTGAATTTGTTTGTGTTTTTCAATGTTGAGGTTGTTGTTGTTTTTCAATGTTGAGGTTGTTGTTGAATTTGTTGGTGTTTTTCAATTTCGAGGTTGTTGTTGAATTTGTTGGTGTTTTCAATGTTGAAGTTGTTGTTGAATTTGTTGGTGTTTTTCAATGTTGAGGTTGTTTTTGTTTTTCAATGTTGAGGTTGTTGTTGAATTTGTTGGTGTTTTTCAATTTCGAGGTTGTTGTTGTTTTTCAATGTTGAGGTTGTTTTTGTTTTTCAATGTTGAGGTTGTTGTTGAATTTGTTGGTGTTTTCAATGTTGAGGTTGTTGTTGAATTTATTGTTGTTTTTCAATGTTGAGGTTGTTGTTGTTTTTCAATGTTGAGGTTGTTGTTGTATTTGTTGGTGTTTTTCAATGTTGAGGTTGTTGTAGTTTTTCAATGTTAAGGTTGTTGTTGAATTTTTTGGTGTTTTTCAATGTCGAGGTTGTTGTTGAATTTGTTGGTGTTTTTCAAAGTTGAGGTTGTTGTTGAATTTGTTGGAGTTTTTAAATGTTGAGGTTGTTGTTGAATTTGTTGGTGTTTTTCAATGTTGAGATTATTGTTGAATTTGTTGGTGTTTTTCAATGTCGAGGTTGTTGTTGAATTTGTTGGTGTTTTTCAATGGTGAGTTTGTTGTTGAATTTGTTGGTGTTTTTCAATGTTGAGGTTGTTGTTGTATTTTAATGTTGAGGTTGTTGTTTTTCAATGTTGAGGTTGTTGTTGAATTTGCTGGTGTTTTTCAATGTTGAGGTTGTTGTTGAATTTGTTGGTGTTTTTCAATGTTGAGGTTGTTGTTGTTTTTCAATGTTGATGTTGTTGTTGTATTTGTTGTTGTTTTTCAATGTTGAGGTTGTTGTAGTTTTTCAATGTTGAGGTTCTTGTTGAATTTGTTGGTGTTTTTCAATGTCGAGGTTGTTGTTGAGTTTGTTGGTGTTTTTCAATGTTGAAGTTGTTGTTGAATTTGTTGGCGTTTTTCAATGTTGAGGTTGTTGTTGTTTTTCAATGTTGAGGTTGTTGTTGAATTGGTTGGTGTTTCTCAATGTTGAGGTTGTTGTTTTTCAATGTTGAGGTTGTTGTTGAATTTGTTGATGTTTTTCAATGTTGAGGTCGGTGTTGAATTTGTTGGTATTTTTCAATGTTGAGGTTGTTGTTGCTTTTCAATGTTGAGGTTGTTGTTGAATTTGTTGGTGTTTTTCAATGTTGAGGTTGTTGTTGTTTTTCAGTGTTGAGGTTGTTGTTGAATTGGTTGGTGTTTTTCAATGTTGAGGTTGTTGTTCTTTTCCAATGTTGAGGTTGTTGTTGAATTTGTCAGTGTTTTTCAATGTTGAGGTTGTTGTTGAATTTGTTGGTGTTTTTCAACGTTGAGGTTGTTGTTGAATTTGTTGGTGTTTTTCAATGTTGAGGTTGTTGTTGAATTTGTTGGTGTTTTTCCATGTTGAGGTTGTTGTTGTTTTTCAAAGTTGAGGTTGTTGTTGAATTTGTTGGTGTTTTTCAATGTTGAGGTTGTTGTTGTTTTTCAATATTGAGGTTGTTGTTGAATTTGACTGTGTTTTTCAATGTTGAGGTTGTTGTTGAATTTGTTGTTGTTTTTCAATGTTGAGGTTGTTGTTTTTCAATGTTGAGGTTGTTGTTGAATTTGTTGATGTTTTTCAATGTTGAGGTTGGTGTTGAATTTGTTGGTATTTTTCAATGTTGAGGTTGTTGTTGTTTTTCAATGTTGAGGTTGTTGTTGAATTTGTTGTTGTTTTTCAATGTTGAGGTTGTTGTTGAATTTGTTGATGTTTTTCAATGTTGAGGTTGGTGTTGTTTTTCAATGTTGAGGATATTGTTGAATTTGTTGGTGTTTTTCAATGTTGAGGTTGTTGTTGAATTTGTTGGTGTTTTTCAATGTTGAGGTAGTTGTTGTTTTTCAATGTTGAGGTGATTGTTGAATTTGTTGGTGTTTTTCAATTTCGAGGTTGTTGTTGAATTTGTTGGTGTTTTCAATGTTGAAGTTGTTGTTGAATTTGTTGGTGTTTTTCAATGTTGAGGTTGTTTTTGTTTTTCAATGTTGAGGTTGTTGTTGAATTTGTTGGTGTTTTTCAATTTCGAGGTTGTTGTTGTTTTTCAATGTTGAGGTTGTTTTTGTTTTTCAATGTTGAGGTTGTTGTTGAATTTATTGGTGTTTTTCAATGTTGAGGTTGTTGTTGTTTTTCAATGTTGAGGTTGTTGTTGTATTTGTTGGTGTTTTTCAATGTTGAGGTTGTTGTAGTTTTTCAATGTTAAGGTTGTTGTTGAATTTTTTGGTGTTTTTCAATGTCGAGGTTGTTGTTGAATTTGTTGGTGTTTTTCAAAGTTGAGGTTGTTGTTGAATTTGTTGGAGTTTTTAAATGTTGAGGTTGTTGTTGAATTTGTTGGTGTTTTTCAATGTTGAGATTATTGTTGAATTTGTTGGTGTTTTTCAATGTCGAGGTTGTTGTTGAATTTGTTGGTGTTTTTCAATGGTGAGTTTGTTGTTGAATTTGTTGGTGTTTTTCAATGTTGAGGTTGTTGTTGTATTTTAATGTTGAGGTTGTTGTTTTTCAATGTTGAGGTTGTTGTTGAATTTGCTGTTGTTTTTCAATGTTGAGGTTGTTGTTGAATTTGTTGGTGTTTTTCAATGTTGAGGTTGTTGTTGTTTTTCAATGTTGATGTTGTTGTTGTATTTGTTGTTGTTTTTCAATGTTGAGGTTGTTGTACTTTTTCAATGTTGAGGTTCTTGTTGAATTTGTTGGTGTTTTTCAATGTCGAGGTTGTTGTTGAGTTTGTTGGTGTTTTTCAATGTTGAAGTTGTTGTTGAATTTGTTGGCGTTTTTCAATGTTGAGGTTGTTGTTGTTTTTCAATGTTGAGGTTGTTGTTGAATTGGTTGGTGTTTCTCAATGTTGAGGTTGTTGTTTTTCAATGTTGAGGTTGTTGTTGAATTTGTTGATGTTTTTCAATGTTGAGGTCGGTGTTGAATTTGTTGGCATTTTTCAATGTTGAGGTTGTTGTTGCTTTTCAATGTTGAGGTTGTTGTTGAATTTGTTGGTGTTTTTCAATGTTGAGGTTGTTGTTGTTTTTCAGTGTTGAGGTTGTTGTTGAATTGGTTGGTGTTTTTCAATGTTGAGGTTGTTGTTCTTTTCCAATGTTGAGGTTGTTGTTGAATTTGTCAGTGTTTTTCAATGTTGAGGTTGTTGTTGAATTTGTTGGTGTTTTTCAACGTTGAGGTTGTTTTGAATTTGTTGGTGTTTTTCAATGTTGAGGTTGTTGTTGAATTTGTTGGTGTTTTTCCATTTTGAGGTTGTTGTTGTTTTTCAAAGTTGAGGTTGTTGTTGAATTTGTTGGTGTTTTTCAATGTTGAGGTTGTTGTTGTTTTTCAATATTGAGGTTGTTGTTGAATTTGACGGTGTTTTTCAATGTTGAGGTTGTTGTTGAATTTGTTGTTGTTTTTCAATGTTGAGGTTGTTGTTTTTCAATGTTGAGGTTGTTGTTGAATTTGTTGATGTTTTTCAATGTTGAGGTTGGTGTTGAATTTGTTGGTATTTTTCAATGTTGAGGTTGTTGTTGTTTTTCAATGTTGAGGTTGTTGTTGAATTTGTTGTTGTTTTTCAATGTTGAGGTTGTTGTTGAATTTGTTGATGTTTTTCAATGTTGAGGTTGGTGTTGTTTTTCAATGTTGAGGATATTGTTGAATTTGTTGGTGTTTTTCAATGTTGAGGTTGTTGTTGAATTTGTTGGTGTTTTTCAATGTTGAGGTTGTTGATGTTTTTCAATGTTGAGGTTGTTGTTGAATTTGTTGGTGTTTTTCAATTTCGAGGTTGTTGTTGAATTTGTTGGTGTTTTCAATGTTGAAGTTGTTGTTGAATTTGTTGGTGTTTTTCAATGTTGAGGTTGTTTTTGTTTTTCAATGTTGAGGTTGTTGTTGAATTTGTTGGTGTTTTTCAATTTCGAGGTTGTTGTTGTTTTTCAATGTTGAGGTTGTTTTTGTTTTTCAATGTTGAGGTTGTTGTTGAATTTGTTGGTGTTTTCAATGTTGAGGTTGTTGTTGAATTTATTGTTGTTTTTCAATGTTGAGGTTGTTGTTGTTTTTCAATGTTGAGGTTGTTGTTGTATTTGTTGGTGTTTTTCAATGTTGAGGTTGTTGTAGTTTTTCAATGTTAAGGTTGTTGTTGAATTTTTTGGTGTTTTTCAATGTCGAGGTTGTTGTTGAATTTGTTGGTGTTTTTCAAAGTTGAGGTTGTTGTTGAATTTGTTGGAGTTTTTAAATGTTGAGGTTGTTGTTGAATTTGTTGGTGTTTTTCAATGTTGAGATTATTGTTGAATTTGTTGGTGTTTTTCAATGTCGAGGTTGTTGTTGAATTTGTTGGTGTTTTTCAATGGTGAGTTTGTTGTTGAATTTGTTGGTGTTTTTCAATGTTGAGGTTGTTGTTGTATTTTAATGTTGAGGTTGTTGTTTTTCAATGTTGAGGTTGTTGTTGAATTTGCTGGTGTTTTTCAATGTTGAGGTTGTTGTTGAATTTGTTGGTGTTTTTCAATGTTGAGGTTGTTGTTGTTTTTCAATGTTGATGTTGTTGTTGTATTTGTTGTTGTTTTTCAATGTTGAGGTTGTTGTAGTTTTTCAATGTTGAGGTTCTTGTTGAATTTGTTGGTGTTTTTCAATGTCGAGGTTGTTGTTGAGTTTGTTGGTGTTTTTCAATGTTGAAGTTGTTGTTGAATTTGTTGGCGTTTTTCAATGTTGAGGTTGTTGTTGTTTTTCAATGTTGAGGTTGTTGTTGAATTGGTTGGTGTTTCTCAATGTTGAGGTTGTTGTTTTTCAATGTTGAGGTTGTTGTTGAATTTGTTGATGTTTTTCAATGTTGAGGTCGGTGTTGAATTTGTTGGTATTTTTCAATGTTGAGGTTGTTGTTGCTTTTCAATGTTGAGGTTGTTGTTGAATTTGTTGGTGTTTTTCAATGTTGAGGTTGTTGTTGTTTTTCAGTGTTGAGGTTGTTGTTGAATTGGTTGGTGTTTTTCAATGTTGAGGTTGTTGTTCTTTTCCAATGTTGAGGTTGTTGTTGAATTTGTCAGTGTTTTTCAATGTTGAGGTTGTTGTTGAATTTGTTGGTGTTTTTCAACGTTGAGGTTGTTGTTGAATTTGTTGGTGTTTTTCAATGTTGAGGTTGTTGTTGAATTTGTTGGTGTTTTTCCATGTTGAGGTTGTTGTTGTTTTTCAAAGTTGAGGTTGTTGTTGAATTTGTTGGTGTTTTTCAATGTTGAGGTTGTTGTTGTTTTTCAATATTGAGGTTGTTGTTGAATTTGACTGTGTTTTTCAATGTTGAGGTTGTTGTTGAATTTGTTGTTGTTTTTCAATGTTGAGGTTGTTGTTTTTCAATGTTGAGGTTGTTGTTGAATTTGTTGATGTTTTTCAATGTTGAGGTTGGTGTTGAATTTGTTGGTATTTTTCAATGTTGAGGTTGTTGTTGTTTTTCAATGTTGAGGTTGTTGTTGAATTTGTTGTTGTTTTTCAATGTTGAGGTTGTTGTTGAATTTGTTGATGTTTTTCAATGTTGAGGTTGGTGTTGTTTTTCAATGTTGAGGATATTGTTGAATTTGTTGGTGTTTTTCAATGTTGAGGTTGTTGTTGAATTTGTTGGTGTTTTTCAATGTTGAGGTAGTTGTTGTTTTTCAATGTTGAGGTGATTGTTGAATTTGTTGGTGTTTTTCAATTTCGAGGTTGTTGTTGAATTTGTTGGTGTTTTCAATGTTGAAGTTGTTGTTGAATTTGTTGGTGTTTTTCAATGTTGAGGTTGTTTTTGTTTTTCAATGTTGAGGTTGTTGTTGAATTTGTTGGTGTTTTTCAATTTCGAGGTTGTTGTTGTTTTTCAATGTTGAGGTTGTTTTTGTTTTTCAATGTTGAGGTTGTTGTTGAATTTATTGGTGTTTTTCAATGTTGAGGTTGTTGTTGTTTTTCAATGTTGAGGTTGTTGTTGTATTTGTTGGTGTTTTTCAATGTTGAGGTTGTTGTAGTTTTTCAATGTTAAGGTTGTTGTTGAATTTTTTGGTGTTTTTCAATGTCGAGGTTGTTGTTGAATTTGTTGGTGTTTTTCAAAGTTGAGGTTGTTGTTGAATTTGTTGGAGTTTTTAAATGTTGAGGTTGTTGTTGAATTTGTTGGTGTTTTTCAATGTTGAGATTATTGTTGAATTTGTTGGTGTTTTTCAATGTCGAGGTTGTTGTTGAATTTGTTGGTGTTTTTCAATGGTGAGTTTGTTGTTGAATTTGTTGGTGTTTTTCAATGTTGAGGTTGTTGTTGTATTTTAATGTTGAGGTTGTTGTTTTTCAATGTTGAGGTTGTTGTTGAATTTGCTGTTGTTTTTCAATGTTGAGGTTGTTGTTGAATTTGTTGGTGTTTTTCAATGTTGAGGTTGTTGTTGTTTTTCAATGTTGATGTTGTTGTTGTATTTGTTGTTGTTTTTCAATGTTGAGGTTGTTGTACTTTTTCAATGTTGAGGTTCTTGTTGAATTTGTTGGTGTTTTTCAATGTCGAGGTTGTTGTTGAGTTTGTTGGTGTTTTTCAATGTTGAAGTTGTTGTTGAATTTGTTGGCGTTTTTCAATGTTGAGGTTGTTGTTGTTTTTCAATGTTGAGGTTGTTGTTGAATTGGTTGGTGTTTCTCAATGTTGAGGTTGTTGTTTTTCAATGTTGAGGTTGTTGTTGAATTTGTTGATGTTTTTCAATGTTGAGGTCGGTGTTGAATTTGTTGGCATTTTTCAATGTTGAGGTTGTTGTTGCTTTTCAATGTTGAGGTTGTTGTTGAATTTGTTGGTGTTTTTCAATGTTGAGGTTGTTGTTGTTTTTCAGTGTTGAGGTTGTTGTTGAATTGGTTGGTGTTTTTCAATGTTGAGGTTGTTGTTCTTTTCCAATGTTGAGGTTGTTGTTGAATTTGTCAGTGTTTTTCAATGTTGAGGTTGTTGTTGAATTTGTTGGTGTTTTTCAACGTTGAGGTTGTTTTGAATTTGTTGGTGTTTTTCAATGTTGAGGTTGTTGTTGAATTTGTTGGTGTTTTTCCATTTTGAGGTTGTTGTTGTTTTTCAAAGTTGAGGTTGTTGTTGAATTTGTTGGTGTTTTTCAATGTTGAGGTTGTTGTTGTTTTTCAATATTGAGGTTGTTGTTGAATTTGACGGTGTTTTTCAATGTTGAGGTTGTTGTTGAATTTGTTGTTGTTTTTCAATGTTGAGGTTGTTGTTTTTCAATGTTGAGGTTGTTGTTGAATTTGTTGATGTTTTTCAATGTTGAGGTTGGTGTTGAATTTGTTGGTATTTTTCAATGTTGAGGTTGTTGTTGTTTTTCAATGTTGAGGTTGTTGTTGAATTTGTTGTTGTTTTTCAATGTTGAGGTTGTTGTTGAATTTGTTGATGTTTTTCAATGTTGAGGTTGGTGTTGTTTTTCAATGTTGAGGATATTGTTGAATTTGTTGGTGTTTTTCAATGTTGAGGTTGTTGTTGAATTTGTTGGTGTTTTTCAATGTTGAGGTTGTTGATGTTTTTCAATGTTGAGGTTGTTGTTGAATTTGTTGGTGTTTTTCAATTTCGAGGTTGTTGTTGAATTTGTTGGTGTTTTCAATGTTGAAGTTGTTGTTGAATTTGTTGGTGTTTTTCAATGTTGAGGTTGTTTTTGTTTTTCAATGTTGAGGTTGTTGTTGAATTTGTTGGTGTTTTTCAATTTCGAGGTTGTTGTTGTTTTTCAATGTTGAGGTTGTTGTTGTATTTGTTGGTGTTTTTCAATGTTGAGGTTGTTGTAGTTTTTCAATGTTAAGGTTGTTGTTGAATTTTTTGGTGTTTTTCAATGTCGAGGTTGTTGTTGAATTTGTTGGTGTTTTTCAAAGTTGAGGTTGTTGTTGAATTTGTTGGAGTTTTTAAATGTTGAGGTTGTTGTTGAATTTGTTGGTGTTTTTCAATGTTGAGATTATTGTTGAATTTGTTGGTGTTTTTCAATGTCGAGGTTGTTGTTGAATTTGTTGGTGTTTTTCAATGGTGAGTTTGTTGTTGAATTTGTTGGTGTTTTTCAATGTTGAGGTTGTTGTTGTATTTTAATGTTGAGGTTGTTGTTTTTCAATGTTGAGGTTGTTGTTGAATTTGCTGGTGTTTTTCAATGTTGAGGTTGTTGTTGAATTTGTTGGTGTTTTTCAATGTTGAGGTTGTTGTTGTTTTTCAATGTTGATGTTGTTGTTGTATTTGTTGTTGTTTTTCAATGTTGAGGTTGTTGTAGTTTTTCAATGTTGAGGTTCTTGTTGAATTTGTTGGTGTTTTTCAATGTCGAGGTTGTTGTTGAGTTTGTTGGTGTTTTTCAATGTTGAAGTTGTTGTTGAATTTGTTGGCGTTTTTCAATGTTGAGGTTGTTGTTGTTTTTCAATGTTGAGGTTGTTGTTGAATTGGTTGGTGTTTCTCAATGTTGAGGTTGTTGTTTTTCAATGTTGAGGTTTTTGTTGAATTTGTTGATGTTTTTCAATGTTGAGGTCGGTGTTGAATTTGGTGGTATTTTTCAATGTTGAGGTTGTTGTTGTTTTTCAATGTTGAGGTTGTTGTTGAATTTGTTGGTGTTTTTCAATGTTGAGGTTGTTGTTGTTTTTCAGTGTTGAGGTTGTTGTTGAATTGGTTGGTGTTTTTCAATGTTGAGGTTGTTGTTCTTTTCCAATGTTGAGGTTGTTGTTGAATTTGTCAGTGTTTTTCAATGTTGAGGTTGTTGTTGAATTTGTTGGTGTTTTTCAACGTTGAGGTTGTTGTTGAATTTGTTGGTGTTTTTCAATGTTGAGGTTGTTGTTGAATTTGTTGATGTTTTTCCATGTTGAGGTTGTTGTTGTTTTTCAAAGTTGAGGTTGTTGTTGAATTTGTTGGTGTTTTTCAATGTTGAGGTTGTTGTTGTTTTTCAATATTGAGGTTGTTGTTGAATTTGTTGGTGTTTTTCAATGTTGAGGTTGTTGTTGAATTTGTTGTTGTTTTTCAATGTTGAGGTTGTTGTTGAATTTGTTGATGTTTTTCAATGTTGAGGTTGGTGTTGAATTTGTTGGCATTTTTCAATGTTGAGGTTGTTGTTTTTCAATGTTGAGGTTGTTGTTGAATTTGTTGGTGTTTTTCAATGTTGAGGTTGTTGTTGTTGTTCAATTTGGAGGTTGTTGTTGAATTTGTTGGTGTTTTTAAATGTCGAGGTTGTTGAATTTCTTGGTGTTTTTCAATGTTGAGGTTGTTGTTGTTTTTCAATGTTGAGGTTGTTGTTGAATTTGTTGGTGTTTTTCAATGTTGAGGTTGTTGTTGTTTTTCAATGTTGAGGTTGTTGTTATTTTTCAATGTTGAGGTTGTTGTTGAATTTGTTGGTGTTTTTCAATGTTGAGGTTGTTGTTGAACTTGTTGGTGTTTTTCAATGTTGAGGTTGTTGTTGTTTTTCAATGTTGAGGTTGTTGTTGAATTTGTTGGTGTTTTTTATGTTGAGGTTGGTGTTGTTTTTCAATGTTGAGGTTGTTGTTGAATTTGTTGGTGTTTTTCAATGTTGAGGTTGTTGTTGTTTTTCAATGTTGAGGTTGTGGTTGAATTTGTTGGTGTTTTTCAATTTCGAGGTTGTTGCTGAAATTGATGCTGTTTTTCAATGTT
The DNA here is from genome assembly GCA_026770705.1 of Isurus oxyrinchus. Classification (NCBI taxonomy): domain Eukaryota; kingdom Metazoa; phylum Chordata; class Chondrichthyes; order Lamniformes; family Lamnidae; genus Isurus; species Isurus oxyrinchus. The sequence goes on along the minus strand of JANJGN010001055.1, from coordinate 103,546 downwards.
GAAGTTGTTGTTGAATTTCTTGGTGTTTTTCAATGTTGAGGTTGTTGTTGTTTTTCAATGTTGAGGTTGTTGTTGAATTTGTTGGTGTTTTTCAATGTTGAGGTTGTTGTTGTTTTTCAATGTTGAGGTTGTTGTTATTTTTCAATGTTGAGGTGATTGTTGAATTTGTTGGTGTTTTTCAATGTTGAGGTTGTTGTTGTTTTTCAATGCTGAGGTTGTTGTTGTATTTGTTGGTGTTTTTCAATGTTGAGGTTGTTGTAGTTTTTCAATGTTGAGGTTGTTGTTGAATTTGTTGGTGTTTTTCAATGTTGAGGTTGTTGTTGAATTTGTTGGTGTTTTTCAAAGTTGAAGTTGTTGTTGAATTTGTTGGTGTTTTTCAATGTTGAGGTTGTTGTTGAATTTGTTGGTGTTTTTAAATGTTAAGGTTGTTGTTGAATTTGTTGGTGTTTTTCAATGTTCAGGTTGTTGTTGTTTTTATTGTTGAGGTTGTTGTTGAATTTGTTGGTGTTTTTCAATGTTGAGGTTGTTGTTGTTTTTCAATGTTGAGGTTGTTGTTATTTTTCAATGTTGAGGTGATTGTTGAATTTGTTGGTGTTTTTCAATGTTGAGGTTGTTGTTGTTTTTCAATGCTGAGGTTGTTGTTGAATTTGTTGGTGTTTTTCAATGTTGAGGTTGTTGTTGAATTTGTTGGTGTTTTTCAATGTTGAGGTTGTTGTTGTTTTTCAATGTTGAGGTTGTTGTTGAATTTGTTGGTGTTTTTCAATGTTGAGGTTGTTGTTGTTTTTCAATGTTGAGGTTGTTGTTGAATTTGTTGTTGTTTTTCAATGTTGAGGTTGTTGTTTTTCAATGTTGAGGTTGTTGTTGAATTTGTTGATGTTTTTCAATGTTGAGGTTGGTGTTGAATTTGTTGGTATTTTTCAATGTTGAGGTTGTTGTTATTTTTCAATGTTGAGGTTGTTGTTGAATTTGTTGTTGTTTTTCAATGTTGAGGTTGTTGTTGTTGTTCAATGTGGAGGTTGTTGTTGAATTTGTTGGTGTTTTTAAATGTCGAGGTTGTTGAATTTCTTGGTGTTTTTCAATGTTGAGGTTGTTGTTGTTTTTCAATGTTGAGGTTGTTGTTGAATTTGTTGGTGTTTTTCAATGTTGAGGTTGTTGTTGTTTTTCAATGTTGAGGTTGTTGTTATTTTTCAATGTTGAGGTTGTTGTTGAATTTGTTGGTGTTTTTCAATGTTGAGGTTGTTGTTGAACTTGTTGGTGTTTTTCAATATTGAGGTTGTTGTTGTTTTTCAATGTTGAGGTTGTTGTTGAATTTGTTGGTGTTTTTTATGTTGAGGTTGGTGTTGTTTTTCAATGTTGAGGTTGTTGTTGAATTTGTTGGTGTTTTTCAATGTTGAGGTTGTTGTTGTTTTTCAATGTTGAGGTTGTTGTTGAATTTGTTGGTGTTTTTCAATGTTGAGGTTGTTGTTGTTTTTCAATGTTGAGGTTGTTGTTGAATTTGTTGGTGTTTTTCAATTTCGAGGTTGTTGCTGAATTTGATGGTGTTTTTCAATGTTGAAGTTGTTGTTGAATTTCTTGGTGTTTTTCAATGTTGAGGTTGTTGTTGTTTTTCAATGTTGAGGTTGTTGATGAATTTGTTGGTGTTTTTCAATGTTGAGGTTGTTGTTGGTTTTCAATGTTGAGGTTGTTATTTTTCAATGTTGAGGTGATTGTTGAATTTGTTGGTGTTTTTCCATGTTGAGGTTGTTGTAGTTTTTCAATGTTGAGGTTGTTGTTGAATTTGTTGGTGTTTTTCAATGTCGAGGTTGTTGTTGAATTTGTTGGTGTTTTTCAAAGTTGAAGTTGTTGTTGAATTTGTTGGTGTTTTTCAATGTTGAGGTTGTTGTTGAATTTGTTGGTGTTTTTAAATGTTAAGGTTGTTGTTGAATTTGTTGGTGTTTTTCAATGTTCAGGTTGTTGTTGTTTTTATTGTTGAGGTTGTTGTTGAATTTGTTGGTGTTTTTCAATGTTGAGGTTGTTGTTGTTCAATGTGGAGGTTGTTGTTGAATTTGTTGGTGTTTTTAAATGTCGAGGTTGTTGGACTTCTTGGTGTTTTTCAATGTTGAGGTTGTTGTTGTTTTTCAATGTTGAGGTTGTTGTTATTTTTCAATGTTGAGGTTGTTGTTGAATTTGTTGGTGTTTTTCAATGTTGAGGTTGTTGTTGAACTTGTTGGTGTTTTTCAATGTTGAGGTTGTTGTTGTTTTTCAATGTTGAGGTTGTTGTTGAATTTGTTGGTGTTTTTTATGTTGAGGTTGTTGTTGTTTTTCAATGTTGAGGTTGTTGTTGAATTTGTTGGTGTTTTTCAATGTTGAGGTTGTTGTTGTTTTTCAATGTTGAGGTTGTGGTTGAATTTGTTGGTGTTTTTCAATTTCGAGGTTGTTGCTGAAATTGATGGTGTTTTTCAATGTTGAAGTTGTTGTTGAATTTCTTGGTGTTTTTCAATGTTGAGGTTGTTGTTGTTTTTCAATGTTGAGGTTGTTGTTGAATTTGTTGGTGTTTTTCAATGTTGAGGTTGTTGTTGTTTTTCAATGTTGAGGTTGTTGTTATTTTTCAATGTTGAGGTGATTGTTGAATTTGTTGGTGTTTTTCAATGTTGAGGTTGTTGTTGTTTTTCAATGCTGAGGTTGTTGTTGTATTTGTTGGTGTTTTTCAATGTTGTGGTTGTTGTAGTTTTTCAATGTTGAGGTTGTTGTTGAATTTGTTGGTGTTTTTCAAAGTTGAAGTTGTTGTTGAATTTGTTGGTGTTTTTCAATGTTGAGGTTGTTGTTGAATTTGTTGGTGTTTTTAAATGTTAAGGTTGTTGTTGAATTTGTTGGTGTTTTTCAATGTTCAGGTTGTTGTTGTTTTTATTGTTGAGGTTGTTGTTGAAGTTGTTGGTGTTTTTCAATGTTGAGGTTGTTGTTGTTCAATGTGGAGGTTGTTGTTGAATTTGTTGGTGTTTTTAAATGTCGAGGTTTTTGAACTTCTTGGTGTTTTTCAATGTTGAGGTTGTTGTTTTTCAATGTTGAGGTTGTTGTTGAATTTGTTGGTGTTTTTCAATGTTGAGGTTGTTGTTGTTTTTCAATGTTGAGGTTGTTGTTATTTTTCAATGTTGAGGTGATTGTTGAATTTGTTGGTGTTTTTCAATGTTGAGGTTGTTGTTGTTTTTCAATGCTGAGGTTGTTGTTGAATTTGTTGGTGTTTTTCAATGTTGAGGTTGTTGTTGAATTTGTTGGTGTTTTTCAATGTTGAGGTTGTTGTTGTTTTTCAATGTTGAGGTTCTTGTTGAATTTGTTGGTGTTTTTCAATGTTGAGGTTGTTGTTGTTTTTCAATGTTGAGGTTGTTGTTGAATTTGTTGTTGTTTTTCAATGTTGAGGTTGTTGTTTTTCAATGTTGAGGTTGTTGTTGAAATTGTTGATGTTTTTCAATGTTGAGGTTGTTGTTGTTTTTCAATGTTGAGGTTGTTGTTGAATTTGTTGGTGTTTTTCAATGTTGAGGTTGTTGTTGTTTTTCAATGTTGAGGTTGTTGTTGAATTTGTTGGTGTTTTTTATGTTGAGGTTGGTGTTGTTTTTCAATGTTGAGGTTGTTGTTGAATTTGTTGGTGTTTTTCAATGTTGAGGTTGTTGTTGTTTTTCAATGTTGAGGTTGTTGTTGAATTTGTTGGTGTTTTTCAATGTTGAGGTTGTTGTTATTTTTCAATGTTGAGGTGATTGTTGAATTTGTTGGTGTTTTTCAATGTTGAGGTTGTTGTTGTTTTTCAATGCTGAGGTTGTTGTTGTATTTCTTGGTGTTTTTCAATGTTGAGGTTGTTGTAGTTTTTCAATGTTGAGGTTGTTGTTGAATTTGTTGGTGTTTTTCAATGTTGAGGTTGTTGTTGAATTTGTTGGTGCTTTTCAAAGTTGAAGTTGTTGTTGAATTTGTTGGTGTTTTTCAATGTTGAGGTTGTTGTTGAATTTGTTGGTGTTTTTAAATGTTAAGGTTGTTGTTGTTCAATGTGGAGGTTGTTGTTGAATTTGTTGGTGTTTTTAAATGTCGAGGTTGTTGAACTTCTTGGTGTTTTTCAATGTTGAGGTTGTTGTTGTTTTTCAATGTTGAGGTTGTTGTTGAATTTGTTGGTGTTTTTCAATGTTGAGGTTGTTGTTGTTTTTCAATGTTGAGGTTGTTGTTATTTTTCAATGTTGAGGTGATTGTTGAATTTGTTTGTGTTTTTCAATGTTGAGGTTGTTGTTGTTTTTCAATGCTGAGGTTGTTGTTGAATTTGTTGGTGTTTTTCAATGTTGAGGTTGTTGTTGAATTTGTTGGTGTTTTTCAATGTTGAGGTTGTTGTTGTTTTTCAATGTTGAGGTTGTTGTTGAATTTGTTGGTGTTTTTCAATGTTGAGGTTGTTGTTGTTTTTCAATGTTGAGGTTGTTGTTGAATTTGTTGGTGTTTTTCAATGTTGAGGTTGTTGTTGAATTTGTTGGTGTTTTTCAATGTTGAGGTTGTTGTTGTTTTTCAATGTTGATGTTGTTGTTGTATTTGTTGTTGTTTTTCAATGTTGAGGTTGTTGTAGTTTTTCAATGTTGAGGGTCTTGTTGAATTTGTTGGTGTTTTTCAATGTCGAGGTTGTTGTTGAGTTTGTTAGTGTTTTTCAATGTTGAAGTTGTTGTTGAATTTGTTGGCGTTTTTCAATGTTGAGGTTGTTGTTGTTTTTCAATGTTGAGGTTGTTGTTGAATTGGTTGGTGTTTTTCAATGTTGAGGTTGTTGTTTTTCAATGTTGAGGTTGTTGTTGAATTTGTTGATGTTTTTCAATGTTGAGGTCGGTGTTGAATTTGTTGGTATTTTTCAATGTTGAGGTTGTTGTTGTTTTTCAATGTTGAGGTTGTTGTTTAATTTGTTGGTGTTTTTCAATGTTGAGGTTGTTGTTGTTTTTCAGTGTTGAGGTTGTTGTTGAATTGGTTGGTGTTTTTCAATGTTGAGGTTGTTGTTGAATTTGTCAGTGTTTTTCAATGTTGAGGTTGTTGTTGAATTTGTTGGTGTTTTGCAACGTTGAGGTTGTTGTTGAATTTGTTGGTGTTTTTCAATGTTGAGGTTGTTGTTGAATTTGTTGGTGTTTTTCCATGTTGAGGTTGTTGTTGTTTTTCAAAGTTGAGGTTGTTGTTGAATTTGTTGGTGTTTTTCAATGTTGAGGTTGTTGTTGTTTTTCAATATTGAGGTTGTTGTTGAATTTGACGGTGTTTTTCAATGTTGAGGTTGTTGTTGAATTTGTTGTTGTTTTTCAATGTTGAGGTTGTTGTTTTTCAATGTTGAGGTTGTTGTTGAATTTGTTGATGTTTTTCAATGTTGAGGTTGGTGTTGAATTTGTTGGTATTTTTCAATGTTGAGGTTGTTGTTGTTTTTCAATGTTGAGGTTGTTGTTGAATTTGTTGGTGTTTTTCAATGTTGAGGTTGTTGTTGTTCAATGTGGAGGTTGTTGTTGAAATTCTTGGTGTTTTTAAATGTCGAGGTTGTTGAATTTCTTGGTGTTTTTCAATGTAGAGGTTGTTGTTGTTTTTCAATGTTGAGGTTGTTGTTGAATTTGTTGGTGTTTTTCAATGTTGAGGTTGTTGTTGTTTTTCAATGTTGAGGTTGTTGTTATTTTTCAATGTTGAGGTGATTGTTGAATTTGTTGGTGTTTTTCAATGTTGAGGTTGTTGTTGTTTTTCAATGCTGAGGTTGTTGTTGAATTTGTTGGTGTTTTTCAATGTTGAGGTTGTTGTTGAATTTGTTGGTGTTTTTCAATGTTGAGGTTGTTGTTGTTTTTCAATGTTGAGGTTGTTGTTGAATTTGTTGGTGTTTTTCAATGTTGAGGTTGTTGTTGTTTTTCAATGTTGAGGTTGTTGTTGAATTTGTTGTTGTTTTTCAATGTTGAGGTTGTTGTTTTTCAATGTTGAGGTTGTTGTTGAATTTGTTGATGTTTTTCAATGTTGAGGTTGGTGTTGAATTTGTTGGTATTTTTCAATGTTGAGGTTGTTGTTATTTTTCAATGTTGAGGTTGTTGTTGAATTTGTTGTTGTTTTTCAATGTTGAGGTTGTTGTTGTTGTTCAATGTGGAGGTTGTTGTTGAATTTGTTGGTGTTTTTAAATGTCGAGGTTGTTGAATTTCTTGGTGTTTTTCAATGTTGAGGTTGTTGTTGTTTTTCAATGTTGAGGTTGTTGTTGAATTTGTTGGTGTTTTTCAATGTTGAGGTTGTTGTTGTTTTTCAATGTTGAGGTTGTTGTTATTTTTCAATGTTGAGGTTGTTGTTGAATTTGTTGGTGTTTTTCAATGTTGAGGTTGTTGTTGAACTTGTTGGTGTTTTTCAATATTGAGGTTGTTGTTGTTTTTCAATGTTGAGGTTGTTGTTGAATTTGTTGGTGTTTTTTATGTTGAGATTGGTGTTGTTTTTCAATGTTGAGGTTGTTGTTGAATTTGTTGGTGTTTTTCAATGTTGAGGTTGTTGTTGTTTTTCAATGTTGAGGTTGTTGTTGAATTTGTTGGTGTTTTTCAATGTTGAGGTTGTTGTTTTTCAATGTTGAGGTTGTTGTTGAATTTGTTGGTGTTTTTCAATTTCGAGGTTGTTGCTGAATTTGATGGTGTTTTTCAATGTTGAAGTTGTTGTTGAATTTCTTGGTGTTTTTCAATGTTGAGGTAGTTGTTGTTTTTCAATGTTGAGGTTGTTGATGAATTTGTTGGTGTTTTTCAATGTTGAGGTTGTTGTTGGTTTTCAATGTTGAGGTTGTTATTTTTCAATGTTGAGGTGATTGTTGAATTTGTTGGTGTTTTTCCATGTTGAGGTTGTTGTAGTTTTTCAATGTTGAGGTTGTTGTTGAATTTGTTGGTGTTTTTCAATGTCGAGGTTGTTGTTGAATTTGTTGGTGTTTTTCAAAGTTGAAGTTGTTGTTGAATTTGTTGGTGTTTTTCAATGTTGAGGTTGTTGTTGAATTTGTTGGTGTTTTTAAATGTTAAGGTTGTTGTTGAATTTGTTGGTGTTTTTCAATGTTCAGGTTGTTGTTGTTTTTATTGTTGAGGTTGTTGTTGAATTTGTTCGTGTTTTTCAATGTTGAGGTTGTTGTTGTTCAATGTGGAGGTTGTTGTTGAATTTGTTGGTGTTTTTAAATGTCGAGGTTGTTGGACTTCTTGGTGTTTTTCAATGTTGAGGTTGTTGTTGTTTTTCAATGTTGAGGTTGTTGTTATCATTCAATGTTGAGGTTTTTGTTGAATTTGTTGGTGTTTTTCAATTTCGAGGTTGTTGTTGAATTTGTTGGTGTTTTTCAATGTTGAAGTTGTTGTTGAATTTCTTGGTGTTTTTCAATGTTGAGGTTGTTGTTGTTTTTCAATGTTGAGGTGGTTGTTGAATTTGTTGGTGTTTTTCAATGTTGAGGTTGTTGTTGTTTTTCAATGTTGAGGTTGTTGTTATTTTTCAATGTTGAGGTTGTTGTTGAATTTGTTGGTGTTTTTCAATGTTGAGGTTGTTGTTGAACTTGTTGGTGTTTTTCAATGTTGAGGTTGTTGTTGTTTTTCAATGTTGAGGTTGTTGTTGAATTTGTTGGTGTTTTTTATGTTGAGGTTGTTGTTGTTTTTCAATGTTGAGGTTGTTGTTGAATTTGTTGGTGTTTTTCAATGTTGAGGTTGTTGTTGTTTTTCAATGTTGAGGTTGTGGTTGAATTTGTTGGTGTTTTTCAATTTCGAGGTTGTTGCTGAAATTGATGGTGTTTTTCAATGTTGAAGTTGTTGTTGAATTTCTTGGTGTTTTTCAATGTTGAGGTTGTTGTTGTTTTTCAATGTTGAGGTTGTTGTTGAATTTGTTGGTGTTTTTCAATGTTGAGGTTGTTGTTGTTTTTCAATGTTGAGGTTGTTGTTATTTTTCAATGTTGAGGTGATTGTTGAATTTGTTGGTGTTTTTCAATGTTGAGGTTGTTGTTGTTTTTCAATGCTGAGGTTGTTGTTGTATTTGTTGGTGTTTTTCAATGTTGTGGTTGTTGTAGTTTTTCAATGTTGAGGTTGTTGTTGAATTTGTTGGTGTTTTTCAATGTTGAGGTTGTTGTTGAATTTGTTGGTGTTTTTAAATGTTAAGGTTGTTGTTGAATTTGTTGGTGTTTTTCAATGTTCAGGTTGTTGTTGTTTTTATTGTTGAGGTTGTTGTTGAATTTGTTGGTGTTTTTCAATGTTGAGGTTGTTGTTGTTCAATGTGGAGGTTGTTGTTGAATTTGTTGGTGTTTTTAAATGTCGAGGTTGTTGAACTTCTTGGTGTTTTTCAATGTTGAGGTTGTTGTTGTTTTTCAATGTTGAGGTTGTTGTTGAATTTGTTGGTGTTTTTCAATGTTGAGGTTGTTGTTGTTTTTCAATGTTGAGGTTGTTGTTATTTTTCAATGTTGAGGTGATTGTTGAATTTGTTGGTGTTTTTCAATGTTGAGGTTGTTGTTGTTTTTCAATGCTGAGGTTGTTGTTGAATTTGTTGGTGTTTTTCAATGTTGAGGTTGTTGTTGAATTTGTTGGTGTTTTTCAATGTTGAGGTTGTTGTTGTTTTTCAATGTTGAGGTTGTTGTTGAATTTGTTGGTGTTTTTCAATGTTGAGGTTGTTGTTGTTTTTCAATGTTGAGGTTGTTGTTGAATTTGTTGTTGTTTTTCAATGTTGAGGTTGTTTTTCAATGTTGAGGTTGTTGTTGAATTTGTTGATGTTTTTCAATGTTGAGGTTGGTGTTGAATTTGTTGGTATTTTTCAATGTTGAGGTTGTTGTTGAATTTGTTGGTGTTTTTCAATGTTGAGGTTGTTGTTGTTTTTCAATGTTGAGGTTGTTGTTGAATTTGTTGGTGTTTTTCAATGTTGAGGTTGTTGTTGTTTTTCAATGTTGAGGTTGTTGTTGAATTTGTTGTTGTTTTTCAATGTTGAGGTTGTTGTTTTTCAATGTTGAGGTTGTTGTTGAATTTGTTGATGTTTTTCAATGTTGAGGTTGTTGTTGTTTTTCAATGTTGAGGTTGTTGTTGAATTTGTTGGTGTTTTTCAATGTTGAGGTTGTTGTTGTTTTTCAATGTTGAGGTTGTTGTTGAATTTGTTGGTGTTTTTTATGTTGAGGTTGGTGTTGTTTTTCAATGTTGAGGTTGTTGTTGAATTTGTTGGTGTTTTTCAATGTTGAGGTTGTTGTTGTTTTTCAATGTTGAGGTTGTTGTTGAATTTGTTGGTGTTTTTCAATGTTGAGGTTGTTGTTGTTTTTCAATGTTGAGGTTGTTGTTGAATTTGTTGGTGTTTTTCAATGTTGAGGTTGTTGTTGAATTTGTTGGTGTTTTTCAATGTTGAGGTTGTTGTCGAATTTGTTGTTGTTTTTCCATGTTGAGGTTGTTGTTGTTTTTCAAAGTTGAGGTTGTTGTTGAATTTGTTGGTGTTTTTCAATGTTGAGGTTGTTGTTTTTCAATGTTGAGGTTGTTGTTATTTTTCAATGTTGAGGTTGTTGTTGAATTTGTTGGTGTTTTTCAATTTCGAGGTTGTTGTTGAATTTGTTGGGGTTTTTCAATGTTGAAGTTGTTGTTGAATTTCTTGGTGTTTTTCAATGTTGAGGTTGTTGTTGTTTTTCAATGTTGAGGTGGTTGTTGAATTTGTTGGTGTTTTTCAATGTTGAGGTTGTTGTTGTTTTTCAATGTTGAGGTTGTTGTTATTTTTCAATGTTGAGGTTGTTGTTGAATTTGTTGGTGTTTTTCAATGTTGAGGTTGTTGTGGAACTTGTTGGTGTTTTTCAATGTTGAGGTTGTTGTTGTTTTTCAATGTTGAGGTTGTTGTTGAATTTGTTGGTGTTTTTTATGTTGAGGTTGGTGTTGTTTTTCAATGTTGAGGTTGTTGTTGAATTTGTTGGTGTTTTTCAATGTTGAGGTTGTTGTTGTTTTTCAATGTTGAGGTTGTTGTTAAATTTGTTGGTGGTTTTCAATGTTGAGGTTGTTGTTGTTTTTCAATGTTGAGGTTGTGGTTGAATTTGTTGGTGTTTTTCAATTTCGAGGCTGTTGCTGAAATTGATGGTGTTTTTCAATGTTGAAGTTGTTGTTGAATTTCTTGGTGTTTTTCAATGTTGAGATTGTTGTTGTTTTTCAATGTTGAGGTTGTTGTTGAATTTGTTGGTGTTTTTCAATGTTGAGGTTGTTGTTATTTTTCAATGTTGAGGTGATTGTTGAATTTGTTGGTGTTTTTCAATGTTGAGGTTGTTGTTGTTTTTCAATGCTGAGGTTGTTGTTGTTTTTCAATGTTGAGGTTGTTGTTGAATTTGTTGGTGTTTTTCAAAGTTGAAGTTGTTGTTGAATTTGTTGGTGTTTTTCAATGTTGAGGTTGTTGTTGAATTTGTTGGTGTTTTTAAATGTTAAGGTTGTTGTTGAATTTGTTGGTGTTTTTCAATGTTCAGGTTGTTGTTGTTTTTATTGTTGAGGTTGTTGTTGAATTTGTTGGTGTTTTTAAATGTCGAGGTTGTTGAACTTCTTGGTGTTTTTCAATGTTGAGGTTGTTGTTGTTTTTCAATGTTGAGGTTGTTGTTGAATTTGTTGGTGTTTTTCAATGTTGAGGTTGTTGTTGTTTTTCAATGTTGAGGTTGTTGTTATTTTTCAATGTTGAGGTGATTATTGAATTTGTTGGTGTTTTTCAATTTTGAGGTTGTTGTTGTTTTTCAATGCTGAGGTTGTTGTTGAATTTGTTGGTGTTTTTCAATGTTGAGGTTGTTGTTGAATTTGTTGGTGTTTTTCAATGTTGAGGTTGTTGTTGTTTTTCAATGTTGAGGTTGTTGTTGAATTTGTTGGTGTTTTTCAATGTTGAGGTTGTTGTTGTTTTTCAATGTTGAGGTTGTTGTTGAATTTGTTGTTGTTTTTCAATGTTGAGGTTTGTGTTGAATTTGTTGGTATTTTTCAATGTTGAGGTTGTTGTTGTTTTTCAATGTTGAGGTTGTTGTTGAATTTGTTGGTGTTTTTAAATGTCGAGGTTGTTGAATTTCTTGGTGTTTTTCAATGTTGAGGTTGTTGTTGTTTTTCAATGTTGAGGTTGTTGTTGAATTTGTTGGTGTTTTTCAATGTTGAGGTTGTTGTTGTTTTTCAATGTTGAGGTTGTTGTTGAATTTGTTGGTGTTTTTCAATGTTGAGGTTGTTGTTGTTTTTCAATGTTGAGGTTGTGGTTGAATTTGTTGGTGTTTTTCAATTTCGAGGTTGTTGCTGAAATTGATGGTGTTTTTCAATGTTGAAGTTGTTGTTGAATTTCTTGGTGTTTTTCAATGTTGAGGTTGTTGTTGTTTTTCAATGTTGAGGTTGTTGTTGAATTTGTTGGTGTTTTTCAATGTTGAGGTTGTTGTTGTTTTTCAATGTTGAGGTTGTTGTTATTTTTCAATGTTGAGGTGATTGTTGAATTTGTTGGTGTTTTTCAATGTTGAGGTTGTTGTTGTTTTTCAATGCTGAGGTTGTTGTTGTATTTCTTGGTGTTTTTCAATGTTGAGGTTGTTGTAGTTTTTCAATGTTGAGGTTGTTGTTGAATTTGTTGGTGTTTTTCAATGTTGAGGTTGTTGTTGAATTTGTTGGTGCTTTTCAAAGTTGAAGTTGTTGTTGAATTTGTTGGTGTTTTTCAATGTTGAGGTTGTTGTTGAATTTGTTGGTGTTTTTAAATGTTAAGGTTGTTGTTGTTCAATGTGGAGGTTGTTGTTGAATTTGTTGGTGTTTTTAAATGTCGAGGTTGTTGAACTTCTTGGTGTTTTTCAATGTTGAGGTTGTTGTTGTTTTTCAATGTTGAGGTTGTTGTTGAATTTGTTGGTGTTTTTCAATGTTGAGGTTGTTGTTGTTTTTCAATGTTGAGGTTGTTGTTATTTTTCAATGTTGAGGTGATTGTTGAATTTGTTTGTGTTTTTCAATGTTGAGGTTGTTGTTGTTTTTCAATGCTGAGGTTGTTGTTGAATTTGTTGGTGTTTTTCAATGTTGAGGTTGTTGTTGAATTTGTTGGTGTTTTTCAATGTTGAGGTTGTTGTTGTTTTTCAATGTTGAGGTTGTTGTTGAATTTGTTGGTGTTTTTCAATGTTGAGGTTGTTGTTGAATTTGTTGGTGTTTTTCAATGTTGAGGTTGTTGTTGTTTTTCAATGTTGATGTTGTTGTTGTATTTGTTGTTGTTTTTCAATGTTGAGGTTGAAGTAGTTTTTCAATGTTGAGGGTCTTGTTGAATTTGTTGGTGTTTTTCAATGTCGAGGTTGTTGTTGAGTTTGTTGGTGTTTTTCAATGTTGAAGTTGTTGTTGAATTTGTTGGCGTTTTTCAATGTTGAGGTTGTTGTTGTTTTTCAATGTTGAGGTTGTTGTTGAATTGGTTGGTGTTTTTCAATGTTGAGGTTGTTGTTTTTCAATGTTGAGGTTGTTGTTGAATTTGTTGATGTTTTTCAATGTTGAGGTCGGTGTTGAATTTGTTGGTATTTTTCAATGTTGAGGTTGTTGTTGTTTTTCAATGTTGAGGTTGTTGTTTAATTTGTTGGTGTTTTTCAATGTTGAGGTTGTTGTTGTTTTTCAGTGTTGAGGTTGTTGTTGAATTGGTTGGTGTTTTTCAATGTTGAGGTTGTTGTTGAATTTGTCAGTGTTTTTCAATGTTGAGGTTGTTGTTGAATTTGTTGGTGTTTTGCAACGTTGAGGTTGTTGTTGAATTTGTTGGTGTTTTTCAATGTTGAGGTTGTTGTTGAATTTGTTGGTGTTTTTCCATGTTGAGGTTGTTGTTGTTTTTCAAAGTTGAGGTTGTTGTTGAATTTGTTGGTGTTTTTCAATGTTGAGGTTGTTGTTGTTTTTCAATATTGAGGTTGTTGTTGAATTTGACGGTGTTTTTCAATGTTGAGGTTGTTGTTGAATTTGTTGTTGTTTTTCAATGTTGAGGTTGTTGTTTTTCAATGTTGAGGTTGTTGTTGAATTTGTTGATGTTTTTCAATGTTGAGGTTGGTGTTGAATTTGTTGGTATTTTTCAATGTTGAGGTTGTTGTTGTTTTTCAATGTTGAGGTTGTTGTTGAATTTGTTGGTGTTTTTCAATGTTGAGGTTGTTGTTGTTGTTCAATGTGGAGGTTGTTGTTGAAATTCTTGGTGTTTTTAAATGTCGAGGTTGTTGAATTTCTTGGTGTTTTTCAATGTTGAGGTTGTTGTTGTTTTTCAATGTTGAGGTTGTTGTTGAATTTGTTGGTGTTTTTCAATGTTGAGGTTGTTGTTGTTTTTCAATGTTGAGGTTGTTATTTTTCAATGTTGAGGTTGTTGTTGAATTTGTTGGTGTTTTTCAATGTTGAGGTTGTTGTTGAACTTGTTGGTGTTTTTCAATGTTGACGTTGTTGTTGTTTTTCAATGTTGAGGTTGTTGTTGAATTTGTTGGTGTTTTTTATGTTGAGGTTGGTGTTGTTTTTCAATGTTGAGGTTGTTGTTGAATTTGTTGGTGTTTTTCAATGTTGAGGTTGTTGTTGTTTTTCAATGTTGAGGTTGTTGTTGAATTTGTTGGTGTTTTTCAATGTTGAGGTTGTTGTTGTTTTTCAATGTTGAGGTTGTGGTTGAATTTGTTGGTGTTTTTCAATTTCGAGGTTGTTGCTGAAATTGATGGTGTTTTTCAATGTTGAAGTTGTTGTTGAATTTCTTGGTGTTTTTCAATGTTGAGGTTGTTGTTGTTTTTCAATGTTGAGGTTGTTGTTGAATTTGTTGGTGTTTTTCAATGTTGAGGTTGTTGTTGTTTTTCAATGTTGAGGTTGTTGTTATTTTTCAATGTTGAGGTGATTGTTGAATTTGTTGCTGTTTTTCAATGTTGAGGTTGTTGTTGTTTTTCAATGTTGAGGTTGTTGTTGAATTTGTTGTTGTTTTTCAATGTTGAGGTTGTTGTTTTTCAATGTTGAGGTTGTTGTTGAATTTGTTGATGTTTTTCAATGTTGAGGTTGGTGTTGTTTTTCAATGTTGAGGATATTGTTGAATTTGTTGGTGTTTTTCAATGTTGAGGTTGTTGTTGAATTTGTTGGTGTTTTTCAATGTTGAGGTTGTTGTTGTTTTTCAATGTTGAGGTTGTTGTTGAATTTGTTGGTGTTTTTCAATTTCGAGGTTGTTGTTGAATTTGTTGGTGTTTTCAATGTTGAAGTTGTTGTTGAATTTGTTGGTGTTTTTCAATGTTGAGGTTGTTTTTGTTTTTCAATGTTGAGGTTGTTGTTGAATTTGTTGGTGTTTTTCAATTTCGAGGTTGTTGTTGTTTTTCAATGTTGAGGTTGTGTTTGTTTTTCAATGTTGAGGTTGTTGTTGAATTTGTTGGTGTTTTCAATGTTGAGGTTGTTGTTGAATTTATTGGTGTTTTTCAATGTTGAGGTTGTTGTTGTTTTTCAATGTTGAGGTTGTTGTTGTATTTGTTGGTGTTTTTCAATGTTGAGGTTGTTGTAGTTTTTCAATGTTAAGGTTGTTGTTGAATTTTTTGGTGTTTTTCAATGTCGAGGTTGTTGTTGAATTTGTTGGTGTTTTTCAAAGTTGAGGTTGTTGTTGAATTTGTTGGAGTTTTTAAATGTTGAGGTTGTTGTTGAATTTGTTGGTATTTTTCAATGTTGAGATTATTGTTGAATTTGTTGGTGTTTTTCAATGTCGAGGTTGTTGTTGAATTTGTTGGTGTTTTTCAATGGTGAGTTTGTTGTTGAATTTGTTGGTGTTTTTCAATGTTGAGGTTGTTGTTGTATTTTAATGTTGAGGTTGTTGTTTTTCAATGTTGAGGTTGTTGTTGAATTTGCTGGTGTTTTTCAATGTTGAGGTTGTTGTTGAATTTGTTGGTGTTTTTCAATGTTGAGGTTGTTGTTGTTTTTCAATGTTGATGTTGTTGTTGTATTTGTTGTTGTTTTTCAATGTTGAGGTTGTTGTAGTTTTTCAATGTTGAGGTTCTTGTTGAATTTGTTGGTGTTTTTCAATGTCGAGGTTGTTGTTGAGTTTGTTGGTGTTTTTCAATGTTGAAGTTGTTGTTGAATTTGTTGGCGTTTTTCAATGTTGAGGTTGTTGTTGTTTTTCAATGTTGAGGTTGTTGTTGAATTGGTTGGTGTTTCTCAATGTTGAGGTTGTTGTTTTTCAATGTTGAGGTTGTTGTTGAATTTGTTGATGTTTTTCAATGTTGAGGTCGGTGTTGAATTTGTTGGTATTTTTCAATGTTGAGGTTGTTGTTGTTTTTCAATGTTGAGGTTGTTGTTGAATTTGTTGGTGTTTTTCAATGTTGAGGTTGTTGTTGTTTTTCAGTGTTGAGGTTGTTGTTGAATTGGTTGGTGTTTTTCAATGTTGAGGTTGTTGTTCTTTTCCAATGTTGAGGTTGTTGTTGAATTTGTCAGTGTTTTTCAATGTTGAGGTTGTTGTTGAATTTGTTGGTGTTTTTCAACGTTGAGGTTGTTGTTGAATTTGTTGGTGTTTTTCAATGTTGAGGTTGTTGTTGAATTTGTTGGTGTTTTTCCATGTTGAGGTTGTTGTTGTTTTTCAAAGTTGAGGTTGTTGTTGAATTTGTTGGTGTTTTTCAATGTTGAGGTTGTTGTTGTTTTTCAATATTGAGGTTGTTGTTGAATTTGACGGTGTTTTTCAATGTTGAGGTTGTTGTTGAATTTGTTGTTGTTTTTCAATGTTGAGGTTGTTTTTCAATGTTGAGGTTGTTGTTGAATTTGTTGATGTTTTTCAATGTTGAGGTTGGTGTTGAATTTGTTGGTATTTTTCAATGTTGAGGTTGTTGTTGTTTTTCAATGTTGAGGTTGTTGTTGAATTTGTTGTTGTTTTTCAATGTTGAGGTTGTTGTTGAATTTGTTGATGTTTTTCAATGTTGAGGTTGGTGTTGTTTTTCAATGTTGAGGATATTGTTGAATTTGTTGGTGTTTTTCAATGTTGAGGTTGTTGTTGAATTTGTTGGTGTTTTTCAATGTTGAGGTTGCTGTTGTTTTTCAATGTTGAGGTTGTTGTTGAATTTGTTGGTGTTTTTCAATTTCGAGGTTGTTGTTGAATTTGTTGGTGTTTTCAATGTTGAAGTTGTTGTTGAATTTGTTGGTGTTTTTCAATGTTGAGGTTGTTTTTGTTTTTCAATGTTGAGGTTGTTGTTGAATTTGTTGGTGTTTTTCAATTTCGAGTTTGTTGTTGTTTTTCAATGTTGAGGTTGTTTTTGTTTTTCAATGTTGAGGTTGTTGTTGAATTTGTTGGTGTTTTCAATGTTGAGGTTGTTGTTGAATTTATTGGTGTTTTTCAATGTTGAGGTTGTTGTTGTTTTTCAATGTTGAGGTTGTTGTTGTATTTGTTGGTGTTTTTCAATGTTGAGGTTGTTGTAGTTTTTCAATGTTAAGGTTGTTGTTGAATTTTTTGGTGTTTTTCAATGTCGAGGTTGTTGTTGAATTTGTTGGTGTTTTTCAAAGTTGAGGTTGTTGTTGAATTTGTTGGAGTTTTTAAATGTTGAGGTTGTTGTTGAATTTGTTGGTGTTTTTCAATGTTGAGATTATTGTTGAATTTGTTGGTGTTTTTCAATGTCGAGGTTGTTGTTGAATTTGTTGGTGTTTTTAAATGGTGAGTTTGTTGTTGAATTTGTTGGTGTTTTTCAATGTTGAGGTTGTTGTTGTATTTTAATGTTGAGGTTGTTGTTTTTCAATGTTGAGGTTGTTGTTGAATTTGCTGGTGTTTTTCAATGTTGAGGTTGTTGTTGAATTTGTTGGTGTTTTTCAATGTTGAGGTTGTTGTTGTTTTTCAATGTTGATGTTGTTGTTGTATTTGTTGTTGTTTTTCAATGTTGAGGTTGTTGTAGTTTTTCAATGTTGAGGTTCTTGTTGAATTTGTTGGTGTTTTTCAATGTCGAGGTTGTTGTTGAGTTTGTTGGTGTTTTTCAATGTTGAAGTTGTTGTTGAATTTGTTGGCGTTTTTCAATGTTGAGGTTGTTGTTGTTTTTCAATGTTGAGGTTGTTGTTGAATTGGTTGGTGTTTCTCAATGTTGAGGTTGTTGTTTTTCAATGTTGAGGTTGTTGTTGAATTTGTTGATGTTTTTCAATGTTGAGGTCGGTGTTGAATTTGTTGGTATTTTTCAATGTTGAGGTTGTTGTTGTTTTTCAATGTTGAGGTTGTTGTTGAATTTGTTGGTGTTTTTCAATGTTGAGGTTGTTGTTGTTTTTCAGTGTTGAGGTTGTTGTTGAATTGGTTGGTGTTTTTCAATGTTGAGGTTGTTGTTCTTTTCCAATGTTGAGGTTGTTGTTGAATTTGTCAGTGTTTTTCAATGTTGAGGTTGTTGTTGAATTTGTTGGTGTTTTTCAACGTTGAGGTTGTTGTTGAATTTGTTGGTGTTTTTCAATGTTGAGGTTGTTGTTGAATTTGTTGGTGTTTTTCCATGTTGAGGTTGTTGTTGTTTTTCAATGTTGAGGTTGTTGTTGAATTTGTTGGTGTTTTTCAATGTTGAGGTTGTTGTTTTTCAATGTTGAGGTTGTTGTTGAATTTGTTGGTGTTTTTCAATGTTGAGGTTGTTGTTGTTTTTCAATGTTGAGGTTGTGGTTGAATTTGTTGGTGTTTTTCAATTTCGAGGTTGTTGCTGAAATTGATGGTGTTTTTCAATGTTGAAGTTGTTGTTGAATTTCTTGGTGTTTTTCAATGTTGAGGTTGTTGTTGTTTTTCAATGTTGAGGTTGTTGTTGAATTTGTTGGTGTTTTTCAATGTTGAGGTTGTTGTTGTTTTTCAATGCTCAGGTTGTTGTTGTATTTCTTGGTGTTTTTCAATGTTGAGGTTGTTGTAGTTTTTCAATGTTGAGGTTGTTGTTGAATTTGTTGGTGTTTTTCAATGTTGAGGTTGTTGTTGAATTTGTTGGTGCTTTTCAAAGTTGAAGTTGTTGTTGAATTTGTTGGTGTTTTTCAATGTTGAGGTTGTTGTTGAATTTGTTGGTGTTTTTAAATGTTAAGGTTGTTGTTGTTCAATGTGGAGGTTGTTGTTGAATTTGTTGGTGTTTTTAAATGTCGAGGTTGTTGAACTTCTTGGTGTTTTTCAATGTTGAGGTTGTTGTTGTTTTTCAATGTTGAGGTTGTTGTTGAATTTGTTGGTGTTTTTCAATGTTGAGGTTGTTGTTGTTTTTCAATGTTGAGGTTGTTGTTATTTTTCAATGTTGAGGTGATTGTTGAATTTGTTTGTGTTTTTCAATGTTGAGGTTGTTGTTGTTTTTCAATGCTGAGGTTGTTGTTGAATTTGTTGGTGTTTTTCAATGTTGAGGTTGTTGTTGAATTTGTTGGTGTTTTTCAATGTTGAGGTTGTTGTTGTTTTTCAATGTTGAGGTTGTTGTTGAATTTGTTGGTGTTTTTCAATGTTGAGGTTGTTGTTGAATTTGTTGGTGTTTTTCAATGTTGAGGTTGTTGTTGTTTTTCAATGTTGATGTTGTTGTTGTATTTGTTGTTGTTTTTCAATGTTGAGGTTGTAGTAGTTTTTCAATGTTGAGGGTCTTGTTGAATTTGTTGGTGTTTTTCAATGTCGAGGTTGTTGTTGAGTTTGTTGGTGTTTTTCAATGTTGAAGTTGTTGTTGAATTTGTTGGCGTTTTTCAATGTTGAGGTTGTTGTTGTTTTTCAATGTTGAGGTTGTTGTTGAATTGGTTGGTGTTTTTCAATGTTGAGGTTGTTGTTTTTCAATGTTGAGGTTGTTGTTGAATTTGTTGATGTTTTTCAATGTTGAGGTCGGTGTTGAATTTGTTGGTATTTTTCAATGTTGAGGTTGTTGTTTTTCAATGTTGAGGTTGTTGTTTAATTTGTTGGTGTTTTTCAATGTTGAGGTTGTTGTTGTTTTTCAGTGTTGAGGTTGTTGTTGAATTGGTTGGTGTTTTTCAATGTTGAGGTTGTTGTTGAATTTGTCAGTGTTTTTCAATGTTGAGGTTGTTGTTGAATTTGTTGGTGTTTTGCAACGTTGAGGTTGTTGTTGAATTTGTTGGTGTTTTTCAATGTTGAGGTTGTTGTTGAATTTGTTGGTGTTTTTCCATGTTGAGGTTGTTGTTGTTTTTCAAAGTTGAGGTTGTTGTTGAATTTGTTGGTGTTTTTCAATGTTGAGGTTGTTGTTGTTTTTCAATATTGAGGTTGTTGTTGAATTTGACGGTGTTTTTCAATGTTGAGGTTGTTGTTGAATTTGTTGTTGTTTTTCAATGTTGAGGTTGTTGTTTTTCAATGTTGAGGTTGTTGTTGAATTTGTTGATGTTTTTCAATGTTGAGGTTGGTGTTGAATTTGTTGGTATTTTTCAATGTTGAGGTTGTTGTTGTTTTTCAATGTTGAGGTTGTTGTTGAATTTGTTGGTGTTTTTCAATGTTGAGGTTGTTGTTGTTGTTCAATGTGGAGGTTGTTGTTGAAATTCTTGGTGTTTTTAAATGTCGAGGTTGTTGAATTTCTTGGTGTTTTTCAATGTTGAGGTTGTTGTTGTTTTTCAATGTTGAGGTTGTTGTTGAATTTGTTGGTGTTTTTCAATTTCGAGTTTGTTGTTGTTTTTCAATGTTGAGGTTGTTTTTGTTTTTCAATGTTGAGGTTGTTGTTGAATTTGTTGGTGTTTTCAATGTTGAGGTTGTTGTTGAATTTATTGGTGTTTTTCAATGTTGAGGTTGTTGTTGTTTTTCAATGTTGAGGTTGTTGTTGTATTTGTTGGTGTTTTTCAATGTTGAGGTTGTTGTAGTTTTTCAATGTTAAGGTTGTTGTTGAATTTTTTGGTGTTTTTCAATGTCGAGGTTGTTGTTGAATTTGTTGGTGTTTTTCAAAGTTGAGGTTGTTGTTGAATTTGTTGGAGTTTTTAAATGTTGAGGTTGTTGTTGAATTTGTTGGTGTTTTTCAATGTTGAGATTATTGTTGAATTTGTTGGTGTTTTTCAATGTCGAGGTTGTTGTTGAATTTGTTGGTGTTTTTCAATGGTGAGTTTGTTGTTGAATTTGTTGGTGTTTTTCAATGTTGAGGTTGTTGTTGTATTTTAATGTTGAGGTTGTTGTTTTTCAATGTTGAGGTTGTTGTTGAATTTGCTGGTGTTTTTCAATGTTGAGGTTGTTGTTGAATTTGTTGGTGTTTTTCAATGTTGAGGTTGTTGTTGTTTTTCAATGTTGATGTTGTTGTTGTATTTGTTGTTGTTTTTCAATGTTGAGGTTGTTGTAGTTTTTCAATGTTGAGGTTCTTGTTGAATTTGTTGGTGTTTTTCAATGTCGAGGTTGTTGTTGAGTTTGTTGGTGTTTTTCAATGTTGAAGTTGTTGTTGAATTTGTTGGCGTTTTTCAATGTTGAGGTTGTTGTTGTTTTTCAATGTTGAGGTTGTTGTTGAATTGGTTGGTGTTTCTCAATGTTGAGGTTGTTGTTTTTCAATGTTGAGGTTGTTGTTGAATTTGTTGATGTTTTTCAATGTTGAGGTCGGTGTTGAATTTGTCAGTGTTTTTCAATCTTGAGGTTGTTGTTGAATTTGTTGGTGTTTTTCAACGTTGAGGTTGTTGTTGAATTTGTTGGTGTTTTTCAATGTTGAGGTTGTTGTTGAATTTGTTGGTGTTTTTCCATGTTGAGGTTGTTGTTGTTTTTCAATGTTGAGGTTGTTGTTGAATTTGTTGGTGTTTTTCAATGTTGAGGTTGTTGTTGTTTTTCAATGTTGAGGTTGTTGTTGAATTTGTTGGTGTTTTTCAATGTTGAGGTTGTTGTTGTTTTTCAATGTTGAGGTTGTGGTTGAATTTGTTGGTGTTTTTCAATTTCGAGGTTGTTGCTGAAATTGATGGTGTTTTTCAATGTTGAAGTTGTTGTTGAATTTCTTGGTGTTTTTCAATGTTGAGGTTGTTGTTGTTTTTCAATGTTGAGGTTGTTGTTGAATTTGTTGGTGTTTTTCAATGTTGAGGTTGTTGTTGTTTTTCAATGTTGAGGTTGTTGTTATTTTTCAATGTTGAGGTGATTGTTGAATTTGTTGGTGTTTTTCAATGTTGAGGTTGTTGTTGTTTTTCAATGCTGAGGTTGTTATTGTATTTCTTGGTGTTTTTCAATGTTGAGGTTGTTGTAGTTTTTCAATGTTGAGGTTGTTGTTGAATTTGTTGGTGTTTTTCAATGTTGAGGTTGTTGTTGAATTTGTTGGTGCTTTTCAAAGTTGAAGTTGTTGTTGAATTTGTTGGTGTTTTTCAATGTTGAGGTTGTTGTTGAATTTGTTGGTGTTTTTAAATGTTAAGGTTGTTGTTGTTCAATGTGGAGGTTGTTGTTGAATTTGTTGGTGTTTTTAAATGTCGAGGTTGTTGAACTTCTTGGTGTTTTTCAATGTTGAGGTTGTTGTTGTTTTTCAATGTTGAGGTTGTTGTTGAATTTGTTGGTGTTTTTCAATGTTGAGGTTGTTGTTGTTTTTCAATGTTGAGGTTGTTGTTATTTTTCAATGTTGAGGTGATTGTTGAATTTGTTTGTGTTTTTCAATGTTGAGGTTGTTGTTGTTTTTCAATGCTGAGGTTGTTGTTGAATTTGTTGGTGTTTTTCAATGTTGAGGTTGTTGTTGAATTTGTTGGTGTTTTTCAATGTTGAGGTTGTTGTTGTTTTTCAATGTTGAGGTTGTTGTTGAATTTGTTGGTGTTTTTCAATGTTGAGGTTGTTGTTGAATTTGTTGGTGTTTTTCAATGTTGAGGTTGTTGTTGTTTTTCAATGTTGATGTTGTTGTTGTATTTGTTGTTGTTTTTCAATGTTGAGGTTGTAGTAGTTTTTCAATGTTGAGGGTCTTGTTGAATTTGTTGGTGTTTTTCAATGTCGAGGTTGTTGTTGAGTTTGTTGGTGTTTTTCAATGTTGAAGTTGTTGTTGAATTTGTTGGCGTTTTTCAATGTTGAGGTTGTTGTTGTTTTTCAATGTTGAGGTTGTTGTTGAATTGGTTGGTGTTTTTCAATGTTGAGGTTGTTGTTTTTCAATGTTGAGGTTGTTGTTGAATTTGTTGATGTTTTTCAATGTTGAGGTCGGTGTTGAATTTGTTGGTATTTTTCAATGTTGAGGTTGTTGTTGTTTTTCAATGTTGAGGTTGTTGTTTAATTTGTTGGTGTTTTTCAATGTTGAGGTTGTTGTTGTTTTTCAGTGTTGAGGTTGTTGTTGAATTGGTTGGTGTTTTTCAATGTTGAGGTTGTTGTTGAATTTGTCAGTGTTTTTCAATGTTGAGGTTGTTGTTGAATTTGTTGGTGTTTTGCAACGTTGAGGTTGTTGTTGAATTTGTTGGTGTTTTTCAATGTTGAGGTTGTTGTTGAATTTGTTGGTGTTTTTCCATGTTGAGGTTGTTGTTGTTTTTCAAAGTTGAGGTTGTTGTTGAATTTGTTGGTGTTTTTCAATGTTGAGGTTGTTGTTGTTTTTCAATATTGAGGTTGTTGTTGAATTTGACGGTGTTTTTCAATGTTGAGGTTGTTGTTGAATTTGTTGTTGTTTTTCAATGTTGAGGTTGTTGTTTTTCAATGTTGAGGTTGTTGTTGAATTTGTTGATGTTTTTCAATGTTGAGGTTGGTGTTGAATTTGTTGGTATTTTTCAATGTTGAGGTTGTTGTTGTTTTTCAATGTTGAGGTTGTTGTTGAATTTGTTGGTGTTTTTCAATGTTGAGGTTGTTGTTGTTGTTCAATGTGGAGGTTGTTGTTGAAATTCTTGGTGTTTTTAAATGTCGAGGTTGTTGAATTTCTTGGTGTTTTTCAATGTTGAGGTTGTTGTTGTTTTTCAATGTTGAGGTTGTTGTTGAATTTGTTGGTGTTTTTCAATGTTGAGGTTGTTGTTGTTTTTCAATGTTGAGGTTGTTATTTTTCAATGTTGAGGTTGTTGTTGAATTTGTTGGTGTTTTTCAATGTTGAGGTTGTTGTTGAACTTGTTGGTGTTTTTCAATGTTGAGGTTGTTGTTGTTTTTCAATGTTGAGGTTGTTGTTGAATTTGTTGGTGTTTTTTATGTTGAGGTTGGTGTTGTTTTTCAATGTTGAGGTTGTTGTTGAATTTGTTGGTGTTTTTCAATGTTGAGGTTGTTGTTGTTTTTCAATGTTGAGGTTGTTGTTGAATTTGTTGGTGTTTTTCAATGTTGAGGTTGTTGTTGTTTTTCAATGTTGAGGTTGTGGTTGAATTTGTTGGTGTTTTTCAATTTCGAGGTTGTTGCTGAAATTGATGGTGTTTTTCAATGTTGAAGTTGTTGTTGAATTTCTTGGTGTTTTTCAATGTTGAGGTTGTTGTTGTTTTTCAATGTTGAGGTTGTTGTTGAATTTGTTGGTGTTTTTCAATGTTGAGGTTGTTGTTGTTTTTCAATGTTGAGGTTGTTGTTATTTTTCAATGTTGAGGTGATTGTTGAATTTGTTGCTGTTTTTCAATGTTGAGGTTGTTGTTGTTTTTCAATGTTGAGGTTGTTGAATTTGTTGTTGTTTTTCAATGTTGAGGTTGTTGTTTTTCAATGTTGAGGTTGTTGTTGAATTTGTTGATGTTTTTCAATGTTGAGGTTGGTGTTGTTTTTCAATGTTGAGGATATTGTTGAATTTGTTGGTGTTTTTCAATGTTGAGGTTGTTGTTGAATTTGTTGGTGTTTTTCAATGTTGAGGTTGTTGTTGTTTTTCAATGTTGAGGTTGTTGTTGAATTTGTTGGTGTTTTTCAATTTCGAGGTTGTTGTTGAATTTGTTGGTGTTTTCAATGTTGAAGTTGTTGTTGAATTTGTTGGTGTTTTTCAATGTTGAGGTTGTTTTTGTTTTTCAATGTTGAGGTTGTTGTTGAATTTGTTGGTGTTTTTCAATTTCGAGGTTGTTGTTGTTTTTCAATGTTGAGGTTGTGTTTGTTTTTCAATGTTGAGGTTGTTGTTGAATTTGTTGGTGTTTTCAATGTTGAGGTTGTTGTTGAATTTATTGGTGTTTTTCAATGTTGAGGTTGTTGTTGTTTTTCAATGTTGAGGTTGTTGTTGTATTTGTTGGTGTTTTTCAATGTTGAGGTTGTTGTAGTTTTTCAATGTTAAGGTTGTTGTTGAATTTTTTGGTGTTTTTCAATGTCGAGGTTGTTGTTGAATTTGTTGGTGTTTTTCAAAGTTGAGGTTGTTGTTGAATTTGTTGGAGTTTTTAAATGTTGAGGTTGTTGTTGAATTTGTTGGTATTTTTCAATGTTGAGATTATTGTTGAATTTGTTGGTGTTTTTCAATGTCGAGGTTGTTGTTGAATTTGTTGGTGTTTTTCAATGGTGAGTTTGTTGTTGAATTTGTTGGTGTTTTTCAATGTTGAGGTTGTTGTTGTATTTTAATGTTGAGGTTGTTGTTTTTCAATGTTGAGGTTGTTGTTGAATTTGCTGGTGTTTTTCAATGTTGAGGTTGTTGTTGAATTTGTTGGTGTTTTTCAATGTTGAGGTTGTTGTTGTTTTTCAATGTTGATGTTGTTGTTGTATTTGTTGTTGTTTTTCAATGTTGAGGTTGTTGTAGTTTTTCAATGTTGAGGTTCTTGTTGAATTTGTTGGTGTTTTTCAATGTCGAGGTTGTTGTTGAGTTTGTTGGTGTTTTTCAATGTTGAAGTTGTTGTTGAATTTGTTGGCGTTTTTCAATGTTGAGGTTGTTGTTGTTTTTCAATGTTGAGGTTGTTGTTGAATTGGTTGGTGTTTCTCAATGTTGAGGTTGTTGTTTTTCAATGTTGAGGTTGTTGTTGAATTTGTTGATGTTTTTCAATGTTGAGGTCGGTGTTGAATTTGTTGGTATTTTTCAATGTTGAGGTTGTTGTTGTTTTTCAATGTTGAGGTTGTTGTTGAATTTGTTGGTGTTTTTCAATGTTGAGGTTGTTGTTGTTTTTCAGTGTTGAGGTTGTTGTTGAATTGGTTGGTGTTTTTCAATGTTGAGGTTGTTGTTCTTTTCCAATGTTGAGGTTGTTGTTGAATTTGTCAGTGTTTTTCAATGTTGAGGTTGTTGTTGAATTTGTTGGTGTTTTTCAACGTTGAGGTTGTTGTTGAATTTGTTGGTGTTTTTCAATGTTGAGGTTGTTGTTGAATTTGTTGGTGTTTTTCCATGTTGAGGTTGTTGTTGTTTTTCAAAGTTGAGGTTGTTGTTGAATTTGTTGGTGTTTTTCAATGTTGAGGTTGTTGTTGTTTTTCAATATTGAGGTTGTTGTTGAATTTGACGGTGTTTTTCAATGTTGAGGTTGTTGTTGAATTTGTTGTTGTTTTTCAATGTTGAGGTTGTTTTTCAATGTTGAGGTTGTTGTTGAATTTGTTGATGTTTTTCAATGTTGAGGTTGGTGTTGAATTTGTTGGTATTTTTCAATGTTGAGGTTGTTGTTGTTTTTCAATGTTGAGGTTGTTGTTGAATTTGTTGTTGTTTTTCAATGTTGAGGTTGTTGTTGAATTTGTTGATGTTTTTCAATGTTGAGGTTGGTGTTGTTTTTCAATGTTGAGGATATTGTTGAATTTGTTGGTGTTTTTCAATGTTGAGGTTGTTGTTGAATTTGTTGGTGTTTTTCAATGTTGAGGTTGCTGTTGTTTTTCAATGTTGAGGTTGTTGTTGAATTTGTTGGTGTTTTTCAATTTCGAGGTTGTTGTTGAATTTGTTGGTGTTTTCAATGTTGAAGTTGTTGTTGAATTTGTTGGTGTTTTTCAATGTTGAGGTTGTTTTTGTTTTTCAATGTTGAGGTTGTTGTTGAATTTGTTGGTGTTTTTCAATTTCGAGTTTGTTGTTGTTTTTCAATGTTGAGGTTGTTTTTGTTTTTCAATGTTGAGGTTGTTGTTGAATTTGTTGGTGTTTTCAATGTTGAGGTTGTTGTTGAATTTATTGGTGTTTTTCAATGTTGAGGTTGTTGTTGTTTTTCAATGTTGAGGTTGTTGTTGTATTTGTTGGTGTTTTTCAATGTTGAGGTTGTTGTAGTTTTTCAATGTTAAGGTTGTTGTTGAATTTTTTGGTGTTTTTCAATGTCGAGGTTGTTGTTGAATTTGTTGGTGTTTTTCAAAGTTGAGGTTGTTGTTGAATTTGTTGGAGTTTTTAAATGTTGAGGTTGTTGTTGAATTTGTTGGTGTTTTTCAATGTTGAGATTATTGTTGAATTTGTTGGTGTTTTTCAATGTCGAGGTTGTTGTTGAATTTGTTGGTGTTTTTCAATGGTGAGTTTGTTGTTGAATTTGTTGGTGTTTTTCAATGTTGAGGTTGTTGTTGTATTTTAATGTTGAGGTTGTTGTTTTTCAATGTTGAGGTTGTTGTTGAATTTGCTGGTGTTTTTCAATGTTGAGGTTGTTGTTGAATTTGTTGGTGTTTTTCAATGTTGAGGTTGTTGTTGTTTTTCAATGTTGATGTTGTTGTTGTATTTGTTGTTGTTTTTCAATGTTGAGGTTGTTGTAGTTTTTCAATGTTGAGGTTCTTGTTGAATTTGTTGGTGTTTTTCAATGTCGAGGTTGTTGTTGAGTTTGTTGGTGTTTTTCAATGTTGAAGTTGTTGTTGAATTTGTTGGCGTTTTTCAATGTTGAGGTTGTTGTTGTTTTTCAATGTTGAGGTTGTTGTTGAATTGGTTGGTGTTTCTCAATGTTGAGGTTGTTGTTTTTCAATGTTGAGGTTGTTGTTGAATTTGTTGATGTTTTTCAATGTTGAGGTCGGTGTTGAATTTGTTGGTATTTTTCAATGTTGAGGTTGTTGTTGTTTTTCAATGTTGAGGTTGTTGTTGAATTTGTTGGTGTTTTTCAATGTTGAGGTTGTTGTTGTTTTTCAGTGTTGAGGTTGTTGTTGAATTGGTTGGTGTTTTTCAATGTTGAGGTTGTTGTTCTTTTCCAATGTTGAGGTTGTTGTTGAATTTGTCAGTGTTTTTCAATGTTGAGGTTGTTGTTGAATTTGTTGGTGTTTTTCAACGTTGAGGTTGTTGTTGAATTTGTTGGTGTTTTTCAATGTTGAGGTTGTTGTTGAATTTGTTGGTGTTTTTCCATGTTGAGGTTGTTGTTGTTTTTCAAAGTTGAGGTTGTTGTTGAATTTGTTGATGTTTTTCAATGTTGAGGTTGGTGTTGAATTTGTTGGTATTTTTCAATGTTGAGGTTGTTGTTGTTTTTCAATGTTGAGGTTGTTGTTGAATTTGTTGGTGTTTTTCAATGTTGAGGTTGTTGTTGTTGTTCAATTTGGAGGTTGTTGTTGAATTTGTTGGTGTTTTTAAATGTCGAGGTTGTTGAATTTCTTGGTGTTTTTCAATGTTGACGTTGTTGTTGTTTTTCAATGTTGAGGTTGTTGTTGAATTTGTTGGTGTTTTTCAATGTTGAGGTTGTTGTTGTTTTTCAATGTTGAGGTTGTTGTTATTTTTCAATGTTGAGGTTGTTGTTGAATTTGTTGGTGTTTTTCAATGTTGAGGTTGTTGTTGAACTTGTTGGTGTTTTTCAATGTTGAGGTTGTTGTTGTTTTTCAATGTTGAGGTTGTTGTTGAATTTGTTGGTGTTTTTTATGTTGAGGTTGGTGTTGTTTTTCAATGTTGAGGTTGTTGTTGAATTTGTTGGTGTTTTTCAATGTTGAGGTTGTTGTTGTTTTTCAATGTTGAGGTTGTGGTTGAATGGGTTGGTGTTTTTCAATTTCGAGGTTGTTGCTGAAATTGATGCTGTTTTTCAATGTTGAAGTTGTTGTTGAATTTCTTGGTGTTTTTCAATGTTGAGGTTGTTGTTGTTTTTCAATGTTGAGGTTGTTGTTGAATTTGTTGGTGTTTTTCAATGTTGAGGTTGTTGTTGTTTTTCAATGTTGAGGTTGTTGTTATTTTTCAATGTTGAGGTGATTGTTGAATTTGTTGGTGTTTTTCAATGTTGAGGTTGTTGTTGTTTTTCAATGCTGAGGTTGTTGTTGTATTTGTTGGTGTTTTTCAATGTTGAGGTTGTTGTAGTTTTTCAATGTTGAGGTTGTTGTTGAATTTGTTGGTGTTTTTCAATGTTGAGGTTGTTGTTGAATTTGTTGGTGTTTTTCAAAGTTGAAGTTGTTGTTGAATTTGTTGGTGTTTTTCAATGTTGAGGTTGTTGTTGAATTTGTTGGTGTTTTTAAATGTTAAGGTTGTTGTTGAATTTGTTGGTGTTTTTCAATGTTCAGGTTGTTGTTGTTTTTATTGTTGAGGTTGTTGTTGAATTTGTTGGTGTTTTTCAATGTTGAGGTTGTTGTTGTTTTTCAATGTTGAGGTTGTTGTTTTTTTTCAATGTTGAGGTGATTGTTGAATTTGTTGGTGTTTTTCAATGTTGAGGTTGTTGTTGTTTTTCAATGCTGAGGTTGTTGTTGAATTTGTTGGTGTTTTTCAATGTTGAGGTTGTTGTTGAATTTGTTGGTGTTTTTCAATGTTGAGGTTGTTGTTGTTTTTCAATGTTGAGGTTGTTGTTGAATTTGTTGGTGTTTTTCAATGTTGAGGTTGTTGTTTTTCAATGTTGAGGTTGTTGTTGAATTTGTTGTTGTTTTTCAATGTTGAGGTTGTTGTTTTTCAATGTTGAGGTTGTTGTTGAATTTGTTGATGTTTTTCAATGTTGAGGTTGGTGTTGAATTTGTTGGTATTTTTCAATGTTGAGGTTGTTGTTATTTTTCAATGTTGAGGTTGTTGTTGAATTTGTTGTTGTTTTTCAATGTTGAGGTTGTTGTTGTTGTTCAATGTGGAGGTTGGTGTTGAATTTGTTGGTATTTTTCAATGTTGAGGTTGTTGTTATTTTTCAATGTTGAGGTTGTTGTTGAATTTGTTGTTGTTTTTAAATGTCGAGGTTGTTGAATTTCTTGGTGTTTTTCAATGTTGAGGTTGTTGTTGTTTTTCAATGTTGAGGTTGTTGTTGAATTTGTTGGTGTTTTTCAATGTTGAGGTTGTTGTTGTTTTTCAATGTTGAGGTTGTTGTTATTTTTCAATGTTGAGGTTGTTGTTGAATTTGTTGGTGTTTTTCAATGTTGAGGTTGTTGTTGAACTTGTTGGTGGTTTTCAATATTGAGGTTGTTGTTGTTTTTCAATGTTGAGGTTGTTGTTGAATTTGTTGGTGTTTTTTATGTTGAGGTTGGTGTTGTTTTTCAATGTTGAGGTTGTTGTTGAATTTGTTGGTGTTTTTCAATGTTGAGGTTGTTGTTGTTTTTCAATGTTGAGGTTGTTGTTGAATTTGTTGGTGTTTTTCAATGTTGAGGTTGTTGTTGTTTTTCAATGTTGAGGTTGTTGTTGAATTTGTTGGTGTTTTTCAATTTCGAGGTTGTTGCTGAATTTGATGGTGTTTTTCAATGTTGAAGTTGTTGTTGTTGAATTTCTTGGTGTTTTTCAATGTTGAGGTTGTTGTTGTTTTTCAATGTTGAGGTTGTTGATGAATTTGTTGGTGTTTTTCAATGTTGAGGTTGTTGTTGGTTTTCAATGTTGAGGTTGTTATTTTTCAATGTTGAGGTGATTGTTGAATTTGTTGGTGTTTTTCCATGTTGAGGTTGTTGTAGTTTTTCAATGTTGAGGTTGTTGTTGAATTTGTTGGTGTTGTTCAATGTCGAGGTTGTTGTTGAATTTGTTGGTGTTTTTCAAAGTTGAAGTTGTTGTTGAATTTGTTGGTGTTTTTCAATGTTGAGGTTCTTGTTGAATTTGTTGGTGTTTTTCAATGTTCAGGTTGTTGTTGTTTTTATTGTTGAGGTTGTTGTTGAATTTGTTGGTGTTTTTCAATGTTGAGGTTGTTGTTCAATCTGGAGGTTGTTGTTGAATTTGTTGGTGTTTTTAAATGTCGAGGTTGTTGGACTTCTTGGTGTTTTTCAATGTTGAGGTTGTTGTTGTTTTTCAATGTTGAGGTTGTTGTTGAATTTGTTGGTGTTTTTCAATGTTGAGGTTGTTGTTGTTTTTCAATGTTGAGGTTGTTGTTGAATTTGGTGTTTTTCAATGTTGAGGTTGTTGTTGTTTTTCAATGTTGAGGTTGTTGTTGAATTTGTTGTTGTTTTTCAATGTTGAGGTTGTTGTTTTTCAATGTTGAGGTTGTTGTTGAATTTGTTGATGTTTTTCAATGTTGAGGTTGGTGTTGAATTTGTTGGTATTTTTCAATGTTGAGGTTGTTGTTGTTTTTCAATGTTGAGGTTGTTGTTGAATTTGTTGGTGTTTTTCAATGTTGAGGTTGTTGTTGTTTTTCAATGTTGAGGATATTGTTGAATTTGTTGGTGTTTTTCAATGTTGAGGTTGTTGTTGAATTTGTTTTCGTTTTTAAATGTTGAGGTTTATGTTGAATTTGTTGGTGTTTTTCAATGTTGAGGTTGTTGTTGAATTTGTTGGTGTTTTTCAATGTTGAGGTTGTTGTTGTTTTTCAATGTTGAGGTTGTTGTTGAAATTGTTGGTGTTTTTCAATTTCGAGGTTGTTGTTGTTTTTCAATGTTGAGGTTGTTGTTGAATTTGTTGGTGTTTTTCAATTTCGAGGTTGTTGTTGTTTTTCAATGTTGAGGTTGTTTTTGTTTTTCAATGTTGAGGTTGTTGTTGAATTTGTTGGTGTTTTCAATGTTGAGGTTGTTGTTGAATTTGTTGGTGTTTTTCAATTTCGAGGTTGTTGTTGTTTTTCAATGTTGAGGTTGTTTTTGTTTTTCAATGTTGAGGTTGTTGTTGAATTTGTTGGTGTTTTCAATGTTGAGGTTGTTGTTGAATTTATTGGTGTTTTTCAATGTTGAGGTTGTTGTTGTTTTTCAATGTTGAGGTTGTTGTTGTATTTGTTGGTGTTTTTCAATGTTGAGGTTGTTGTAGTTTTTCAATGTTAAGGTTGTTGTTGAATTTTTTGGTGTTTTTCAATGTCGAGGTTGTTGTTGAATTTGTTGGTGTTTTTCAATGTTGAAGTTGTTGTTGAATTTGTTGGTAAATTTCAATGTTGAGGTTGTTGTTGAATTTGTTGGAGTTTTTAAATGTTGAGGTTGTTGTTGAATTTGTTGGTGTTTTTCAATGTCGAGGTTGTTGTTGAATTTGTTGGTGTTTTTCAATGGTGAGTTTGTTGTTGAATTTGTTGGTGTTTTTCAATGTTGAGGTTGTTGTTGCTTTCAATGTTGATGTTGTTGTTGTATTTGTTGTTGTTTTTCAATGTTGAGGTTGTTGTAGTTTTTCAATGTTGAGGTTCTTGTTGAATTTGTTGGTGTTTTTCAATGTCGAGGTTGTTGTTGAGTTTGTTGGTGTTTTTCAATGTTGAAGTTGTTGTTGAATTTGTTGGCGTTTTTCAATGTTGAGGTTGTTGTTGTTTTTCAATGTTGAGGTTGTTGTTGAATTGGTTGGTGTTTTTCAATGTTGAGGTTGCTGTTTTTCAATGTTGAGGTTGTTGTTGAATTTGTTGATGTTTTTCAATGTTGAGGTCGGTGTTGAATTTGTTGGTATTTTTCAATGTTGAGGTTGTTGTTGTTTTTCAATGTTGAGGTTGTTGTTGAATTTGTTGGTGTTTTTCAATGTTGAGGTTGTTGTTGTTTTTCAGTGTTGAGGTTGTTGTTGAATTGGTTGGTGTTTTTCAATGTTGAGGTTGTTGTGTTTCAATGTTGAGGTTGTTGTTGAATTTGTCAGTGTTTTTCAATGTTGAGGTTGTTGTTGAATTTGTTGGTGTTTTTCAACGTTGAGGTTGTTGTTGAATTTGTTGGTGTTTTTCAATGTTGAGGTTGTTGTTGAATTTGTTGGTGTTTTTCCATGTTGAGGTTGTTGTTGTTTTTCAAAGTTGAGGTTGTTGTTGAATTTGTTGGTGTTTTTCAATGTTGATGTTGTTGTTGTTTTTCAATATTGAGGTTGTTGTTGAATTTGATGGTGTTTTTCAATGTCGAGGTTGTTGTTGAATTTGTTGGTGTTTTTCAATGTTGAAGTTGTTGTTGAATTTGTTGGTGTTTTTTAATGTTGAGGTTGTTGTTGTTTTTCAATGTTGAGGTTGTTGTTATTTTTCAATGTTGAGGTTGTTGTTGAATTTGTTGGTGTTTTTCAATTTCGAGGTTGTTGTTGAATTTGTTGGTGTTTTTCAATGTTGAAGTTGTTGTTGAATTTCTTGGTGTTTTTCAATGTTGAGGTTGTTCTTGTTTTTCAATGTTGAGGTTGTTGTTGAATTTGTTGGTGTTTTTCAATGTTGAGGTTGTTGTTGTTTTTCAATGTTGAGGTTGTTGTTATTTTTCAATGTTGAAGTTGTTGTTGAATTTGTTGGTGTTTTTCAATGTTGAGGTTGTTGTTGAACTTGTTGGTGTTTTTCAATGTTGAGGTTGTTGTTGTTTTTCAATGTTGAGGTTGTTGTTGAATTTGTTGGTGTTTTTTATGTTGAGGTTGGTGTTGTTTTTCAATGTTGAGGTTGTTGTTGAATTTGTTGGTGTTTTCAATGTTGAGGTTGTTGTTGAATTTATTGGTGTTTTTCAATGTTGAGGTTGTTGTTGTTTTTCAATGTTGAGGTTGTTGTTGTATTTGTTGGTGTTTTTCAATGTTGAGGTTGTTGTAGTTTTTCAATGTTAAGGTTGTTGTTGAATTTTTTGGTGTTTTTCAATGTCGAGGTTGCTGTTGAATTTGTTGGTGTTTTTCAAAGTTGAGGTTGTTGTTGAATTTGTTGGAGTTTTTAAATGTTGAGGTTGTTGTTGAATTTGTTGGTGTTTTTCAATGTTGAGATTATTGTTGAATTTGTTGGTGTTTTTCAATGGTGAGTTTGTTGTTGAATTTGTTGGTGTTTTTCAATGTTGAGGTTGTTGTTGTATTTTAATGTTGAGGTTGTTGTTTTTCAATGTTGAGGTTGTTGTTGAATTTGTTGGTGTTTTTCAATGTTGAAGTTGTTGTTGAATTTGTTGGTGTTTTTTGATGTTGAGGTTGTTGTTGTTTTTCAATGTTGAGGTTGTTGTTGAATTTGTTGGTGTTTTTCAATTTCGAGGTTGTTGTTGAATTTGTTGGTGTTTTTCAATGTTGAAGTTGTTGTTGAATTTCTTGGTGTTTTTCAATGTTGAGGTTGTTCTTGTTTTTCAATGTTGAGGTTGTTGTTGAATTTGTTGGTGTTTTTCAATGTTGAGGTTGTTGTTGTTTTTCAATGTTGAGGTTGTTGTTATTTTTCAATGTTGAAGTTGTTGTTGAATTTGTTGGTGTTTTTCAATGTTGAGGTTGTTGTTGAACTTGTTGGTGTTTTTCAATGTTGAGGTTGTTGTTGTTTTTCAATGTTGAGGTTGTTGTTGAATTTGTTGGTGTTTTTTATGTTGAGGTTGGTGTTGTTTTTCAATGTTGAGGTTGTTGTTGAATTTGTTGGTGTTTTCAATGTTGAGGTTGTTGTTGAATTTATTGGTGTTTTTCAATGTTGAGGTTGTTGTTGTTTTTCAATGTTGAGGTTGTTGTTGTATTTGTTGGTGTTTTTCAATGTTGAGGTTGTTGTAGTTTTTCAATGTTAAGTTTGTTGTTGAATTTTTTGGTGTTTTTCAATGTCGAGGTTGCTGTTGAATTTGTTGGTGTTTTTCAAAGTTGAGGTTGTTGTTGAATTTGTTGGAGTTTTTAAATGTTGAGGTTGTTGTTGAATTTGTTGGTGTTTTTCAATGTTGAGATTATTGTTGAATTTGTTGGTGTTTTTCAATGTCGAGGTTGTTGTTGAATTTGTTGGTGTTTTTCAATGGTGAGTTTGTTGTTGAATTTGTTGGTGTTTTTCAATGTTGAGGTTGTTGTTGTATTTTAATGTTGAGGTTGTTGTTTTTCAATGTTGAGGTTGTTGTTGAATTTGCTGGTGTTTTTCAATGTTGAGGTTGTTGTTGAATTTGTTGGTGTTTTTCAATGTTGAGGTTGTTGTTGTTTTTCAATGTTGATGTTGTTGTTGTATTTGTTGTTGTTTTTCAATGTTGAGGTTGTTGTAGTTTTTCAATGTTGAGGTTCTTGTTGAATTTGTTGGTGTTTTTCAATGTCGAGGTTGTTGTTGAGTTTGTTGGTGTTTTTCAATGTTGAAGTTGTTGTTGAATTTGTTGGCGTTTTTCAATGTTGAGGTTGTTGTTGTTTTTCAATGTTGAGGTTGTTGTTGAATTGGTTGGTGTTTCT
This sequence comes from Isurus oxyrinchus, assembly GCA_026770705.1. Lineage (NCBI taxonomy): Eukaryota > Metazoa > Chordata > Chondrichthyes > Lamniformes > Lamnidae > Isurus > Isurus oxyrinchus. The sequence goes on along the minus strand of JANJGN010001055.1, from coordinate 69,732 downwards.
CAATGTTGAGGTTGTTGTTTTTCAATGTTGAGGTTGTTGTTGAATTTGTTGATGTTTTTCAATGTTGAGGTCGGTGTTGAATTTGTTGGTATTTTTCAATGTTGAGGTTGTTGTTGTTTTTCAATGTTGAGGTTGTTGTTGAATTTGTTGGTGTTTTTCAATGTTGAGGTTGTTGTTGTTTTTCAGTGTTGAGGTTGTTGTTGAATTGGTTGGTGTTTTTCAATGTTGAGGTTGTTGTTCTTTTTCAATGTTGAGGTTGTTGTTGAATTTGTCAGTGTTTTTCAATGTTGAGGTTGTTGTTGAATTTGTTGGTGTTTTTCAACGTTGAGGTTGTTGTTGAATTTGTTGGTGTTTTTCAATGTTGAGGTTGTTGTTGAATTTGTTGGTGTTTTTCCATGTTGAGGTTGTTGTTGTTTTTCAATGTTGAGGTTGTTGTTGAATTTGTTGGTGTTTTTCAATGTTGAGGTTGTTGTTGTTGTTCAATTTGGAGGTTGTTGTTGAATTTCTTGGTGTTTTTCAATGTTGAGGTTGTTGTTGTTTTTCAATGTTGAGGTTGTTGTTGAATTTGTTGGTGTTTTTCAATGTTGAGGTTGTAGTTGTTTTTCAATGTTGAGGTTGTTATTATTTTTCAATGTTGAGGTTGTTGTTGAATTTGTTGGTGTTTTTCAATGTTGAGGTTGTTGTTGAACTTGTTGGTGTTTTTCAATGTTGAGGTTGTTGTTGTTTTTCAATGTTGAGGTTGTTGTTGAATTTGTTGGTGTTTTTTATGTTGAGTTTGGTGTTGTTTTTCAATGTTGAGGTTGTTGTTGAATTTGTTGGTGTTTTTCAATGTTGAGGTTGTTGTTGTTTTTCAATGTTGAGGTTGTGGTTGAATTTGTTGGTGTTTTTCAATTTCGAGGTTGTTGCTGAAATTGATGCTGTTTTTCAATGTTGAAGTTGTTGTTGAATTTCTTGGTGTTTTTCAATGTTGAGGTTGTTGTTGTTTTTCAATGTTGAGGTTGTTGTTGTTTTTCAATGTTGAGGTTGTTGTTATTTTTCAATGTTGAGGTGATTGTTGAATTTGTTGGTGTTTTTCAATGTTGAGGTTGTTGTTGTTTTTCAATGCTGAGGTTGTTGTTGTATTTGTTGGTGTTTTTCAATGTTGAGGTTGTTGTAGTTTTTCAATGTTGAGGTTGTTGTTGAATTTGTTGGTGTTTTTCAATGTTGAGGTTGTTGTTGAATTTGTTGGTGTTTTTCAAAGTTGAAGTTGTTGTTGAATTTGTTGGTGTTTTTCAATGTTGAGGTTGTTGTTGAATTTGTTGGTGTTTTTAAATGTTAAGGTTGTTGTTGAAGTTGTTGGTGTTTTTCAATGTTCAGGTTGTTGTTGTTTTTATTGTTGAGGTTGTTGTTGAATTTGTTGGTGTTTTTCAATGTTGAGGTTGTTGTTGTTTTTCAATGTTGAGGTTGTTGTTATTTTTCAATGTTGAGGTGATTGTTGAATTTGTTGGTGTTTTTCAATGTTGAGGTTGTTGTTGTTTTTCAATGCTGAGGTTGTTGTTGAATTTGTTGGTGTTTTTCAATGCTGAGGTTGTTGTTGAATTTGTTGGTGTTTTTCAATGTTGAGGTTGTTGTTGTTTTTCAATGTTGAGGTTGTTGTTGAATTTGTTGGTGTTTTTCAATGTTGAGGTTGTTGTTGTTTTTCAATGTTGAGGTTGTTGTTGAATTTGTTGTTGTTTTTCAATGTTGAGGTTGTTTTTCAATGTTGAGGTTGTTGTTGAATTTGTTGATGTTTTTCAATGTTGAGGTTGGTGTTGAATTTGTTGGTATTTTTCAATGTTGAGGTTGTTGTTATTTTTCAATGTTGAGGTTGTTGTTGAATTTGTTGTTGTTTTTAAATGTCGAGGTTCTTGAATTTATTGGTGTTTTTCAATGTTGAGGTTGTTGTTGTTTTTCAATGTTGAGGTTGTTGTTGTATTTGTTGGTGTTTTTCAATGTTGAGGTTGTTGTAGTTTTTCAATGTTAAGGTTGTTGTTGAATTTTTTGGTGTTTTTCAATGTCGAGGTTGCTGTTGAATTTGTTGGTGTTTTTCAATGTTGAGGTTGTTGTTGAATTTGTTGGAGTTTTTAAATGTTGAGGTTGTTGTTGAATTTGTTGGTGTTTTTCAATGTCGAGGTTGTTGTTGAATTTGTTGGTGTTTTTCAATGGTGAGTTTGTTGTTGAATTTGTTGGTGTTTTTCAATGTTGAGGTTGTTGTTGTATTTTAATGTTGAGGTTGTTGTTTTTCAATGTTGAGGTTGTTGTTGAATTTGCTGGTGTTTTTCAATGTTGAGGTTGTTGTTGAATTTGTTGGTGTTTTTCAATGTTGAGGTTGTTGTTGTTTTTCAATGTTGATGTTGTTGTTGTATTTGTTGTTGTTTTTCAATGTTGAGGTTGTTGTAGTTTTTCAATGTTGAGGTTCTTGTTGAATTTGTTGGTGTTTTTCAATGTCGAGGTTGTTGTTGAGTTTGTTGGTGTTTTTCAATGTTGAAGTTGTTGTTGAATTTGTTGGCGTTTTTCAATGTTGAGGTTGTTGTTGTTTTTCAATGTTGAGGTTGTTGTTGAATTGGTTGGTGTTTCTCAATGTTGAGGTTGTTGTTTTTCAATGTTGAGGTTGTTGTTGAATTTGTTGATGTTTTTCAATGTTGAGGTCGGTGTTGAATTTGTTGGTATTTTTCAATGTTGAGGTTGTTGTTGTTTTTCAATGTTGAGGTTGTTGTTGAATTTGTTGGTGTTTTTCAATGTTGAGGTTGTTGTTGTTTTTCAGTGTTGAGGTTGTTGTTGAATTGGTTGGTGTTTTTCAATGTTGAGGTTGTTGTTCTTTTTCAATGTTGAGGTTGTTGTTGAATTTGTCAGTGTTTTTCAATGTTGAGGTTGTTGTTGAATTTGTTGGTGTTTTTCAACGTTGAGGTTGTTGTTGAATTTGTTGGTGTTTTTCAATGTTGAGGTTGTTGTTGAATTTGTTGGTGTTTTTCCATGTTGAGGTTGTTGTTGTTTTTCAATGTTGAGGTTGTTGTTGAATTTGTTGGTGTTTTTCAATGTTGAGGTTGTTGTTGTTGTTCAATTTGGAGGTTGTTGTTGAATTTCTTGGTGTTTTTCAATGTTGAGGTTGTTGTTGTTTTTCAATGTTGAGGTTGTTGTTGAATTTGTTGGTGTTTTTCAATGTTGAGGTTGTTGTTGTTTTTCAATGTTGAGGTTGTTATTATTTTTCAATGTTGAGGTTGTTGTTGAATTTGTTGGTGTTTTTCAATGTTGAGGTTGTTGTTGAACTTGTTGGTGTTTTTCAATGTTGAGGTTGTTGTTGTTTTTCAATGTTGAGGTTGTTGTTGAATTTGTTGGTGTTTTTTATGTTGAGGTTGGTGTTGTTTTTCAATGTTGAGGTTGTTGTTGAATTTGTTGGTGTTTTTCAATGTTGAGGTTGTTGTTGTTTTTCAATGTTGAGGTTGTGGTTGAATTTGTTGGTGTTTTTCAATTTCGAGGTTGTTGCTGAAATTGATGCTGTTTTTCAATGTTGAAGTTGTTGTTGAATTTCTTGGTGTTTTTCAATGTTGAGGTTGTTGTTGTTTTTCAATGTTGAGGTTGTTGTTGTTTTTCAATGTTGAGGTTGTTGTTATTTTTCAATGTTGAGGTGATTGTTGAATTTGTTGGTGCTTTTCAATGTTGAGGTTGTTGTTGTTTTTCAATGCTGAGGTTGTTGTTGTATTTGTTGGTGTTTTTCAATGTTGAGGTTGTTGTAGTTTTTCAATGTTGAGGTTGTTGTTGAATTTGTTGGTGTTTTTCAATGTTGAGGTTGTTGTTGAATTTGTTGGTGTTTTTCAAAGTTGAAGTTGTTGTTGAATTTGTTGGTGTTTTTCAATGTTGAGGTTGTTGTTGAATTTGTTGGTGTTTTTAAATGTTAAGGTTGTTGTTGAAGTTGTTGGTGTTTTTCAATGTTCAGGTTGTTGTTGTTTTTATTGTTGAGGTTGTTGTTGAATTTGTTGGTGTTTTTCAATGTTGAGGTTGTTGTTGTTTTTCAATGTTGAGGTTGTTGTTATTTTTCAATGTTGAGGTGATTGTTGAATTTGTTGGTGTTTTTCAATGTTGAGGTTGGTGTTGAATTTGTTGGTATTTTTCAATGTTGAGGTTGTTGTTATTTTTCAATGTTGAGGTTGTTGTTGAATTTGTTGTTGTTTTTAAATGTCGAGGTTGTTGAATTTCTTGGTGTTTTTCAATGTTGAGGTTGTTGTTGTTTTTCAATGTTGAGGTTGTTGTTGAATTTGTTGGTGTTTTTCAATGTTGAGGTTGTTGTTGTTTTTCAATGTTGAGGTTGTTGTTATTTTTCAATGTTGAGGTTGTTGTTGAATTTGTTGGTGTTTTTCAATGTTGAGGTTGTTGTTGAACTTGTTGGTGTTTTTCAATATTGAGGTTGTTGTTGTTTTTCAATGTTGAGGTTGTTGTTGAATTTGTTGGTGTTTTTTATGTTGAGGTTGGTGTTGTTTTTCAATGTTGAGGTTGTTGTTGAATTTGTTGGTGTTTTTCAATGTTGAGGTTGTTGTTGTTTTTCAATGTTGAGGTTGTGGTTGAATTTGTTGGTGTTTTTCAATTTCGAGGTTGTTGCTGAAATTGATGCTGTTTTTCAATGTTGAAGTTGTTGTTGAATTTCTTGGTGTTTTTCAATGTTGAGGTTGTTGTTGTTTTTCAATGTTGAGGTTGTTGTTGTTTTTCAATGTTGAGGTTGTTGTTATTTTTCAATGTTGAGGTGATTGTTGAATTTGTTGGTGTTTTTCAATGTTGAGGTTGTTGTTGTTTTTCAATGCTGAGGTTGTTGTTGTATTTGTTGGTGTTTTTCAATGTTGAGGTTGTTGTTATTTTTCAATGTTGAGGTGATTGTTGAATTTGTTGGTGTTTTTCCATGTTGAGGTTGTTGTAGTATTTCAATGTTGAGGTTGTTGTTGAATTTGTTGGTGTTTTTCAATGTCGAGGTTGTTGTTGAATTTGTTGGTGTTTTTCAAAGTTGAAGTTGTTGTTGAATTTGTTGGTGTTTTTCAATGTTGAGGTTGTTGTTGAATTTGTTGGTGTTTTTAAATGTTAAGGTTGTTGTTGAAATTGTTGGTGTTTTTCAATGTTCAGGTTGTTGTTGTTTTTATTGTTGAGGTTGTTGTTGAATTTGTTGGTGTTTTTCAATGTTGAGGTTGTTGTTGTTCAATGTGGAGGTTGTTGTTGAATTTGTTGGTGTTTTTAAATGTCGAGGTTGTTGGACTTCTTGGTGTTTTTCAATGTTGAGGTTGTTGTTGTTTTTCATTGTTGAGGTTGTTGTTGAATTTGTTGGTGTTTTTCAATGTTGAGGTTGTTGTTGTTGTTCAATGTGGAGGTTGTTGTTGAATTTGTTGGTGTTTTTCAATGTCGAGGTTGTTGAATTTCTTGGTGTTTTTCAATGTTGAGGTTGTTGTTGTTTTTCAATGTTGAGGTTGTTGTTGAATTTGTTGGTGTTTTTCAATGTTGAGGTTGTTGTTGTTTTTCAATGCTGAGGTTGTTGTTGAATTTGTTGGTGTTTTTCAATGTTGAGGTTGTTGTTGAATTTGTTGGTGTTTTTCAATGTTGAGGTTGTTGTTGTTTTTCAATGTTGAGGTTGTTGTTGAATTTGTTGTTGTTTTTCAATGTTGAGGTTGTTGTTTTTCAATGTTGAGGTTGTTGTTGAATTTGTTGATGTTTTTCAATGTTGAGGTTGGTGTTGAATTTGTTGGTATTTTTCAATGTTTTGGTTGTTGTTGTTTTTCAATGTTGAGGTTGTTGTTGAATTTGTTGGTGTTTTTCAATGTTGAGGTTGTTGTTGTTTTTCAGTGTTGAGGATATTGTTGAATTTGTTGGTGTTTTTCAATGTTGAGGTTGTTGTTGAATTTGTTTTCGTTTTTAAATGTTGAGGTTTATGTTGAATTTGTTGGTGTTTTTCAATGTTGAGGTTGTTGTTGAATTTGTTGGTGTTTTTCAATGTTGAGGTTGTTGTTGTTTTTCAATGTTGAGGTTGTTGTTGAATTTGTTGGTGTTTTTCAATTTCGAGGTTGTTGTTGTTTTTCAATGTTGAGGTTGTTGTTGAATTTGTTGGTGTTTTTCAATTTCGAGGTTGTTGTTGTTTTTCAATGTTGAGGTTGTTTTTGTTTTTCAATGTTGAGGTTGTTGTTGAATTTGTTGGTGTTTTCAATGTTGAGGTTGTTGTTGAATTTGTTGGTGTTTTTCAATTTCGAGGTTGTTGTTGTTTTTCAATGTTGAGGTTGTTTTTGTTTTTCAATGTTGAGGTTGTTGTTGAATTTGTTGGTGTTTTCAATGTTGAGGTTGTTGTTGAATTTATTGGTGTTTTTCAATGTTGAGGTTGTTGTTGTTTTTCAATGTTGAGGTTGTTGTTGTATTTGTTGGTGTTTTTCAATGTTGAGGTTGTTGTAGTTTTTCAATGTTAAGGTTGTTGTTGAATTTTTTGGTGTTTTTCAATGTCGAGGTTGTTGTTGAATTTGTTGGTGTTTTTCAATGTTGAAGTTGTTGTTGAATTTGTTGGTAAATTTCAATGTTGAGGTTGTTGTTGAATTTGTTGGAGTTTTTAAATGTTGAGGTTGTTGTTGAATTTGTTGGTGTTTTTCAATGTCGAGGTTGTTGTTGAATTTGTTGGTGTTTTTCAATGGTGAGTTTGTTGTTGAATTTGTTGGTGTTTTTCAATGTTGAGGTTGTTGTTGTATTTTAATGTTGAGGTTGTTGTTGTTTTTCAATGTTGAGGTTGTTGTTGAATTTGTTGGTGTTTTTCAATGTTGAGGTTGTTGTTGAATTTGTTGGTGTTTTTCAATGTTGAGGTTGTTGTTGTTTTTCAATGTTGATGTTGTTGTTGTATTTGTTGTTGTTTTTCAATGTTGAGGTTGTTGTAGTTTTTCAATGTTGAGGTTCTTGTTGAATTTGTTGGTGTTTTTCAATGTCGAGGTTGTTGTTGAGTTTGTTGGTGTTTTTCAATGTTGAAGTTGTTGTTGAATTTGTTGGCGTTTTTCAATGTTGAGGTTGTTGTTGTTTTTCAATGTTGAGGTTGTTGTTGAATTGGTTGGTGTTTTTCAATGTTGAGGTTGCTGTTTTTCAATGTTGAGGTTGTTGTTGAATTTGTTGATGTTTTTCAATGTTGAGGTCGGTGTTGAATTTGTTGGTATTTTTCAATGTTGAGGTTGTTGTTGTTTTTCAATGTTGAGGTTGTTGTTGAATTTGTTGGTGTTTTTCAATGTTGAGGTTGTTGTTGTTTTTCAGTGTTGAGGTTGTTGTTGAATTGGTTGGTGTTTTTCAATGTTGAGGTTGTTGTTATTTTTCAATGTTGAGGTTGTTGTTGAATTTGTCAGTGTTTTTCAATGTTGAGGTTGTTGTTGTTTTTCAATATTGAGGTTGTTGTTGAATTTGATGGTGTTTTTCAATGTCGAGGTTGTTGTTGAATTTGTTGGTGTTTTTCAATGTTGAAGTTGTTGTTGAATTTGTTGGTGTTTTTTAATGTTGAGGTTGTTGTTGTTTTTCAATGTTGAGGTTGTTGTTATTTTTCAATGTTGAGGTTGTTGTTGAATTTGTTGGTGTTTTTCAATGTTGAGGTTGTTGTTGTTCTTCAATGTTGAGGTTGTGGTTGAATTTGTTGGTGTTTTTCAATTTCGAGGTTGTTGCTGAAATTGATGCTGTTTTTCAATGTTGAAGTTGTTGTTGAATTTCTTGGTGTTTTTCAATGTTGAGGTTGTTGTTGTTTTTCAATGTTGAGGTTGTTGTTGTTTTTCAATGTTGAGGTTGTTGTTATTTTTCAATGTTGAGGTGATTGTTGAATTTGTTGGTGTTTTTCAATGTTGAGGTTGTTGTTGTTTTTCAATGCTGAGGTTGTTGTTGTATTTGTTGGTGTTTTTCAATGTTGAGGTTGTTGTAGTTTTTCAATGTTGAGGTTGTTGTTGAATTTGTTGGTGTTTTTCAATGTTGAGGTTGTTGTTGAATTTGTTGGTGTTTTTCAAAGTTGAAGTTGTTGTTGAATTTGTTGGTGTTTTTCAATGTTGAGGTTGTTGTTGAATTTGTTGGTGTTTTTAAATGTTAAGGTTGTTGTTGAAGTTGTTGGTGTTTTTCAATGTTCAGGTTGTTGTTGTTTTTATTGTTGAGGTTGTTGTTGAATTTGTTGGTGTTTTTCAATGTTGAGGTTGTTGTTGTTTTTCAATGTTGAGGTTGTTGTTATTTTTCAATGTTGAGGTGATTGTTGAATTTGTTGGTGTTTTTCAATGTTGAGGTTGTTGTTGTTTTTCAATGCTGAGGTTGTTGTTGAATTTGTTGGTGTTTTTCAATGTTGAGGTTGTTGTTGAATTTGTTGGTGTTTTTCAATGTTGAGGTTGTTGTTGTTTTTCAATGTTGAGGTTGTTGTTGAATTTGTTGGTGTTTTTCAATGTTGAGGTTGTTGTTGTTTTTCAATGTTGAGGTTGTTGTTGAATTTGTTGTTGTTTTTCAATGTTGAGGTTGTTGTTTTTCAATGTTGAGGTTGTTGTTGAATTTGTTGATGTTTTTCAATGTTGAGGTTGGTGTTGAATTTGATGGTGTTTTTCAATGTCGAGGTTGTTGTTGAATTTGTTGGTGTTTTTCAATGTTGAAGTTGTTGTTGAATTTGTTGGTGTTTTTTAATGTTGAGGTTGTTGTTGTTTTTCAATGTTGAGGTTGTTGTTATTTTTCAATGTTGAGGTTGTTGTTGAATTTGTTGGTGTTTTTCAATGTTGAGGTTGTTGTTGTTCTTCAATGTTGAGGTTGTGGTTGAATTTGTTGGTGTTTTTCAATTTCGAGGTTGTTGCTGAAATTGATGCTGTTTTTCAATGTTGAAGTTGTTGTTGAATTTCTTGGTGTTTTTCAATGTTGAGGTTGTTGTTGTTTTTCAATGTTGAGGTTGTTGTTGTTTTTCAATGTTGAGGTTGTTGTTATTTTTCAATGTTGAGGTGATTGTTGAATTTGTTGGTGTTTTTCAATGTTGAGGTTGTTGTTGTTTTTCAATGCTGAGGTTGTTGTTGTATTTGTTGGTGTTTTTCAATGTTGAGGTTGTTGTAGTTTTTCAATGTTGAGGTTGTTGTTGAATTTGTTGGTGTTTTTCAATGTTGAGGTTGTTGTTGAATTTGTTGGTGTTTTTCAAAGTTGAAGTTGTTGTTGAATTTGTTGGTGTTTTTCAATGTTGAGGTTGTTGTTGAATTTGTTGGTGTTTTTAAATGTTAAGGTTGTTGTTGAAGTTGTTGGTGTTTTTCAATGTTCAGGTTGTTGTTGTTTTTATTGTTGAGGTTGTTGTTGAATTTGTTGGTGTTTTTCAATGTTGAGGTTGTTGTTGTTTTTCAATGTTGAGGTTGTTGTTATTTTTCAATGTTGAGGTGATTGTTGAATTTGTTGGTGTTTTTCAATGTTGAGGTTGTTGTTGTTTTTCAATGCTGAGGTTGTTGTTGAATTTGTTGGTGTTTTTCAATGTTGAGGTTGTTGTTGAATTTGTTGGTGTTTTTCAATGTTGAGGTTGTTGTTGTTTTTCAATGTTGAGGTTGTTGTTGAATTTGTTGGTGTTTTTCAATGTTGAGGTTGTTGTTGTTTTTCAATGTTGAGGTTGTTGTTGAATTTGTTGTTGTTTTTCAATGTTGAGGTTGTTGTTTTTCAATGTTGAGGTTGTTGTTGAATTTGTTGATGTTTTTCAATGTTGAGGTTGGTGTTGAATTTGTTGGTATTTTTCAATGTTGAGGTTGTTGTTATTTTTCAATGTTGAGGTTGTTGTTGAATTTGTTGTTGTTTTTAAATGTCGAGGTTGTTGAATTTCTTGGTGTTTTTCAATGTTGAGGTTGTTGTTGTTTTTCAATGTTGAGGTTGTTGTTGAATTTGTTGGTGTTTTTCAATGTTGAGGTTGTTGTTGTTTTTCAATGTTGAGGTTGTTGTTATTTTTCAATGTTGAGGTTGTTGTTGAATTTGTTGTTGTTTTTCAATGTTGAGGTTGTTGTTGAACTTGTTGGTGTTTTTCAATATTGAGGTTGTTGTTGTTTTTCAATGTTGAGGTTGTTGTTGAATTTGTTGGTGTTTTTTATGTTGAGGTTGGTGTTGTTTTTCAATGTTGAGGTTGTTGTTGAATTTGTTGGTGTTTTTCAATGTTGAGGTTGTTGTTGTTTTTCAATGTTGAGGTTGTTGTTGAATTTGTTGGTGTTTTTCAATGTTGAGGTTGTTGTTGTTTTTCAATGTTGAGGTTGTTGTTGAATTTGTTGGTGTTTTTCAATTTCGAGGTTGTTGCTGAATTTGATGGTGTTTTTCAATGTTGAAGTTGTTGTTGAATTTCTTGGTGTTTTTCAATGTTGAGGTTGTTGTTGTTTTTCAATGTTGAGGTTGTTGATGAATTTGTTGGTGTTTTTCAATGTTGAGGTTGTTGTTGGTTTTCAATGTTGAGGTTGTTGTTATTTTTCAATGTTGAGGTGATTGTTGAATTTGTTGGTGTTTTTCCATGTTGAGGTTGTTGTAGTTTTTCAATGTTGAGGTTGTTGTTGAATTTGTTGGTGTTTTTCAATGTCGAGGTTGTTGTTGAATTTGTTGGTGTTTTTCAAAGTTGAAGTTGTTGTTGAATTTGTTGGTGTTTTTCAATGTTGAGGTTGTTGTTGAATTTGTTGGTGTTTTTAAATGTTAAGGTTGTTGTTGAATTTGTTGGTGTTTTTCAATGTTCAGGTTGTTGTTGTTTTTATTGTTGAGGTTGTTGTTGAATTTGTTGGTGTTTTTCAATGTTGAGGTTGTTGTTGTTCAATGTGGAGGTTGTTGTTGAATTTGTTGGTGTTTTTAAATGTCGAGGTTGTTGGACTTCTTGGTGTTTTTCAATGTTGAGGTTGTTGTTGTTTTTCAATGTTGAGGTTGTTGTTGAATTTGTTGGTGTTTTTCAATGTTGAGGTTGTTGTTGTTGTTCAATGTGGAGGTTGTTGTTGAATTTGTTGGTGTTTTTCAATGTCGAGGTTGTTGAATTTCTTGGTGTTTTTCAATGTTGAGGTTGTTGTTGTTTTTCAATGTTGAGGTTGTTGTTGAATTTGTTGGTGTTTTTCAATGTTGAGGTTGTTGTTGTTTTTCAATGCTGAGGTTGTTGTTGAATTTGTTGGTGTTTTTCAATGTTGAGGTTGTTGTTGAATTTGTTGGTGTTTTTCAATGTTGAGGTTGTTGTTGTTTTTCAATGTTGAGGTTGTTGTTGAATTTGTTGTTGTTTTTCAATGTTGAGGTTGTTGTTTTTCAATGTTGAGGTTGTTGTTGAATTTGTTGATGTTTTTCAATGTTGAGGTTGGTGTTGAATTTGTTGGTATTTTTCAATGTTGAGGTTGTTGTTGTTTTTCAATGTTGAGGTTGTTGTTGAATTTGTTGGTGTTTTTCAATGTTGAGGTTGTTGTTGTTTTTCAGTGTTGAGGATATTGTTGAATTTGTTGGTGTTTTTCAATGTTGAGGTTGTTGTTGAATTTGTTTTCGTTTTTAAATGTTGAGGTTTATGTTGAATTTGTTGGTGTTTTTCAATGTTGAGGTTGTTGTTGAATTTGTTGGTGTTTTTCAATGTTGAGGTTGTTGTTGTTTTTCAATGTTGAGGTTGTTGTTGAATTTGTTGGTGTTTTTCAATTTCGAGGTTGTTGTTGTTTTTCAATGTTGAGGTTGTTGTTGAATTTGTTGGTGTTTTTCAATTTCGAGGTTGTTGTTGTTTTTCAATGTTGAGGTTGTTTTTGTTTTTCAATGTTGAGGTTGTTGTTGAATTTGTTGGTGTTTTCAATGTTGAGGTTGTTGTTGAATCTGTTGGTGTTTTTCAATTTCGAGGTTGTTGTTGTTTTTCAATGTTGAGGTTGTTTTTGTTTTTCAATGTTGAGGTTGTTGTTGAATTTGTTGGTGTTTTCAATGTTGAGGTTGTTGTTGAATTTATTGGTGTTTTTCAATGTTGAGGTTGTTGTTGTTTTTCAATGTTGAGGTTGTTGTTGTATTTGTTGGTGTTTTTCAATGTTGAGGTTGTTGTAGTTTTTCAATGTTAAGGTTGTTGTTGAATTTTTTGGTGTTTTTCAATGTCGAGGTTGTTGTTGAATTTGTTGGTGTTTTTCAATGTTGAAGTTGTTGTTGAATTTGTTGGTAAATTTCAATGTTGAGGTTGTTGTTGAATTTGTTGGAGTTTTTAAATGTTGAGGTTGTTGTTGAATTTGTTGGTGTTTTTCAATGTCGAGGTTGTTGTTGAATTTGTTGGTGTTTTTCAATGGTGAGTTTGTTGTTGAATTTGTTGGTGTTTTTCAATGTTGAGGTTGTTGTTGTATTTTAATGTTGAGGTTGTTGTTGTTTTTCAATGTTGAGGTTGTTGTTGAATTTGTTGGTGTTTTTCAATGTTGAGGTTGTTGTTGAATTTGTTGGTGTTTTTCAATGTTGAGGTTGTTGTTGTTTTTCAATGTTGATGTTGTTGTTGTATTTGTTGTTGTTTTTCAATGTTGAGGTTGTTGTAGTTTTTCAATGTTGAGGTTGTTGTGGAATTTGTTGATGTTTTTCAATGTTGAGGTCGGTGTTGAATTTGTTGGTATTTTTCAATGTTGAGGTTGTTGTTGTTTTTCAATGTTGAGGTTGTTGTTGAATTTGTTGGTGTTTTTCAATGTTGAGGTTGTTGTTGTTTTTCAGTGTTGAGGTTGTTGTTGAATTGGTTGGTGTTTTTCAATGTTGAGGTTGTTGTTATTTTTCAATGTTGAGGTTGTTGTTGAATTTGTCAGTGTTTTTCAATGTTGAGGTTGTTGTTGTTTTTCAATATTGAGGTTGTTGTTGAATTTGATGGTGTTTTTCAATGTCGAGGTTGTTGTTGAATTTGTTGGTGTTTTTCAATGTTGAAGTTGTTGTTGAATTTGTTGGTGTTTTTTAATGTTGAGGTTGTTGTTGTTTTTCAATGTTGAGGTTGTTGTTATTTTTCAATGTTGAGGTTGTTGTTGAATTTGTTGGTGTTTTTCAATTTCGAGGTTGTTGTTGAATTTGTTGGTGTTTTTCAATGTTGAAGTTGTTGTTGAATTTCTTGGTGTTTTTCAATGTTGAGGTTGTTCTTGTTTTTCAATGTTGAGGTTGTTGTTGAATTTGTTGGTGTTTTTCAATGTTGAGGTTGTTGTTGTTTTTCAATGTTGAGGTTGTTGTTATTTTTCAATGTTGAAGTTGTTGTTGAATTTGTTGGTGTTTTTCAATGTTGAGGTTGTTGTTGAACTTGTTGGTGTTTTTCAATGTTGAGGTTGTTGTTGTTTTTCAATGTTGAGGTTGTTGTTGAATTTGTTGGTGTTTTTTATGTTGAGGTTGGTGTTGTTTTTCAATGTTGAGGTTGTTGTTGAATTTGTTGGTGTTTTTCAATGTTCAGGTTGTTGTTGTTTTTCAATGTTGAGGTTGCTGTTGAATTTGTTGGTGTTTTTCAATGTTGAGGTTGTTGTTGTTTTTCAATGTTGAGGTTGTTGTTGAATTTGTTGGTGTTTTTCAATTTCGAGGTTGTTGCTGAAATTGATTGTGTTTTTCAATGTTGAAGTTGTTGTTGAATTTCTTGGTGTTTTTCAATGTTGAGGTTGTTGTTGTTTTTCAATGTTGAGGTTGTTGTTGAATTTGTTGGTGTTTTTCAATGTTGAGGTTGTTGTTGTTTTTCAATGTTGAGGTTGTTGTTATTTTTCAATGTTGAGGTGATTGTTGAATTTGTTGGTGTTTTTCAATGTTGAGGTTGTTGTTGTTTTTCAATGCTGAGGTTGTTGTTGTATTTGTTGGTGTTTTTCAATGTTGAGGTTGTTGTAGTTTTTCAATGTTGAGGTTGTTGTTGAATTTGTTGGTGTTTTTCAATGTTGAGGTTGTTGTTGAATTTGTTGGTGTTTTTCAAAGTTGAAGTTGTTGTTGAATTTGTTGGTGTTTTTCAATGTTGAGGTTGTTGTTGAATTTGTTGGTGTTTTTAAATGTTAAGGTTGTTGTTGAATTTGTTGGTGTTTTTCAATGTTCAGGTTGTTGTTGTTTTTATTGTTGAGGTTGTTGTTGAATTTGTTGGTGTTTTTCAATGTTGAGGTTGTTGTTGTTCAATGTGGAGGTTGTTGTTGAATTTGTTGGTGTTTTTAAATGTCGAGGTTGTTGAACTTCTTGGTGTTTTTCAATGTTGAGGTTGTTGTTGTTTTTCAATGTTGAGGTTGTTGTTGAATTTGTTGGGTTTTTTCAATGTTGAGGTTGTTGTTGTTTTTCAATGTTGAGGTTGTTGTTATTTTTCAATGTTGAGGTGATTGTTGAATTTGTTGGTGTTTTTCAATGTTGAGGTTGTTGTTGTTTTTCAATGCTGAGGTTGTTGTTGAATTTTTTGGCGTTTTTCAATGTTGAGGTTGTTGTTGAATTTGTTGGTGTTTTTCAATGTTGAGGTTGTTGTTGTTTTTAAATGTTGAGGTTGTTGTTGAATTTGTTGGTGTTTTTCAATGTTGAGGTTGTTGTTGTTTTTCAATGTTGAGGTTGTTGTTGAATTTGTTGGTGTTTTTCATTGTTGAGGTTGTTGTTGTTTTTCAATGTTGAGGATATTGTTGAATTTGTTGGTGTTTTTCAATGTTGAGGTTGTTGTTGAATTTGTTTTCGTTTTTAAATGTTGAGGTTTATGTTGAATTTGTTGGTGTTTTTCAATGTTGAGGTTGTTGTTGAATTTGTTGGTGTTTTTCAATGTTGAGGTTGTTGTTGTTTTTCAATGTTGAGGTTGTTGTTGAATTTGTTGGTGTTTTTCAATTTCGAGGTTGTTGTTGAATTTGTTGGTGTTTTTCAATGTTGAAGTTGTTGTTGAATTTGTTGGTGTTTTTCAATGTTGAGGTTGTTGTTGTTTTTCAATGTTGAGGTTGTTGTTGAATTTGTTGGTGTTTTTCAATTTCGAGGTTGTTGTTGTTTTTCAATGTTGAGGTTGTTTTTGTTTTTCAATGTTGAGGTTGTTGTTGAATTTGTTGGTGTTTTCAATGTTGAGGTTGTTGTTGAATTTATTGGTGTTCTTCAATGTTGAGGTTGTTGTTGTTTTTCATTGTTGAGGTTGTTGTTGTATTTGTTGGTGTTTTTCAATGTTGAGGTTGTTGTAGTTTTTCAATGTTAAGGTTGTTGTTGAATTTGTTGGTGTTTTTCAATGTCGAGGTTGTTGTTGTTTTTCAATGTTGAGGTTGTTGTTGAATTTGTTGGTGTTTTTCAATGTTGAGGTTGTTGTTGAATTTGTTGGTGTTTTTAAATGTTAAGGTTGTTGTTGAATTTGTTGGTGTTTTTCAATGTTCAGGTTGTTGTTGTTTTTATTGTTGAGGTTGTTGTTGAATTTGTTGGTGTTTTTCAATGTTGAGGTTGTTGTTTTTCAATGTTGAGGTTGTTGTTATTTTTCAATGTTGAGGTGATTGTTGAATTTGTTGGTGTTTTTCAATGTTGAGGTTGTTGTTGTTTTTCAATGCTGAGGTTGTTGTTGAATTTGTTGGTGTTTTTCAATGTTGAGGTTGTTGTTGAATTTGTTGGTGTTTTTCAATGTTGAGGTTGTTGTTGTTTTTCAATGTTGAGGTTGTTGTTGAATTTGTTGGTGTTTTTCAATGTTGAGGTTGTTGTTGTTTTTCAATGTTGAGGTTGTTGTTGAATTTGTTGTTGTTTTTCAATGTTGAGGTTGTTGTTTTTCAATGTTGAGGTTGTTGTTGAATTTGTTGATGTTTTTCAATGTTGAGGTCGGTGTTGAATTTGTTGGTATTTTTCAATGTTGAGGTTGTTGTTGTTTTTCAATGTTGAGGTTGTTGTTGAATTTGTTGGTGTTTTTCAATGTTGAGGTTGTTGTTGTTTTTCAGTGTTGAGGTTGTTGTTGAATTGGTTGGTGTTTTTCAATGTTGAGGTTGTTGTTATTTTCCAATGTTGAGGTTGTTGTTGAATTTGTCAGTGTTTTTCAATGTTGAGGTTGTTGTTGAATTTGTTGGTGTTTTTCAACGTTGAGGTTGTTGTTGAATTTGTTGGTGTTTTTCAATGTTGAGGTTGTTGTTGAATTTGTTGGTGTTTTTCCATGTTGAGGTTGTTGTTGTTTTTCAAAGTTGAGGTTGTTGTTGAATTTGTTGGTGTTTTTCAATGTTGAGGTTGTTGTTGTTTTTCAATATTGAGGTTGTTGTTGAATTTGATGGTGTTTTTCAATGTCGAGGTTGTTGTTGAATTTGTTGGTGTTTTTCATTGTTGAAGTTGTTGTTGAATTTGTTGGTGTTTTTTAATGTTGAGGTTGTTGTTGTTTTTCAATGTTGAGGTTGTTGTTATTTTTCAATGTTGAGGTTGTTGTTGAATTTGTTGGTGTTTTTCAATTTCGAGGTTGTTGTTGAATTTGTTGGTGTTTTTCAATGTTGAAGTTGTTGTTGAATTTCTTGGTGTTTTTCAATGTTGAGGTTGTTCTTGTTTTTCAATGTTGAGGTTGTTGTTGAATTTGTTGGTGTTTTTCAATGTTGAGGTTGTTGTTGTTTTTCAATGTTGAGGTTGTTGTTATTTTTCAATGTTGAAGTTGTTGTTGAATTTGTTGGTGTTTTTCAATGTTGAGGTTGTTGTTGAACTTGTTGGTGTTTTTCAATGTTGAGGTTGTTGTTGTTTTTCAATGTTGAGGTTGTTGTTGAATTTGTTGGTGTTTTTTATGTTGAGGTTGGTGTTGTTTTTCAATGTTGAGGTTGTTGTTGAATTTGTTGGTGTTTTTCAATGTTGAGGTTGTTGTTGTTTTTCAATGTTGAGGTTGTTGTTGAATTTGTTGGTGTTTTTCAATTTCGAGGTTGTTGCTGAAATTGATTGTGTTTTTCAATGTTGAAGTTGTTGTTGAATTTCTTGGTGTTTTTCAATGTTGAGGTTGTTGTTGTTTTTCAATGTTGAGGTTGTTGTGGAATTTGTTGGTGTTTTTCAATGTTGAGGTTGTTGTTGTTTTTCAATGTTGAGGTTGTTGTTATTTTTCAATGTTGAGGTGATTGTTGAATTTGTTGGTGTTTTTCAATGTTGAGGTTGTTGTTGTTTTTCAATGCTGAGGTTGTTGTTGTATTTGTTGGTGTTTTTCAATGTTGAGGTTGTTGTAGTTTTTCAATGTTGAGGTTGTTGTTGAATTTGTTGGTGTTTTTCAATGTTGAGGTTGTTGTTGAATTTGTTGGTGTTTTTCAAAGTTGAAGTTGTTGTTGAATTTGTTGGTGTTTTTCAATGTTGAGGTTGTTGTTGAATTTGTTGGTGTTTTTAAATGTTAACGTTGTTGTTGAATTTGTTGGTGTTTTTCAATGTTCAGGTTGTTGTTGTTTTTATTGTTGAGTTTGTTGTTGAATTTGTTGGTGTTTTTCAATGTTGAGGTTGTTGTTGTTCAATGTGGAGGTTGTTGTTGAATTTGTTGGTGTTTTTAAATGTCGAGGTTGTTGAACTTCTTGGTGTTTTTCAATGTTGAGGTTGTTGTTGTTTTTCAATGTTGAGGTTGTTGTTGAATTTGTTGGTGTTTTTCAATGTTGAGGTTGTTGTTGTTTTTCAATGTTGAGGTTGTTGTTATTTTTCAATGTTGAGGTGATTGTTGAATTTGTTGGTGTTTTTCAATGTTGAGGTTGTTGTTGTTTTTCAATGCTGAGGTTGTTGTTGAATTTTTTGGCGTTTTTCAATGTTGAGGTTGTTGTTGAATTTGTTGGTGTTTTTCAATGTTGAGGTTGTTGTTTTTAAATGTTGAGGTTGTTGTTGAATTTGTTGGTGTTTTTCAATGTTGAGGTTGTTGTTGTTTTTCAATGTTGAGGTTGTTGTTGAATTTGTTGGTGTTTTTCATTGTTGAGGTTGTTGTTGTTTTTCAATGTTGAGGATGTTGTTGAATTTGTTGGTGTTTTTCAATGTTGAGGTTGTTGTTGAATTTGTTTTCGTTTTTAAATGTTGAGGTTTATGTTGAATTTGTTGGTGTTTTTCAATGTTGAGGTTGTTGTTGAATTTGTTGGTGTTTTTCAATGTTGAGGTTGTTGTTGTTTTTCAATGTTGAGGTTGTTGTTGAATTTGTTGGTGTTTTTCAATTTCGAGGTTGTTGTTGAATTTGTTGGTGTTTTTCAATGTTGAAGTTGTTGTTGAATTTGTTGGTGTTTTTCAATGTTGAGGTTGTTGTTGTTTTTCAATGTTGAGGTTGTTGTTGAATTTGTTGGTGTTTTTCAATTTCGAGGTTGTTGTTGTTTTTCAATGTTGAGGTTGTTTTTGTTTTTCAATGTTGAGGTTGTTGTTGAATTTGTTGGTGTTTTCAATGTTGAGGTTGTTGTTGAATTTATTGGTGTTCTTCAATGTTGAGGTTGTTGTTGTTTTTCATTGTTGAGGTTGTTGTTGTATTTGTTGGTGTTTTTCAATGTTGAGGTTGTTGTAGTTTTTCAATGTTAAGGTTGTTGTTGAATTTGTTGGTGTTTTTCAATGTCGAGGTTGTTGTTGTTTTTCAATGTTGAGGTTGTTGTTGAATTTGTTGGCGTTTTTCAATGTTGAGGTTGTTGTTGAATTTGTTGGTGTTTTTAAATGTTAAGGTTGTTGTTGAATTTGTTGGTGTTTTTCAATGTTCAGGTTGTTGTTGTTTTTATTGTTGAGGCTGTTGTTGAATTTGTTGGTGTTTTTCAATGTTGAGGTTGTTGTTGTTTTTCAATGTTGAGGTTGTTGTTGTTTTTCAATGTTGAGGTTGTTGTTGAATTTGTTGTTGTTTTTCAATGTTGAGGTTGTTGTTTTTCAATGTTGAGGTTGTTGTTGAATTTGTTGATGTTTTTCAATGTTGAGGTTGGTGTTGAATTTGTTGGTATTTTTCAATGTTGAGGTTGTTGTTATTTTTCAATGTTGAGGTTGTTGTTGAATTTGTTGTTGTTTTTCAATGTTGAGGTTGTTGTTGTTGTTCAATGTTGAGGTTGTTGTTGAATTTGTTTTCGTTTTTAAATGTTGAGGTTTATGTTGAATTTGTTGGTGTTTTTCAATGTTGAGGTTGTTGTTGAATTTGTTGGTGTTTTTCAATGTTGAGGTTGTTGTTGTTTTTCAATGTTGAGGTTGTTGTTGAATTTGTTGGTGTTTTTCAATTTCGAGGTTGTTGTTGTTTTTCAATGTTGAGGTTGTTGTTGAATTTGTTGGTGTTTTTCAATTTCGAGGTTGTTGTTGTTTTTCAATGTTGAGGTTGTTTTTGTTTTTCAATGTTGAGTTTGTTGTTGAATTTGTTGGTGTTTTCAATGTTGAGGTTGTTGTTGAATTTGTTGGTGTTTTTCAATTTCGAGGTTGTTGTTGTTTTTCAATGTTGAGGTTGTTTTTGTTTTTCAATGTTGAGGTTGTTGTTGAATTTGTTGGTGTTTTCAATGTTGAGGTTGTTGTTGAATTTATTGGTGTTTTTCAATGTTGAGGTTGTTGTTGTTTTTCAATGTTGAGGTTGTTGTTGTATTTGTTGGTGTTTTTCAATGTTGAGGTTGTTGTAGTTTTTCAATGTTAAGGTTGTTGTTGAATTTTTTGGTGTTTTTCAATGTCGAGGTTGTTGTTGAATTTGTTGGTGTTTTTCAATGTTGAAGTTGTTGTTGAATTTGTTGGTAAATTTCAATGTTGAGGTTGTTGTTGAATTTGTTGGAGTTTTTAAATGTTGAGGTTGTTGTTGAATTTGTTGGTGTTTTTCAATGTCGAGGTTGTTGTTGAATTTGTTGGTGTTTTTCAATGGTGAGTTTGTTGTTGAATTTGTTGGTGTTTTTCAATGTTGAGGTTGTTGTTGTATTTTAATGTTGAGGTTGTTGTTGTTTTTCAATGTTGAGGTTGTTGTTGAATTTGTTGGTGTTTTTCAATGTTGAGGTTGTTGTTGAATTTGTTGGTGTTTTTCAATGTTGAGGTTGTTGTTGTTTTTCAATGTTGATGTTGTTGTTGTATTTGTTGTTGTTTTTCAATGTTGAGGTTGTTGTAGTTTTTCAATGTTGAGGTTCTTGTTGAATTTGTTGGTGTTTTTCAATGTCGAGGTTGTTGTTGAGTTTGTTGGTGTTTTTCAATGTTGAAGTTGTTGTTGAATTTGTTGGCGTTTTTCAATGTTGAGGTTGTTGTTGTTTTTCAATGTTGAGGTTGTTGTTGAATTGGTTGGTGTTTTTCAATGTTGAGGTTGCTGTTTTTCAATGTTGAGGTTGTTGTTGAATTTGTTGATGTTTTTCAATGTTGAGGTCGGTGTTGAATTTGTTGGTATTTTTCAATGTTGAGGTTGTTGTTGTTTTTCAATGTTGAGGTTGTTGTTGAATTTGTTGGTGTTTTTCAATGTTGAGGTTGTTGTTGTTTTTCAGTGTTGAGGTTGTTGTTGAATTGGTTGGTGTTTTTCAATGTTGAGGTTGTTGTTGTTTTTCAATGTTGAGGTTGTTGTTGAATTTGTCAGTGTTTTTCAATGTTGAGGTTGTTGTTGAATTTGTTGGTGTTTTTCAACGTTGAGGTTGTTGTTGAATTTGTTGGTGTTTTTCAATGTTGAGGTTGTTGTTGAATTTGTTGGTGTTTTTCCATGTTGAGGTTGTTGTTGTTTTTCAAAGTTGAGGTTGTTGTTGAATTTGTTGGTGTTTTTCAATGTTGAGGTTGTTGTTGTTTTTCAATATTGAGGTTGTTGTTGAATTTGATGGTGTTTTTCAATGTCGAGGTTGTTGTTGAATTTGTTGGTGTTTTTCAATGTTGAAGTTGTTGTTGAATTTGTTGGTGTTTTTTAATGTTGAGGTTGTTGTTGTTTTTCAATGTTGAGGTTGTTGTTATTTTTCAATGTTGAGGTTGTTGTTGAATTTGTTGGTGTTTTTCAATTTCGAGGTTGTTGTTGAATTTGTTGGTGTTTTTCAATGTTGAAGTTGTTGTTGAATTTCTTGGTGTTTTTCAATGTTGAGGTTGTTCTTGTTTTTCAATGTTGAGGTTGTTGTTGAATTTGTTGGTGTTTTTCAATGTTGAGGTTGCTGTTGTTTTTCAATGTTGAGGTTGTTGTTATTTTTCAATGTTGAAGTTGTTGTTGAATTTGTTGCTGTTTTTCAATGTTGAGGTTGTTGTTGTACTTGTTGGTGTTTTTCAATGTTGAGGTTGTTGTTTTTCAATGTTGAGGTTGTTGTTGAATTTGTTGGTGTTTTTTATGTTGAGGTTGGTGTTGTTTTTCAATGTTGAGGTTGTTGTTGAATTTGTTGGTGTTTTTCAATGTTGAGGTTGTTGTTATTTTTCAATGTTGAGGGGATTGTTGAATTTGTTGGTGTTTTTCAATGTTGAGGTTGTTGTTATTTTTCAATGTTGAAGTTGTTGTTGAATTTGTTGGTGTTTTTCAATGTTGAGGTTGTTGTTGAACTTGTTGGTGTTTTTCAATGTTGAGGTTGTTGTTTTTCAATGTTGAGGTTGTTGTTGAATTTGTTGGTGTTTTTTATGTTGAGGTTGTTGTTGTTTTTCAATGTTGAGGTTGTTGTTGAATTTGTTGGTGTTTTTCAATTTCCAGGTTGTTGTTGTTTTTCAATGTTGAGGTTGTTTTTGTTTTTCAATGTTGAGGTTGTTGTTGAATTTGTTGGTGTTTTCAATGTTGAGGTTGTTGTTGAATTTATTGGTGTTCTTCAATGTTGAGGTTGTTTTTGTTTTTCATTGTTGAGGTTGTTGTTGTATTTGTTGGTGTTTTTCAATGTTGAGGTTGTTGTAGTTTTTCAATGTTAAGGTTGTTGTTGAATTTGTTGGTGTTTTTCAATGTCGAGGTTGTTGTTGTTTTTCAATGTTGAGGTTGTTGTTGAATTTGTTGGTGTTTTTCAATGTTGAGGTTGTTGTTGAATTTGTTGGTGTTTTTAAATGTTAAGGTTGTTGTTGAATTTGTTGGTGTTTTTCAATGTTCAGGTTGTTGTTGTTTTTATTGTTGAGGTTGTTGTTGAATTTGTTGGTGTTTTTCAATGTTGAGGTTGTTGTTGTTTTTCAATGTTGAGGTTGTTGTTGTTTTTCAATGTTGAGGTTGTTGTTGAATTTGTTGTTGTTTTTCAATGTTGAGGTTGTTGTTTTTCAATGTTGAGGTTGTTGTTGAATTTGTTGATGTTTTTCAATGTTGAGGTTGGTGTTGAATTTGTTGGTATTTTTCAATGTTGAGGTTGTTGTTATTTTTCAATGTTGAGGTTGTTGTTGAATTTGTTGTTGTTTTTCAATGTTGAGGTTGTTGTTGTTGTTCAATGTTGAGGTTGTTGTTGAATTTGTTTTCGTTTTTAAATGTTGAGGTTTATGTTGAATTTGTTGGTGTTTTTCAATGTTGAGGTTGTTGTTGAATTTGTTGGTGTTTTTCAATGTTGAGGTTGTTGTTGTTTTTCAATGTTGAGGTTGTTGTTGAATTTGTTGGTGTTTTTCAATTTCGAGGTTGTTGTTGTTTTTCAATGTTGAGGTTGTTGTTGAATTTGTTGGTGTTTTTCAATTTCGAGGTTGTTGTTGTTTTTCAATGTTGAGGTTGTTTTTGTTTTTCAATGTTGAGTTTGTTGTTGAATTTGTTGGTTTTTTCAATGTTGAGGTTGTTGTTGAATTTGTTGGTGTTTTTCAATTTCGAGGTTGTTGTTGTTTTTCAATGTTGAGGTTGTTTTTGTTTTTCAATGTTGAGGTTGTTGTTGAATTTGTTGGTGTTTTCAATGTTGAGGTTGTTGTTGAATTTATTGGTGTTTTTCAATGTTGAGGTTGTTGTTGTTTTTCAATGTTGAGGTTGTTGTTGTATTTGTTGGTGTTTTTCAATGTTGAGGTTGTTGTAGTTTTTCAATGTTAAGGTTGTTGTTGAATTTTTTGGTGTTTTTCAATGTCGAGGTTGTTGTTGAATTTGTTGGTGTTTTTCAATGTTGAAGTTGTTGTTGAATTTGTTGGTAAATTTCAATGTTGAGGTTGTTGTTGAATTTGTTGGAGTTTTTAAATGTTGAGGTTGTTGTTGAATTTGTTGGTGTTTTTCAATGTCGAGGTTGTTGTTGAATTTGTTGGTGTTTTTCAATGGTGAGTTTGTTGTTGAATTTGTTGGTGTTTTTCAATGTTGAGGTTGTTGTTGTATTTTAATGTTGAGGTTGTTGTTGTTTTTCAATGTTGAGGTTGTTGTTGAATTTGTTGGTGTTTTTCAATGTTGAGGTTGTTGTTGAATTTGTTGGTGTTTTTCAATGTTGAGGTTGTTGTTGTTTTTCAATGTTGATGTTGTTGTTGTATTTGTTGTTGTTTTTCAATGTTGAGGTTGTTGTAGTTTTTCAATGTTGAGGTTCTTGTTGAATTTGTTGGTGTTTTTCAATGTCGAGGTTGTTGTTGAGTTTGTTGGTGTTTTTCAATGTTGAAGTTGTTGTTGAATTTGTTGGCGTTTTTCAATGTTGAGGTTGTTGTTGTTTTTCAATGTTGAGGTTGTTGTTGAATTTGTTGGTATTTTTCAATGTTGAGGTTGTTGTTGTTTTTCAATGTTGAGGTTGTTGTTGAATTTGTTGGTGTTTTTCAATGTTGAGGTTGTTGTTGTTTTTCAGTGTTGAGGTTGTTGTTGAATTGGTTGGTGTTTTTCAATGTTGAGGTTGTTGTTGTTTTTCAATGTTGAGGTTGTTGTTGAATTTGTCAGTGTTTTTCAATGTTGAGGTTGTTGTTGAATTTGTTGGTGTTTTTCAACGTTGAGGTTGTTGTTGAATTTGTTGGTGTTTTTCCATGTTGAGGTTGTTGTTGAATTTGTTGGTGTTTTTCCATGTTGAGGTTGTTGTTGTTTTTCAAAGTTGAGGTTGTTGTTGAATTTGTTGGTGTTTTTCAATGTTGAGGTTGTTGTTGTTTTTCAATATTGAGGTTGTTGTTGAATTTGATGGTGTTTTTCAATGTCGAGGTTGTTGTTGAATTTGTTGGTGTTTTTCAATGTTGAGGTTGTTGTTGAATTTGTTGGTGTTTTTTAATGTTGGGGTTGTTGTTGTTTTTCAATGTTGAGGTTGTTGTTATTTTTCAATGTTGAGGTTGTTGTTGAATTTGTTGGTGTTTTTCAATTTCGAGGTTGTTGTTGAATTTGTTGGTGTTTTTCAATGTTGAAGTTGTTGTTGAATTTCTTGGTGTTTTTCAATGTTGAGGTTGTTCTTGTTTTTCAATGTTGAGGTTGTTGTTGAATTTGTTGGTGTTTTTCAATGTTGAGGTTGTTGTTGTTTTTCAATGTTGAGGTTGTTGTTATTTTTCAATGTTGAAGTTGTTGTTGAATTTGTTGGTGTTTTTCAATGTTGAGGTTGTTGTTGAACTTGTTGGTGTTTTTCAATGTTGAGGTTGTTGTTTTTCAATGTTGAGGTTGTTGTTGAATTTGTTGGTGTTTTTTATGTTGAGGTTGGTGTTGTTTTTCAATGTTGAGGTTGTTGTTGAATTTGTTGGTGTTTTTCAATGTTGAGGTTGTTGTTATTTTTCAATGTTGAGGTGATTGTTGAATTTGTTGGTGTTTTTCAATGTTGAGGTTGTTGTTGTTTTTCAATGCTGAGGTTGTTGTTGTATTTGTTGGTGTTTTTCAATGTTGAGGTTGTTGTAGTTTTTCAATGTTGAGGTTGTTGTTGAATTTGTTGGTGTTTTTCAATGTTGAGGTTGTTGTTGAATTTGTTGGTGTTTTTCAAAGTTGAAGTTGTTGTTGAATTTGTTGGTGTTTTTCAATGTTGAGGTTGTTGTTGAATTTGTTGGTGTTTTTAAATGTTAAGGTTGTTGTTGAATTTGTTGGTGTTTTTCAATGTTCAGGTTGTTGTTGTTTTTATTGTTGAGGTTGTTGTTGAATTTGTTGGTGTTTTTCAATGTTGAGGTTGTTGTTGTTCAATGTTGAGGTTGTTGTTGAATTTGTTGGTGTTTTTCAATGTTGAGGTTGTTGTTGTTTTTCAATGTTGAGGTTGTTGTTATTTTTCAATGTTGAGGTGATTGTTGAATTTGTTGGTGTTTTTCAATGTTGAGGTTGTTGTTGTTTTTCAATGCTGAGGTTGTTGTTGAATTTTTTGGCGTTTTTCAATGTTGAGGTTGTTGTTGAATTTGTTGGTGTTTTTCAATGTTGAGGTGGTTGTTGTTTTTAAATGTTGAGGTTGTTGTTGAATTTGTTGGTGTTTTTCAATGTTGAGGTTGTTGTTGTTTTTCAATGTTGAGGTTGTTGTTGAATTTGTTGGTGTTTTTCATTGTTGAGGTTGTTGTTGTTTTTCAATGTTGAGGATATTGTTGAATTTGTTGGTGTTTTTCAATGTTGAGGTTGTTGTTGAATTTGTTGGTGTTTTTCAATGTTGAGGTTGTTGTTGTTTTTCAATGTTGAGGTTGTTGTTGAATTTGTTGGTGTTTTTCAATTTCGAGGTTGTTGTTGAATTTGTTGGTGTTTTTCAATGTTGAAGTTGTTGTTGAATTTGTTGGTGTTTTTCAATGTTGAGGTTGTTGTTGTTTTTCAATGTTGAGGTTGTTGTTGTATTTGTTGGTGTTTTTCAATGTTGAGGTTGTTGTAGTTTTTCAATGTTAAGGTTGTTGTTGAATTTTTTGGTGTTTTTCAATGTCGAGGTTGTTGTTGAATTTGTTGGTGTTTTTCAATGTTGAAGTTGTTGTTGAATTTGTTGGTAAATTTCAATGTTGAGGTTGTTGTTGAATTTGTTGGAGTTTTTAAATGTTGAGGTTGTTGTTGAATTTGTTGGTGTTTTTCAATGTCGAGGTTGTTGTTGAATTTGTTGGTGTTTTTCAATGGTGAGTTTGTTGTTGAATTTGTTGGTGTTTTTCAATGTTGAGGTTGTTGTTGTATTTTAATGTTGAGGTTGTTGTTGTTTTTCAATGTTGAGGTTGTTGTTGAATTTGTTGGTGTTTTTCAATGTTGAGGTTGTTGTTGAATTTGTTGGTGTTTTTCAATGTTGAGGTTGTTGTTGTTTTTCAATGTTGATGTTGTTGTTGTATTTGTTGTTGTTTTTCAATGTTGAGGTTGTTGTAGTTTTTCAATGTTGAGGTTCTTGTTGAATTTGTTGGTGTTTTTCAATGTCGAGGTTGTTGTTGAGTTTGTTGGTGTTTTTCAATGTTGAAGTTGTTGTTGAATTTGTTGGCGTTTTTCAATGTTGAGGTTGTTGTTGTTTTTCAATGTTGAGGTTGTTGTTGAATTTGTTGGTATTTTTCAATGTTGAGGTTGTTGTTGTTTTTCAATGTTGAGGTTGTTGTTGAATTTGTTGGTGTTTTTCAATGTTGAGGTTGTTGTTGTTTTTCAGTGTTGAGGTTGTTGTTGAATTGGTTGGTGTTTTTCAATGTTGAGGTTGTTGTTGTTTTTCAATGTTGAGGTTGTTGTTGAATTTGTCAGTGTTTTTCAATGTTGAGGTTGTTGTTGAATTTGTTGGTGTTTTTCAACGTTGAGGTTGTTGTTGAATTTGTTGGTGTTTTTCAATGTTGAGGTTGTTGTTGAATTTGTTGGTGTTTTTCCATGTTGAGGTTGTTGTTGTTTTTCAAAGTTGAGGTTGTTGTTGAATTTGTTGGTGTTTTTCAATGTTGAGGTTGTTGTTGTTTTTCAATATTGAGGTTGTTGTTGAATTTGATGGTGTTTTTCAATGTCGAGGTTGTTGTTGAATTTGTTGGTGTTTTTCAATGTTGAGGTTGTTGTTGAATTTGTTGGTGTTTTTTAATGTTGAGGTTGTTGTTGTTTTTCAATGTTGAGGTTGTTGTTATTTTTCAATGTTGAGGTTGTTGTTGAATTTGTTGGTGTTTTTCAATTTCGAGGTTGTTGTTGAATTTGTTGGTGTTTTTCAATGTTGAAGTTGTTGTTGAATTTCTTGGTGTTTTTCAATGTTGAGGTTGTTCTTGTTTTTCAATGTTGAGGTTGTTGTTGAATTTGTTGGTGTTTTTCAATGTTGAGGTTGTTGTTGTTTTTCAATGTTGAGGTTGTTGTTATTTTTCAATGTTGAAGTTGTTGTTGAATTTGTTGGTGTTTTTCAATGTTGAGGTTGTTGAACTTGTTGGTGTTTTTCAATGTTGAGGTTGTTGTTTTTCAATGTTGAGGTTGTTGTTGAATTTGTTGGTGTTTTTTATGTTGAGGTTGGTGTTGTTTTTCAATGTTGAGGTTGTTTTTGAATTTGTTGGTGTTTTTCAATGTTGAGGTTGTTGTTATTTTTCAATGTTGAGGTGATTGTTGAATTTGTTGGTGTTTTTCAATGTTGAGGTTGTTGTTGTTTTTCAATGCTGAGGTTGTTGTTGTATTTGTTGGTGTTTTTCAATGTTGAGGTTGTTGTAGTTTTTCAATGTTGAGGTTGTTGTTGAATTTGTTGGTGTTTTTCAATGTTGAGGTTGTTGTTGAATTTGTTGGTGTTTTTCAAAGTTGAAGTTGTTGTTGAATTTGTTGGTGTTTTTCAATGTTGAGGTTGTTGTTGAATTTGTTGGTGTTTTTAAATGTTAAGGTTGTTGTTGAATTTGTTGGTGTTTTTCAATGTTCAGGTTGTTGTTGTTTTTATTGTTGAGGTTGTTGTTGAATTTGTTGGTGTTTTTCAATGTTGAGGTTGTTGTTGTTCAATGTGGAGGTTGTTGTTGAATTTGTTGGTGTTTTTAAATGTCGAGGTTGTTGAACTTCTTGGTGTTTTTCAATGTTGAGGTTGTTGTTGTTTTTCAATGTTGAGGTTGTTGTTGAATTTGTTGGTGTTTTTCAATGTTGAGGTTGTTGTTGTTTTTCAATGTTGAGGTTGTTGTTATTTTTCAATGTTGAGGTGATTGTTGAATTTGTTGGTGTTTTTCAATGTTGAGGTTGTTGTTGTTTTTCAATGCTGAGGTTGTTGTTGAATTTTTTGGCGTTTTTCAATGTTGAGGTTGTTGTTGAATTTGTTGGTGTTTTTCAATGTTGAGGTGGTTGTTGTTTTTAAATGTTGAGGTTGTTGTTGAATTTGTTGGTGTTTTTCAATGTTGAGGTTGTTGTTGTTTTTCAATGTTGAGGTTGTTGTTGAATTTGTTGGTGTTTTTCATTGTTGAGGTTGTTGTTGTTTTTCAATGTTGAGGATATTGTTGAATTTGTTGGTGTTTTTCAATGTTGAGGTTGTTGTTGAATTTGTTGGTGTTTTTCAATGTTGAGGTTGTTGTTGTTTTTCAATGTTGAGGTTGTTGTTGAATTTGTTGGTGTTTTTCAATTTCGAGGTTGTTGTTGAATTTGTTGGAGTTTTTCAATGTTGAAGTTGTTGTTGAATTTGTTGGTGTTTTTCAATGTTGAGGTTGTTGTTGTTTTTCAATGTTGAGGTTGTTGTTGAATTTGTTGGTGTTTTTCAATTTCGAGGTTGTTGTTGTTTTTCAATGTTGAGGTTGTTTTTGTTTTTCAATGTTGAGGTTGTTGTTGAATTTGTTGGTGTTTTCAATGTTGAGGTTGTTGTTGAATTTATTGGTGTTCTTCAATGTTGAGGTTGTTGTTGTTTTTCATTGTTGAGGTTGTTGTTGTATTTGTTGGTGTTTTTCAATGTTGAGGTTGTTGTAGTTTTTCAATGTTAAGGTTGTTGTTGAATTTGTTGGTGTTTTTCAATGTCGAGGTTGTTGTTGTTTTTCAATGTTGAGGTTGTTGTTGAATTTGTTGGTGTTTTTCAATGTTGAGGTTGTTGTTGAATTTGTTGGTGTTTTTAAATGTTAAGGTTGTTGTTGAATTTGTTGGTGTTTTTCAATGTTCAGGTTGTTGTTTTTATTGTTGAGGTTGTTGTTGAATTTGTTGGTGTTTTTCAATGTTGAGGTTGTTGTTGTTTTTCAATGTTGAGGTGATTGTTGAATTTGTTGGTGTTTTTCAATGTTGAGGTTGTTGTTGTTTTTCAATGCTGAGGTTGTTGTTGAATTTGTTGGTGTTTTTCAATGTTGAGGTTGTTGTTGAATTTGTTGGTGTTTTTCAATGTTGAGGTTGTTGTTGTTTTTCAATGTTGAGGTTGTTGTTGAATTTGTTGGTGTTTTTCAATGTTGAGGTTGTTGTTGTTTTTCAATGTTGAGGTTGTTGTTGAATTTGTTGTTGTTTTTCAATGTTGAGGTTGTTTTTTTTCAATGTTGAGGTTGTTGTTGAATTTGTTGATGTTTTTCAATGTTGAGGTTGGTGTTGAATTTGTTGGTATTTTTCAATGTTGAGGTTGTTGTTATTTTTCAATGTTAAGGTTGTTGTTGAATTTGTTGTTGTTTTTCAATGTTGAGGTTGTTGTTGTTGTTCAGTGTGGAGGTTGTTGTTGAATTTGTTGGTGTTTTTAAATGTCGAGGTTGTTGAATTTCTTGGTGTTTTTCAATGTTGAGGTTGTTGTTGTTTTTCAATGTTGAGGTTGTTGTTGAATTTGTTGGTGTTTTTCAATGTTGAGGTTGTTGTTGTTTTTCAATGTTGAGGTGTTGTTATTTTTCAATGTTGAGGTTGTTGTTGAATTTGTTGGTGTTTTTCAATGTTGAGGTTGTTGTTGAACTTTTTGGTGTTTTTCAATATTGAGGTTGTTGTTGTTTTTCAATGTTGAGGTTGTTGTTGAATTTGTTGGTGTTTTTTATGTTGAGGTTGGTGTTGTTTTTCAATGTTGAGGTTGTTGTTGAATTTGTTGGTGTTTTTCAATGTTGAGGTTGTTGTTGTTTTTCAATGTTGAGGTTGTTGTTGAATTTGTTGGTGTTTTTCAATGTTGAGGTTGTTGTTTTTCAATGTTGAGGTTGTTGTTGAATTTGTTGGTGTTTTTCAATTTCGAGGTTGTTGCTGAATTTGATGGTGTTTTTCAATGTTGAAGTTGTTGTTGAATTTCTTGGTGTTTTTCAATGTTGAGGTTGTTGTTGTTTTTCAATGTTGAGGTTGTTGATGAATTTGTTGGTGTTTTTCAATGTTGAGGTTGTTGTTGGTTTTCAATGTTGAGGTTGTTGTTATTTTTCAATGTTGAGGTGATTGTTGAATTTGTTGGTGTTTTTCCATGTTGAGGTTGTTGTAGTTTTTCAATGTTGAAGTTGTTGTTGAATTTGTTGGTGTTTTTCAATGTTGAGGTTGTTGTTGAATTTGTTGGTGTTTTTAAATGTTAAGGTTGTTGTTGAATTTGTTGGTGTTTTTCAATGTTCAGGTTGTTGTTGTTTTTATTGTTGAGGTTGTTGTTGAATTTGTTGGTGTTTTTCAATGTTGAGGTTGTTGTTGTTCAATGTGGAGGTTGTTGTTGAATTTGTTGGTGTTTTTAAATGTCGAGGTTGTTGGACTTCTTGGTGTTTTTCAATGTTGAGGTTGTTGTTGTTTTTCAATGTTGAGGTTGTTGTTGAATTTGTTGGTGTTTTTCAATGTTGAGGTTGTTGTTGTTTTTCAATGTTGAGGTTGTTGTTATTTTTCAATGTTGAGGTGATTGTTGAATTTGTTGGTGTTTTTCAATGTTGAGGTTGTTGTTGTTTTTCAATGCTGAGGTTGTTGTTGAATTTGTTGGTGTTTTTCAATGTTGAGGTTGTTGTTGAATTTGTTGGTGTTTTTCAATGTTGAGGTTGTTGTTGTTTTTCAATGTTGAGGTTGTTGTTGAATTTGGTGTTTTTCAATGTTGAGGTTGTTGTTTTTCAATGTTGAGGTTGTTGTTGAATTTGTTGTTGTTTTTCAATGTTGAGGTTGTTGTTTTTCAATGTTGAGGTTGTTGTTGAATTTGTTGATGTTTTTCAATGTTGAGGTTGGTGTTGAATTTGTTGGTATTTTTCAATGTTGAGGTTGTTGTTGTTTTTCAATGTTGAGGTTGTTGTTGAATTTGTTGGTGTTTTTCAATGTTGAGGTTGTTGTTGTTTTTCAATGTTGAGGATATTGTTGAATTTGTTGGTGTTTTTCAATGTTGAGGTTGTTGTTGAATTTGTTTTCGTTTTTAAATGTTGAGGTTTATGTTGAATTTGTTGGTGTTTTTCAATGTTGAGGTTGTTGTTGAATTTGTTGGTGTTTTTCAATGTTGAGGTTGTTGTTGTTTTTCAATGTTGAGGTTGTTGTTGAATTTGTTGGTGTTTTTCAATTTCGAGGTTGTTGTTGTTTTTCAATGTTGAGGTTGTTTTTGTTTTTCAATGTTGAGGTTGTTGTTGAATTTGTTGGTGTTTTCAATGTTGCGGTTGTTGTTGAATTTGTTGGTGTTTTTCAATTTCGAGGTTGTTGTTGTTTTTCAATGTTGAGGTTGTTTTTGTTTTTCAATGTTGAGGTTGTTGTTGAATTTGTTGGTGTTTTCAATGTTGAGGTTGTTGTTGAATTTATTGGTGTTTTTCAATGTTGAGGTTGTTGTTGTTTTTCAATGTTGAGGTTGTTGTTGTATTTGTTGGTGTTTTTCAATGTTGAGGTTGTTGTAGTTTTTCAATGTTAAGGTTGTTGTTGAATTTTTTGGTGTTTTTCAATGTTGAAGTTGTTGTTGAATTTGTTGGTAAATTTCAATGTTGAGGTTGTTGTTGAATTTGTTGGAGTTTTTAAATGTTGAGGTTGTTGTTGAATTTGTTGGTGTTTTTCAATGTCGAGGTTGTTGTTGAATTTGTTGGTGTTTTTCAATGGTGAGTTTGTTGTTGAATTTGTTGGTGTTTTTCAATGTTGAGGTTGTTGTTGTATTTTAATGTTGAGGTTGTTGTTGTTTTTCAATGTTGAGGTTGTTGTTGAATTTGTTGGTGTTTTTCTATGTTGAGGTTGTTGTTGAATTTGTTGGTGTTTTTCAATGTTGAGGTTGTTGTTGTTTTTCAATGTTGATGTTGTTGTTGTATTTGTTGTTGTTTTTCAATGTTGAGGTTGTTGTAGTTTTTCAATGTTGAGGTTCTTGTTGAATTTGTTGGTGTTTTTCAATGTTGAGGTTGTTGTTGTTTTTCAATGTTGAGGTTGTTGTTGAATTGGTTGGTGTTTTTCAATGTTGAGGTTGCTGTTTTTCAATGTTGAGGTTGTTGTTGAATTTGTTGATGTTTTTCAATGTAGAGGTCGGTGTTGAATTTGTTGGTATTTTTCAATGTTGAGGTTGTTGTTGTTTTTCAATGTTGAGGTTGTTGTTGAATTTGTTGGTGTTTTTCAATGTTGAGGTTGTTGTTGTTTTTCAGTGTTGAGGTTGTTGTTGAATTGGTTGGTGTTTTTCAATGTTGAGGTTGTTGTTGTTTTTCAATGTTGAGGTTGTTGTTGAATTTGTCAGTGTTTTTCAATGTTGAGGTTGTTGTTGAATTTGTTGGTGTTTTTCAACGTTGAGGTTGTTGTTGAATTTGTTGGTGTTTTTCAATGTTGAGGTTGTTGTTGAATTTGTTGGTGTTTTTCCATGTTGAGGTTGTTGTTGTTTTTCAAAGTTGAGGTTGTTGTTGAATTTGTTGGTGTTTTTCAATGTTGAGGTTGTTGTTGTTTTTCAAAATTGAGGTTGTTGTTGAATTTGATGGTGTTTTTCAATGTCGAGGTTGTTGTTGAATTTGTTGGTGTTTTTCAATGTTGAAGTTGTTGTTGAATTTGTTGGTGTTTTTTAATGTTGAGGTTGTTGTTGTTTTTCAATGTTGAGGTTGTTGTTATTTTTCAATGTTGAGGTTGTTGTTGAATTTGTTGGTGTTTTTCAATTTCGAGGTTGTTGTTGAATTTGTTGGTGTTTTTCAATGTTGAAGATGTTGTTGAATTGGTGTTTTTCAATGTTGAGGTTGTTCTTGTTTTTCAATGTTGAGGTTGTTGTTGAATTTGTTGGTGTTTTTCAATGTTGAGGTTGTTGTTGTTTTTCAATGTTGAGGTTGTTGTTATTTTTCAATGTTGAAGTTGTTGTTGAATTTGTTGGTGTTTTTCAATGTTGAGGTTGTTGTTGAACTTGTTGGTGTTTTTCAATGTTGAGGTTGTTGTTGTTTTTCAATGTTGAGGTTGTTGTTGAATTTGTTGGTGTTTTTTATGTTGAGGTTGGTGTTGTTTTTCAATGTTGAGGTTGTTGTTGAATTTGTTGGTGTTTTTCAATGTTGAGGTTGTTGTTGTTTTTCAATGTTGAGGTTGCTGTTGAATTTGTTGGTGTTTTTCAATGTTGAGGTTGTTGTTGTTTTTCAATGTTGAGGTTGTTGTTGAATTTGTTGGTGTTTTTCAATTTCGAGGTTGTTGCTGAAATTGATTGTGTTTTTCAATGTTGAAGTTGTTGTTGAATTTCTTGGTGTTTTTCAATGTTGAGGTTGTTGTTGTTTTTCAATGTTGAGGTTGTTGTTGAATTTGTTGGTGTTTTTCAATGTTGAGGTTGTTGTTGTTTTTCAATGTTGAGGTTGTTGTTATTTTTCAATGTTGAGGTGATTGTTGAATTTGTTGGTGTTTTTCAATGTTGAGGTTGTTGTTGTTTTTCAATGCTGAGGTTGTTGTTGTATTTGTTGGTGTTTTTCAATGTTGAGGTTGTTGTAGTTTTTCAATGTTGAGGTTGTTGTTGAATTTGTTGGTGTTTTTCAATGTTGAGGTTGTTGTTGAATTTGTTGGTGTTTTTCAAAGTTGAAGTTGTTGTTGAATTTGTTGGTGTTTTTCAATGTTGAGGTTGTTGTTGAATTTGTTGGTGTTTTTAAATGTTAAGGTTGTTGTTGAATTTGTTGGTGTTTTTCAATGTTCAGGTTGTTGTTGTTTTTATTGTTGAGGTTGTTGTTGAATTTGTTGGTGTTTTTCAATGTTGAGGTTGTTGTTGTTCAATGTGGAGGTTGTTGTTGAATTTGTTGGTGTCTTTAAATGTCGAGGTTGTTGAACTTCTTGGTGTTTTTCAATGTTGAGGTTGTTGTTGTTTTTCAATGTTGAGGTTGTTGTTGAATTTGTTGGTGTTTTTCAATGTTGAGGTTGTTGTTGTTTTTCAATGTTGAGGTTGTTGTTATTTTTCAATGTTGAGGTGATTGTTGAATTTGTTGGTGTTTTTCAATGTTGAGGTTGTTGTTGTTTTTCAATGCTGAGGTTGTTGTTGAATTTTTTGGCGTTTTTCAATGTTGAGGTTGTTGTTGTTTTTAAATGTTGAGGTTGTTGTTGAATTTGTTGGTGTTTTTCAATGTTGAGGTTGTTGTTGTTTTTCAATGTTGAGGTTGTTGTTGAATTTGTTGGTGTTTTTCATTGTTGAGGTTGTTGTTGTTTTTCAATGTTGAGGATATTGTTGAATTTGTTGGTGTTTTTCAATGTTGAGGTTGTTGTTGAATTTGTTTTCGTTTTTAAATGTTGAGGTTTATGTTGAATTTGTTGGTGTTTTTCAATGTTGAGGTTGTTGTTGAATTTGTTGGTGTTTTTCAATGTTGAGGTTGTTGTTGTTTTTCAATGTTGAGGTTGTTGTTGAATTTGTTGGTGTTTTTCAATTTCGAGGTTGTTGTTGAATTTGTTGGTGTTTTTCAATGTTGAAGTTGTTGTTGAATTTGTTGGTGTTTTTCAATGTTGAGGTTGTTGTTGTTTTTCAATGTTGAGGTTGTTGTTGAATTTGTTGGTGTTTTTCAATTTCGAGGTTGTTGTTGTTTTTCAATGTTGAGGTTGTTTTTGTTTTTCAATGTTGAGGTTGTTGTTGAATTTGTTGGTGTTTTCAATGTTGAGGTTGTTGTTGAATTTATTGGTGTTCTTAAATGTTGAGGTTGTTGTTGTTTTTCAATGTTGAGGTTGTTGTTGTATTTGTTGGTGTTTTTCAATGTTGAGGTTGTTGTAGTTTTTCAATGTTAAGGTTGTTGTTGAATTTGTTGGTGTTTTTCAATGTCGAGGTTGTTGTTGAATTTGTTGGTGTTTTTCAATGTTCAAGTTGTTGTTGAATTTGTTGGTGTTTTTCAATGTTGAGGTTGTTGTTGAATTTGTTGGAGTTTTTAAATGTTGAGGTTGTTGTTGAATTTGTTGGTGTTTTTCAATGTTGAGGTTGTTGTTGAATTTGTTGGTGTTTTTCAATGTCGAGGTTGTTGTTGAATTTGTTGGTGTTTTTCAATGGTGAGTTTGTTGTTGAATTTGTTGGTGTTTTTCAATGTTGAGGTTGTTGTTGTATTTTAATGTTGAGGTTGTTGTTGTTTTTCAATGTTGAGGTTGTTGTTGAATTTGTTGGTGTTTTTCAATGTTGAGGTTGTTGTTGAATTTGTCGGTGTTTTTCAATGTTGAGGTTGTTGTTGTATTTCAATGTTGATGTTGTTGTTGTATTTGTTGTTGTTTTTCAATGTTGAGGTTGTTGTTTTTCAATGTTGAGGTTGTTGTTGAATTTGTTGGTGTTTTTCAATGTTGAGGTTGTTGTTGAATTTGTTGGAGTTTTTAAATGTTGAGGTTGTTGTTGAATTTGTTGGTGTTTTTCAATGTTGAGGTTGTTTTTGAATTTGTTGGTGTTTTTCAATGTCGAGGTTGTTGAATTTGTTGGTGTTTTTCAATGGTGAATTTGTTGTTGAATTTGTTGGTGTTTTTCACTGTTGAGGTTGTTGTTGTATTTTAATGTTGAGGTTGTTGTTATTTTTCAATGTTGAAGTTGTTGTTGAATTTGTTGGTGTTTTTCAATGTTGAGGTTGTTGTTGTTTTTCAATGTTGAGGTTGTTGTTGAATTTGTTGGTGTTTTTCAATTTCGAGGTTGTTGTTGTTTTTCAATGTTGAGCTTGTTTTTGTTTTTCAATGTTGAGGTTGTTTTTGAATTTTTTGGTGCTTTCAATGTTGAGGATATTGTTGAATTTGTTGGTGTTTTTCAATGTTGAGGTTGCTGTTGTTTTTCAATGTCGAGGTTGTTGTTGAGTTTGTTGGTGTTTTTCAATGTTGAAGTTGTTGTTGAATTTGTTGGCGTTTTTCAATGTTGAGGTTGTTGTTGTTTTTCAATGTTGAGGTTGTTGTTGAATTGGTTGGTGTTTTTCAATGTTGAGGTTGTTGTTTTTCAATGTTGAGGTTGTTGTTGAATTTGTTGATGTTTTTCAATTTTGAGGTTGGTGTTGAATTTGTTGGTATTTTTCAATGTTGAGGTTGTTGTTGTTTTTCAATGTTGAGGTTGTTGTTGAATTTGTTGGTGTTTTTCAATTTCGAGGTTGTTGCTGAAATTGATTGTGTTTTTCAATGTTGAAGTTGTTGTTGAATTTCTTGGTGTTTTTCAATGTTGAGGTTGTTGTTGTTTTTCAATGTTGAGGTTGTTGTTGAATTTGTTGGTGTTTTTCAATGTTGAGGTTGTTGTTGTTTTTCAATGTTGAGGTTGTTGTTATTTTTCAATGTTGAGGTGATTGTTGAATTTGTTGGTGTTTTTCAATGTTGAGGTTGTTGTTGTTTTTCAATGCTGAGGTTGTTGTTGTATTTGTTGGTGTTTTTCAATGTTGAGGTTGTTGTAGTTTTTCAATGTTGAGGTTGTTGTTGAATTTGTTGGTGTTTTTCAATGTTGAGGTTGTTGTTGAATTTGTTGGTGTTTTTCAAAGTTGAAGTTGTTGTTGAATTTGTTGGTGTTTTTCAATGTTGAGGTTGTTGTTGAATTTGTTGGTGTTTTTAAATGTTAAGGTTGTTGTTGAATTTGTTGGTGTTTTTCAATGTTCAGGTTGTTGTTGTTTTTATTGTTGAGGTTGTTGTTGAATTTGTTGGTGTTTTTCAATGTTGAGGTTGTTGTTGTTCAATGTGGAGGTTGTTGTTGAATTTGTTGGTGTTTTTAAATGTCGAGGTTGTTGAACTTCTTGGTGTTTTTCAATGTTGAGGTTGTTGTTGTTTTTCAATGTTGAGGTTGTTGTTGAATTTGTTGGTGTTTTTCAATGTTGAGGTTGTTGTTGTTTTTCAATGTTGAGGTTGTTGTTATTTTTCAATGTTGAGGTGATTGTTGAATTTGTTGGTGTTTTTCAATGTTGAGGTTGTTGTTGTTTTTCAATGCTGAGGTTGTTGTTGAATTTTTTGGCGTTTTTCAATGTTGAGGTTGTGGTTGAATTTGTTGGTGTTTTTCAATGTTGAGGTTGTTGTTGTTTTTCAATGTTGAGGTTGTTGTTGAATTTGTTGGTGTTTTTCAATGTTGAGGTTGTTGTTGTTTTTCAATGTTGAGGTTGTTGTTGAATTTGTTGGTGTTTTTCATTGTTGAGGTTGTTGTTGTTTTTCAATGTTGAGGATATTGTTGAATTTGTTGGTGTTTTTCAATGTTGAGGTTGTTGTTGAATTTGTTTTCGTTTTTAAATGTTGAGGTTTATGTTGAATTTGTTGGTGTTTTTCAATGTTGAGGTTGTTGTTGAATTTGTTGGTGTTTTTCAATGTTGAGGTTGTTGTTGTTTTTCAATGTTGAGGTTGTTGTTGAATTTGTTGGTGTTTTTCAATTTCGAGGTTGTTGTTGAATTTGTTGGTGTTTTTCAATGTTGAAGTTGTTGTTGAATTTGTTGGTGTTTTTCAATGTTGAGGTTGTTGTTTTTCAATGCTGAGGTTGTTGTTGAATTTGTTGGTGTTTTTCAATTTCGAGGTTGTTGTTGTTTTTCAATGTTGAGGTTGTTTTTGTTTTTCAATGTTGAGGTTGTTGTTGAATTTGTTGGTGTTTTCAATGTTGAGGTTGTTGTTGAATTTATTGGTGTTCTTCAATGTTGAGGTTGTTGTTGTTTTTCAATGTTGAGGTTGTTGTTGTATTTGTTGGTGTTTTTCAATGTTGAGGTTGTTGTAGTTTTTCAATGTTAAGGTTGTTGTTGAATTTGTTGGTGTTTTTCAATGTCGAGGTTGTTGTTGAATTTGTTGGTGTTTTTCAATGTTGAAGTTGTTGTTGAATTTGTTGGTGTTTTTCAATGTTGAGGTTGTTGTTGAATTTGTTGGAGTTTTTAAATGTTGAGGTTGTTGTTGAATTTGTTGGTGTTTTTCAATGTTGAGGTTGTTGTTGAATTTGTTGGTGTTGTTCAATGTCGAGGTTGTTGTTGAATTTGTTGGTGTTTTTCAATGTTGAGGTTGTTGAACTTGTTGGTGTTTTTCAATGT
This sequence comes from Isurus oxyrinchus, assembly GCA_026770705.1. NCBI lineage: Eukaryota > Metazoa > Chordata > Chondrichthyes > Lamniformes > Lamnidae > Isurus > Isurus oxyrinchus. The sequence goes on along the minus strand of JANJGN010001055.1, from coordinate 32,112 downwards.
TGAGGTTGTTGTTTTTCAATGTTGAGGTTGTTGTTGAATTTGTTGGTGTTTTTTATGTTGAGGTTGGTGTTGTTTTTCAATGTTGAGGTTGTTGTTGAATTTGTTGGTGTTTTTCAATGTTGAGGTTGTTGTTATTTTTCAATGTTGAGGTGATTGTTGAATTTGTTGGTGTTTTTCAATGTTGAGGTTGTTGTTGTTTTTCAATGCTGAGGTTGTTGTTGTATTTGTTGGTGTTTTTCAATGTTGAGGTTGTTGTAGGTTTTCAATGTTGAGGTTGTTGTTGAATTTGTTGGTGTTTTTCAATGTTGAGGTTGTTGTTGAATTTGTTGGTGTTTTTCAAAGTTGAAGTTGTTGTTGAATTTGTTGGTGTTTTTCAATGTTGAGGTTGTTGTTGAATTTGTTGGTGTTTTTAAATGTTAAGGTTGTTGTTGAATTTGTTGGTGTTTTTCAATGTTCAGGTTGTTGTTGTTTTTATTGTTGAGGTTGTTGTTGAATTTGTTGGTGTTTTTCAATGTTGAGGTTGTTGTTGTTCAATGTGGAGGTTGTTGTTGAATTTGTTGGTGTTTTTAAATGTCGAGGTTGTTGAACTTCTTGGTGTTTTTCAATGTTGAGGTTGTTGTTGTTTTTCAATGTTGAGGTTGTTGTTGAATTTGTTGGTGTTTTTCAATGTTGAGGTTGTTGTTGTTTTTCAATGTTGAGGTTGTTGTTATTTTTCAATGTTGAGGTGATTGTTGAATTTGTTGGTGTTTTTCAATGTTGAGGTTGTTGTTGTTTTTCAATGCTGAGGTTGTTGTTGAATTTTTTGGCGTTTTTCAATGTTGAGGTTGTTGTTGAATTTGTTGGTGTTTTTCAATGTTGAGGTGGTTGTTGTTTTTAAATGTTGAGGTTGTTGTTGAATTTGTTGGTGTTTTTCAATGTTGAGGTTGTTGTTGTTTTTCAATGTTGAGGTTGTTGTTGAATTTGTTGGTGTTTTTCATTGTTGAGGTTGTTGTTGTTTTTCAATGTTGAGGATATTGTTGAATTTGTTGGTGTTTTTCAATGTTGAGGTTGTTGTTGAATTTGTTGGTGTTTTTCAATGTTGAGGTTGTTGTTGTTTTTCAATGTTGAGGTTGTTGTTGAATTTGTTGGTGTTTTTCAATTTCGAGGTTGTAGTTGAATTTGTTGGTGTTTTTCAATGTTGAAGTTGTTGTTGAATTTGTTGGTGTTTTTCAATGTTGAGGTTGTTGTTGTTTTTCAATGTTGAGGTTGTTGTTGAATTTGTTGGTGTTTTTCAATTTCGAGGTTGTTGTTGTTTTTCAATGTTGAGGTTGTTTTTGTTTTTCAATGTTGAGGTTGTTGTTGAATTTGTTGGTGTTTTCAATGTTGAGGTTGTTGTTGAATTTATTGGTGTTCTTCAATGTTGAGGTTGTTGTTGTTTTTCATTGTTGAGGTTGTTGTTGTATTTGTTGGTGTTTTTCAATGTTGAGGTTGTTGTAGTTTTTCAATGTTAAGGTTGTTGTTGAATTTGTTGGTGTTTTTCAATGTCGAGGTTGTTGTTGTTTTTCAATGTTGAGGTTGTTGTTGAATTTGTTGGTGTTTTTCAATGTTGAGGTTGTTGTTGAATTTGTTGGTGTTTTTAAATGTTAAGGTTGTTGTTGAATTTGTTGGTGTTTTTCAATGTTCAGGTTGTTGTTTTTATTGTTGAGGTTGTTGTTGAATTTGTTGGTGTTTTTCAATGTTGAGGTTGTTGTTGTTTTTCAATGTTGAGGTGATTGTTGAATTTGTTGGTGTTTTTCAATGTTGAGGTTGTTGTTGTTTTTCAATGCTGAGGTTGTTGTTGAATTTGTTGGTGTTTTTCAATGTTGAGGTTGTTGTTGAATTTGTTGGTGTTTTTCAATGTTGAGGTTGTTGTTGTTTTTCAATGTTGAGGTTGTTGTTGAATTTGTTGGTGTTTTTCAATGTTGAGGTTGTTGTTGTTTTTCAATGTTGAGGTTGTTGTTGAATTTGTTGTTGTTTTTCAATGTTGAGGTTGTTTTTTTTCAATGTTGAGGTTGTTGTTGAATTTGTTGATGTTTTTCAATGTTGAGGTTGGTGTTGAATTTGTTGGTATTTTTCAATGTTGAGGTTGTTGTTATTTTTTAATGTTGAGGTTGTTGTTGAATTTGTTGTTGTTTTTCAATGTTGAGGTTGTTGTTGTTGTTCAGTGTGGAGGTTGTTGTTGAATTTGTTGGTGTTTTTAAATGTCGAGGTTGTTGAATTTCTTGGTGTTTTTCAATGTTGAGGTTGTTGTTGTTTTTCAATGTTGAGGTTGTTGTTGAATTTGTTGGTGTTTTTCAATGTTGAGGTTGTTGTTGTTTTTCAATGTTGAGGTTGTTGTTATTTTTCAATGTTGAGGTTGTTGTTGAATTTGTTGGTGTTTTTCAATGTTGAGGTTGTTGTTGAACTTTTTGGTGTTTTTCAATATTGAGGTTGTTGTTGTTTTTCAATGTTGAGGTTGTTGTTGAATTTGTTGGTGTTTTTTATGTTGAGGTTGGTGTTGTTTTTCAATGTTGAGGTTGTTGTTGAATTTGTTGGTGTTTTTCAATGTTGAGGTTGTTGTTGTTTTTCAATGTTGAGGTTGTTGTTGAATTTGTTGGTGTTTTTCAATGTTGAGGTTGTTGTTTTTCAATGTTGAGGTTGTTGTTGAATTTGTTGGTGTTTTTCAATTTCGAGGTTGTTGCTGAATTTGATGGTGTTTTTCAATGTTGAAGTTGTTGTTGAATTTCTTGGTGTTTTTCAATGTTGAGGTTGTTGTTGTTTTTCAATGTTGAGGTTGTTGATGAATTTGTTGGTGTTTTTCAATGTTGAGGTTGTTGTTGGTTTTCAATGTTGAGGTTGTTGTTATTTTTCAATGTTGAGGTGATTGTTGAATTTGTTGGTGTTTTTCCATGTTGAGGTTGTTGTAGTTTTTCAATGTTGAAGTTGTTGTTGAATTTGTTGGTGTTTTTCAATGTTGAGGTTGTTGTTGAATTTGTTGGTGTTTTTAAATGTTAAGGTTGTTGTTGAATTTGTTGGTGTTTTTCAATGTTCAGGTTGTTGTTGTTTTTATTGTTGAGGTTGTTGTTGAATTTGTTGGTGTTTTTCAATGTTGAGGTTGTTGTTGTTCAATGTGGAGGTTGTTGTTGAATTTGTTGGTGTTTTTAAATGTCGAGGTTGTTGGACTTCTTGGTGTTTTTCAATGTTGAGGTTGTTGTTGTTTTTCAATGTTGAGGTTGTTGTTGAATTTGTTGGTGTTTTTCAATGTTGAGGTTGTTGTTGTTTTTCAATGTTGAGGTTGTTGTTATTTTTCAATGTTGAGGTGATTGTTGAATTTGTTGGTGTTTTTCAATGTTGAGGTTGTTGTTGTTTTTCAATGCTGAGGTTGTTGTTGAATTTGTTGGTGTTTTTCAATGTTGAGGTTGTTGTTGAATTTGTTGGTGTTTTTCAATGTTGAGGTTGTTGTTGTTTTTCAATGTTGAGGTTGTTGTTGAATTTGGTGTTTTTCAATGTTGAGGTTGTTGTTTTTCAATGTTGAGGTTGTTGTTGAATTTGTTGTTGTTTTTCAATGTTGAGGTTGTTGTTTTTCAATGTTGAGGTTGTTGTTGAATTTGTTGATGTTTTTCAATGTTGAGGTTGGTGTTGAATTTGTTGGTATTTTTCAATGTTGAGGTTGTTGTTGTTTTTCAATGTTGAGGTTGTTGTTGAATTTGTTGGTGTTTTTCAATGTTGAGGTTGTTGTTGAATTTGTTGGTGTTTTTCAATGTTGAGGTTGTTGTTGAATTTGTTTTCGTTTTTAAATGTTGAGGTTTATGTTGAATTTGTTGGTGTTTTTCAATGTTGAGGTTGTTGTTGAATTTGTTGGTGTTTTTCAATGTTGAGGTTGTTGTTGTTTTTCAATGTTGAGGTTGTTGTTGAATTTGTTGGTGTTTTTCAATTTCGAGGTTGTTGTTGTTTTTCAATGTTGAGGTTGTTTTTGTTTTTCAATGTTGAGGTTGTTGTTGAATTTGTTGGTGTTTTCAATGTTGCGGTTGTTGTTGAATTTGTTGGTGTTTTTCAATTTCGAGGTTGTTGTTGTTTTTCAATGTTGAGGTTGTTTTTGTTTTTCAATGTTGAGGTTGTTGTTGAATTTGTTGGTGTTTTCAATGTTGAGGTTGTTGTTGAATTTATTGGTGTTTTTCAATGTTGAGGTTGTTGTTGTTTTTCAATGTTGAGGTTGTTGTTGTATTTGTTGGTGTTTTTCAATGTTGAGGTTGTTGTAGTTTTTCAATGTTAAGGTTGTTGTTGAATTTTTTGGTGTTTTTCAATGTTGAAGTTGTTGTTGAATTTGTTGGTAAATTTCAATGTTGAGGTTGTTGTTGAATTTGTTGGAGTTTTTAAATGTTGAGGTTGTTGTTGAATTTGTTGGTGTTTTTCAATGTCGAGGTTGTTGTTGAATTTGTTGGTGTTTTTCAATGGTGAGTTTGTTGTTGAATTTGTTGGTGTTTTTCAATGTTGAGGTTGTTGTTGTATTTTAATGTTGAGGTTGTTGTTGTTTTTCAATGTTGAGGTTGTTGTTGAATTTGTTGGTGTTTTTCTATGTTGAGGTTGTTGTTGAATTTGTTGGTGTTTTTCAATGTTGAGGTTGTTGTTGTTTTTCAATGTTGATGTTGTTGTTGTATTTGTTGTTGTTTTTCAATGTTGAGGTTGTTGTAGTTTTTCAATGTTGAGGTTCTTGTTGAATTTGTTGGTGTTTTTCAATGTTGAGGTTGTTGTTGTTTTTCAATGTTGAGGTTGTTGTTGAATTGGTTGGTGTTTTTCAATGTTGAGGTTGCTGTTTTTCAATGTTGAGGTTGTTGTTGAATTTGTTGATGTTTTTCAATGTAGAGGTCGGTGTTGAATTTGTTGGTATTTTTCAATGTTGAGGTTGTTGTTGTTTTTCAATGTTGAGGTTGTTGTTGAATTTGTTGGTGTTTTTCAATGTTGAGGTTGTTGTTGTTTTTCAGTGTTGAGGTTGTTGTTGAATTGGTTGGTGTTTTTCAATGTTGAGGTTGTTGTTGTTTTTCAATGTTGAGGTTGTTGTTGAATTTGTCAGTGTTTTTCAATGTTGAGGTTGTTGTTGAATTTGTTGGTGTTTTTCAACGTTGAGGTTGTTGTTGAATTTGTTGGTGTTTTTCAATGTTGAGGTTGTTGTTGAATTTGTTGGTGTTTTTCCATGTTGAGGTTGTTGTTGTTTTTCAAAGTTGAGGTTGTTGTTGAATTTGTTGGTGTTTTTCAATGTTGAGGTTGTTGTTGTTTTTCAAAATTGAGGTTGTTGTTGAATTTGATGGTGTTTTTCAATGTCGAGGTTGTTGTTGAATTTGTTGGTGTTTTTCAATGTTGAAGTTGTTGTTGAATTTGTTGGTGTTTTTTAATGTTGAGGTTGTTGTTGTTTTTCAATGTTGAGGTTGTTGTTATTTTTCAATGTTGAGGTTGTTGTTGAATTTGTTGGTGTTTTTCAATTTCGAGGTTGTTGTTGAATTTGTTGGTGTTTTTCAATGTTGAAGATGTTGTTGAATTGGTGTTTTTCAATGTTGAGGTTGTTCTTGTTTTTCAATGTTGAGGTTGTTGTTGAATTTGTTGGTGTTTTTCAATGTTGAGGTTGTTGTTGAACTTGTTGGTGTTTTTCAATGTTGAGGTTGTTGTTGTTTTTCATTGTTGAGGTTGTTGTTGAAGTTGTTGGTGTTTTTTATGTTGAGGTTGGTGTTGTTTTTCAATGTTGAGGTTGTTGTTGAATTTGTTGGTGTTTTTCAATGTTGAGGTTGTTGTTGTTTTTCAATGTTGAGGTTGCTGTTGAATTTGTTGGTGTTTTTCAATGTTGAGGTTGTTGTTGTTTTTCAATGTTGAGGTTGTTGTTGAATTTGTTGGTGTTTTTCAATTTCGAGGTTGTTGCTGAAATTGATTGTGTTTTTCAATGTTGAAGTTGTTGTTGAATTTCTTGGTGTTTTTCAATGTTGAGGTTGTTGTTGTTTTTCAATGTTGAGGTTGTTGTTGAATTTGTTGGTGTTTTTCAATGTTGAGGTTGTTGTTGTTTTTCAATGTTGAGGTTGTTGTTATTTTTCAATGTTGAGGTGATTGTTGAATTTGTTGGTGTTTTTCAATGTTGAGGTTGTTGTTGTTTTTCAATGCTGAGGTTGTTGTTGTATTTGTTGGTGTTTTTCAATGTTGAGGTTGTTGTAGTTTTTCAATGTTGAGGTTGTTGTTGAATTTGTTGGTGTTTTTCAATGTTGAGGTTGTTGTTGAATTTGTTGGTGTTTTTCAAAGTTGAAGTTGTTGTTGAATTTGTTGGTGTTTTTCAATGTTGAGGTTGTTGTTGAATTTGTTGGTGTTTTTAAATGTTAAGGTTGTTGTTGAATTTGTTGGTGTTTTTCAATGTTCAGGTTGTTGTTGTTTTTATTGTTGAGGTTGTTGTTGAATTTGTTGGTGTTTTTCAATGTTGAGGTTGTTGTTCAATGTGGAGGTTGTTGTTGAATTTGTTGGTGTTTTTAAATGTCGAGGTTGTTGAACTTCTTGGTGTTTTTCAATGTTGAGGTTGTTGTTGTTTTTCAATGTTGAGGTTGTTGTTGAATTTGTTGGTGTTTTTCAATGTTGAGGTTGTTGTTGTTTTTCAATGTTGAGGTTGTTGTTATTTTTCAATGTTGAGGTGATTGTTGAATTTGTTGGTGTTTTTTCAATGTTGAGGTTGTTGTTGTTTTTCAATGCTGAGGTTGTTGTTGAATTTTTTGGCGTTTTTCAATGTTGAGGTTGTTGTTGTTTTTAAATGTTGAGGTTGTTGTTGAATTTGTTGGTGTTTTTCAATGTTGAGGTTGTTGTTGTTTTTCAATGTTGAGGTTGTTGTTGAATTTGTTGGTGTTTTTCATTGTTGAGGTTGTTGTTGTTTTTCAATGTTGAGGATATTGTTGAATTTGTTGGTGTTTTTCAATGTTGAGGTTGTTGTTGAATTTGTTTTCGTTTTTAAATGTTGAGGTTTATGTTGAATTTGTTGGTGTTTTTCAATGTTGAGGTTGTTGTTGAATTTGTTGGTGTTTTTCAAAGTTGAGGTTGTTGTTGTTTTTCAATGTTGAGGTTGTTGTTGAATTTGTTGGTGTTTTTCAATTTCGAGGTTGTTGTTGAATTTGTTGGTGTTTTTCAATGTTGAAGTTGTTGTTGAATTTGTTGGTGTTTTTCAATGTTGAGGTTGTTGTTGTTTTTCAATGTTGAGGTTGTTGTTGAATTTGTTGGTGTTTTTCAATTTCGAGGTTGTTGTTGTTTTTCAATGTTGAGGTTGTTTTTGTTTTTCAATGTTGAGGTTGTTGTTGAATTTGTTGGTGTTTTCAATGTTGAGGTTGTTGTTGAATTTATTGGTGTTCTTAAATGTTGAGGTTGTTGTTGTTTTTCAATGTTGAGGTTGTTGTTGTATTTGTTGGTGTTTTTCAATGTTGAGGTTGTTGTAGTTTTTCAATGTTAAGGTTGTTGTTGAATTTGTTGGTGTTTTTCAATGTCGAGGTTGTTGTTGAATTTGTTGGTGTTTTTCAATGTTCAAGTTGTTGTTGAATTTGTTGGTGTTTTTCAATGTTGAGGTTGTTGTTGAATTTGTTGGAGTTTTTAAATGTTGAGGTTGTTGTTGAATTTGTTGGTGTTTTTCAATGTTGAGGTTGTTGTTGAATTTGTTGGTGTTTTTCAATGTCGAGGTTGTTGTTGAATTTGTTGGTGTTTTTCAATGGTGAGTTTGTTGTTGAATTTGTTGGTGTTTTTCAATGTTGAGGTTGTTGTTGTATTTTAATGTTGAGGTTGTTGTTGTTTTTCAATGTTGAGGTTGTTGTTGAATTTGTTGGTGTTTTTCAATGTTGAGGTTGTTGTTGAATTTGTCGGTGTTTTTCAATGTTGAGGTTGTTGTTGTATTTCAATGTTGATGTTGTTGTTGTATTTGTTGTTGTTTTTCAATGTTGAGGTTGTTGTTTTTCAATGTTGAGGTTGTTGTTGAATTTGTTGGTGTTTTTCAATGTTGAGGTTGTTGTTGAATTTGTTGGAGTTTTTAAATGTTGAGGTTGTTGTTGAATTTGTTGGTGTTTTTCAATGTTGAGGTTGTTTTTGAATTTGTTGGTGTTTTTCAATGTCGAGGTTGTTGAATTTGTTGGTGTTTTTCAATGGTGAATTTGTTGTTGAATTTGTTGGTGTTTTTCACTGTTGAGGTTGTTGTTGTATTTTAATGTTGAGGTTGTTGTTATTTTTCAATGTTGAAGTTGTTGTTGAATTTGTTGGTGTTTTTCAATGTTGAGGTTGTTGTTGTTTTTCAATGTTGAGGTTGTTGTTGAATTTGTTGGTGTTTTTCAATTTCGAGGTTGTTGTTGTTTTTCAATGTTGAGCTTGTTTTTGTTTTTCAATGTTGAGGTTGTTTTTGAATTTTTTGGTGCTTTCAATGTTGAGGATATTGTTGAATTTGTTGGTGTTTTTCAATGTTGAGGTTGCTGTTGTTTTTCAATGTCGAGGTTGTTGTTGAGTTTGTTGGTGTTTTTCAATGTTGAAGTTGTTGTTGAATTTGTTGGCGTTTTTCAATGTTGAGGTTGTTGTTGTTTTTCAATGTTGAGGTTGTTGTTGAATTGGTTGGTGTTTTTCAATGTTGAGGTTGTTGTTTTTCAATGTTGAGGTTGTTGTTGAATTTGTTGATGTTTTTCAATTTTGAGGTTGGTGTTGAATTTGTTGGTATTTTTCAATGTTGAGGTTGTTGTTGTTTTTCAATGTTGAGGTTGTTGTTGAATTTGTTGGTGTTTTTCAATTTCGAGGTTGTTGCTGAAATTGATTGTGTTTTTCAATGTTGAAGTTGTTGTTGAATTTCTTGGTGTTTTTCAATGTTGAGGTTGTTGTTGTTTTTCAATGTTGAGGTTGTTGTTGAATTTGTTGGTGTTTTTCAATGTTGAGGTTGTTGTTGTTTTTCAATGTTGAGGTTGTTGTTATTTTTCAATGTTGAGGTGATTGTTGAATTTGTTGGTGTTTTTCAATGTTGAGGTTGTTGTTGTTTTTCAATGCTGAGGTTGTTGTTGTATTTGTTGGTGTTTTTCAATGTTGAGGTTGTTGTAGTTTTTCAATGTTGAGGTTGTTGTTGAATTTGTTGGTGTTTTTCAATGTTGAGGTTGTTGTTGAATTTGTTGGTGTTTTTCAAAGTTGAAGTTGTTGTTGAATTTGTTGGTGTTTTTCAATGTTGAGGTTGTTGTTGAATTTGTTGGTGTTTTTAAATGTTAAGGTTGTTGTTGAATTTGTTGGTGTTTTTCAATGTTCAGGTTGTTGTTGTTTTTATTGTTGAGGTTGTTGTTGAATTTGTTGGTGTTTTTCAATGTTGAGGTTGTTGTTGTTCAATGTGGAGGTTGTTGTTGAATTTGTTGGTGTTTTTAAATGTCGAGGTTGTTGAACTTCTTGGTGTTTTTCAATGTTGAGGTTGTTGTTGTTTTTCAATGTTGAGGTTGTTGTTGAATTTGTTGGTGTTTTTCAATGTTGAGGTTGTTGTTGTTTTTCAATGTTGAGGTTGTTGTTATTTTTCAATGTTGAGGTGATTGTTGAATTTGTTGGTGTTTTTCAATGTTGAGGTTGTTGTTGTTTTTCAATGCTGAGGTTGTTGTTGAATTTTTTGGCGTTTTTCAATGTTGAGGTTGTGGTTGAATTTGTTGGTGTTTTTCAATGTTGAGGTTGTTGTTGTTTTTCAATGTTGAGGTTGTTGTTGAATTTGTTGGTGTTTTTCAATGTTGAGGTTGTTGTTGTTTTTCAATGTTGAGGTTGTTGTTGAATTTGTTGGTGTTTTTCATTGTTGAGGTTGTTGTTGTTTTTCAATGTTGAGGATATTGTTGAATTTGTTGGTGTTTTTCAATGTTGAGGTTGTTGTTGAATTTGTTTTCGTTTTTAAATGTTGAGGTTTATGTTGAATTTGTTGGTGTTTTTCAATGTTGAGGTTGTTGTTGAATTTGTTGGTGTTTTTCAATGTTGAGGTTGTTGTTGTTTTTCAATGTTGAGGTTGTTGTTGAATTTGTTGGTGTTTTTCAATTTCGAGGTTGTTGTTGAATTTGTTGGTGTTTTTCAATGTTGAAGTTGTTGTTGAATTTGTTGGTGTTTTTCAATGTTGAGGTTGTTGTTTTTCAATGCTGAGGTTGTTGTTGAATTTGTTGGTGTTTTTCAATTTCGAGGTTGTTGTTGTTTTTCAATGTTGAGGTTGTTTTTGTTTTTCAATGTTGAGGTTGTTGTTGAATTTGTTGGTGTTTTCAATGTTGAGGTTGTTGTTGAATTTATTGGTGTTCTTCAATGTTGAGGTTGTTGTTGTTTTTCAATGTTGAGGTTGTTGTTGTATTTGTTGGTGTTTTTCAATGTTGAGGTTGTTGTAGTTTTTCAATGTTAAGGTTGTTGTTGAATTTGTTGGTGTTTTTCAATGTCGAGGTTGTTGTTGAATTTGTTGGTGTTTTTCAATGTTGAAGTTGTTGTTGAATTTGTTGGTGTTTTTCAATGTTGAGGTTGTTGTTGAATTTGTTGGAGTTTTTAAATGTTGAGGTTGTTGTTGAATTTGTTGGTGTTTTTCAATGTTGAGGTTGTTGTTGAATTTGTTGGTGTTTTTCAATGTCGAGGTTGTTGTTGAATTTGTTGGTGTTTTTCAATGGTGAGTTTGTTGTTGAATTTGTTGGTGTTTTTCAATGTTGAGGTTGTTGTTGTATTTTAATGTTGAGGTTGTTGTTGTTTTTCAATGTTGAGGTTTTTGTTGAATTTGTTGGTGTTTTTCAATGTTGAGGTTGTTGTTGAATTTGTCGGTGTTTTTCAATGTTGAGGTTGTTGTTGTATTTCAATGTTGATGTTGTTGTTGTATTTGTTGTTGTTTTTCAATGTTGAGGTTGTTGTTTTTCAATGTTGAGGTTGTTGTTGAATTTGTTGGTGTTTTTCAATGTTGAGGTTGTTGTTGAATTTGTTGGAGTTTTTAAATGTTGAGGTTGTTGTTGAATTTTTTGGTGTTTTTCAATGTTGAGATTGTTGTTGTTTTTCAATGTTGAGGTTGTTGTTGAATTTGTTGGTGTTTTTCAATGTTGAGGTTGTTGTTGTTTTTCAATGTTGAGGATATTGTTGAATTTGTTGGTGTTTTTCAATGTTGAGGTTGTTGTTGTATTTTAATGTTGAGTTTGTTGTTGAATTTGTTGGTGTTTTTCAATGTTGAGGTTGTTGTTGAATTTGTTGGTGTTTTTCAATGTTGAGGTTGTTGTTGAATTTGTTGGTAAATTTCAATGTTGAGGTTGTTGTTGAATTTGTTGGAGTTTTAAATGTTGAGGTTGTTGTTGAATTTGTTGGTGTTTTTCAATGTTGAGTTTGTTGTTGAATTTGTTGGTGTTTTTCAATGTCGAGGTTGTTGTTGAATTTGTTGGTGTTTTTCAATGGTGAGTTTGTTGTTGAATTTGTTGGTGTTTTTCAATGTTGAGGTTGTTGTTGTTTTTCAATGTTGAGGTTGTTGTTGAATTTGTTGGTGTTTTTCAATGTTGAGGTTGTTGTTGTTTTTTAATGTTGATGTTGTTGTTGTATTTGTTGTTGTTTTTCAATGTTGAGGTTGTTGTAGTTTTTCAATGTTGAGGTTCTTGTTGAATTTGTTGGTGTTTTTCAATGTCGAGGTTGTTGTTGAGTTTGTTGGTGTTTTTCAATGTTGAAGTTGTTGTTGAATTTGTTGGCGTTTTTCAATGTTGAGGTTGTTGTTGTTTTTCAATGTTGAGGTTGTTGTTGAATTGGTTGGTGTTTTTCAATGTTGAGGTTGTTGTTTTTCAATGTTGAGGTTGTTGTTGAATTTGTTGATGTTTTTCAATGTTGAGGTCGGTGTTGAATTTGTTGGTATTTTTCAATGTTGAGGTTGTTGTTGTTTTTCAATGTTGAGGTTGTTGTTGAATTTGTTGGTGTTTTTCAATGTTGAGGTTGTTGTTGTTTTTCAGTGTTGAGGTTGTTGTTGAATTGGTTGGTGTTTTTCAATGTTGAGGTTGTTGTTGTTTTTCAATGTTGAGGTTGTTGTTGAATTTGTCAGTGTTTTTCAATGTTGAGGTTGTTGTTGAATTTGTTGGTGTTTTTCAACGTTGAGGTTGTTGTTGAATTTGTTGGTGTTTTTCAATGTTGAGGTTGTTGTTGAATTTGTTGGTGTTTTTCCATGTTGAGGTTGTTGTTGTTTTTCAAAGTTGAGGTTGTTGTTGAATTTGTTGGTGTTTTTCAATGTTGAGGTTGTTGTTGTTTTTCAATATTGAGGTTGTTGTTGAATTTGATGGTGTTTTTCAATGTCGAGGTTGTTTTTGAATTTGTTGGTGTTTTTCAATGTTGAAGTTGTTGTTGAATTTGTTGGTGTTTTTCAATGTTGAGGTTGTTGTTGTTTTTCAATGTTGAGGTTGTTGTTATTTTTCAATGTTGAGGTTGTTGTTGAATTTGTTGGTGTTTTTCAATTTCGAGGTTGTTGTTGAATTTGTTGGTGTTTTTCAATGTTGAAGTTGTTGTTGAATTTCTTGGTGTTTTTCAATGTTGAGGTTGTTCTTGTTTTTCAATGTTGAGGTTGTTGTTGAATTTGTTGGTGTTTTTCAATGTTGAGGTTGTTGTTGTTTTTCAATGTTGAGGTTGTTGTTATTTTTCAATGTTGAAGTTGTTGTTGAATTTGTTGGTGTTTTTCAATGTTGAGGTTGTTGTTGAACTTGTTGGTGTTTTTCAATGTTGAGGTTGTTGTTGTTTTTCAATGTTGAGGTTGTTGTTGAATTTGTTGGTGTTTTTTATGTTGAGGTTGGTGTTGTTTTTCAATGTTGAGGTTGTTGTTGAATTTGTTGGTGTTTTTCAATGTTGAGGTTGTTGTTGTTTTTCAATGTTGAGGTTGCTGTTGAATTTGTTGGTGTTTTTCAATGTTGAGGTTGTTGTTGTTTTTCAATGTTGAGGTTGTTGTTGAATTTGTTGGTGTTTTTCAATTTCGAGGTTGTTGCTGAAATTGATTGTGTTTTTCAATGTTGAAGTTGTTGAATTTCTTGGTGTTTTTCAATGTTGAGGTTGTTGTTGAATTTGTTGGTGTTTTTCAATGTTGAGGTTGTTGTTGTTTTTCAATGTTGAGGTTGTTGTTATTTTTCAATGTTGAGGTGATTGTTGAATTTGTTGGTGTTTTTCAATGTTGAGGTTGTTGTTGTTTTTCAATGCTGAGGTTGTTGTTGAATTTGTTGGTGTTTTTCAATGTTGAGGTTGTTGTTGAATTTGTTGGTGTTTTTCAATGTTGAGGTTGTTGTTGAATTTGTTGGTGTTTTTAAATGTTAAGGTTGTTGTTGAATTTGTTGGTGTTTTTCAATGTTCAGGTTGTTGTTGTTTTTATTGTTGAGGTTGTTGTTGAATTTGTTGGTGTTTTTCAATGTTGAGGTTGTTGTTGTTCAATGTGGAGGTTGTTGTTGAATTTGTTGGTGTTTTTAAATGTCGAGGTTGTTGAACTTCTTGGTGTTTTTCAATGTTGAGGTTGTTGTTGTTTTTCAATGTTGAGGTTGTTGTTGTTTTTCAATGTTGAGGTTGTTGTTATTTTTCAATGTTGAAGTTGTTGTTGAATTTGTTGGTGTTTTTCAATGTTGAGGTTGTTGTTGAACTTGTTGGTGTTTTTCAATGTTGAGGTTGTTGTTGTTTTTCAATGTTGAGGTTTTGTTGAATTTGTTGGTGTTTTTTATGTTGAGGTTGGTGTTGTTTTTCAATGTTGAGGTTGCTGTTGTTTTTCAATGTCGAGGTTGTTGTTGAGTTTGTTGGTGTTTTTCAATGTTGAAGTTGTTGTTGAATTTGTTGGCGTTTTTCAATGTTGAGGTTGTTGTTGTTTTTCAATGTTGAGGTTGTTGTTGAATTGGTTGGTGTTTTTCAATGTTGAGGTTGTTGTTTTTCAATGTTGAGGTTGTTGTTGAATTTGTTGTTGTTTTTCAATGTTGAGGTTGTTGTTGAATTGGTTGGTGTTTTTCAATGTTGAGGTTGTTGTTGTTTTTCAATGTTGAGGTTGTTGTTGAATTTGTTAGTGTTTTTCAATGTTGAGGTTGTTGTTGAATTTGTTGGTGTTTTTAAACGTTGAGGTTGTTGTTGAATTTGTTGGTGTTTTTCAATGTTGAGGTTGTTGTTGAATTTGTTGGTGCTTTTCCATGTCGAGGTTGTTGTTGAATTTGTTGGTGTTTTTCAATGGTGAATTTGTTGTTGAATTTGTTGGTGTTTTTCAATGTTGAGGTTGTTGTTGTATTTTAATGTTGAGGTTGTTGTTGTTTTTCAATGTTGAGGTTGTTGTTGAATTTGTTGGTGTTTTTCAATGTTGAGGTTGTTGTTGAATTTGTTGGTGTTTTTCAATGTTGAGGTTGTTGTTGTTTTTCAATGTTGAGGTTGTTGTTGTATTTGTTGTTGTTTTTCAATGTTGAGGTTGTTGTAGTTTTTCAATGTTGAGGTTCTTGTTGAATTTGTTGGTGTTTTTCAATGTCGAGGTTGTTGTTGAATTTGTTGGTGTTTTTCAATGTTGAAGTTGTTGTTGAATTTGTTGGTAAATTTCAATGTTGAGGTTGTTGTTGAATTTGTTGGAGTTTTTAAATGTTGAGGTTGTTGTTGAATTTGTTGGTGTTTTTCAATGTTGAGTTTGTTGTTGAATTTGTTGGTGTTTTTCAATGTTGAGTTTGTTGTTGAATTTGGTGTTTTTCAATGTCGAGGTTGTTGTTGAATTTGTTGGTGTTTTTCAATGTTGAGGTTGTTGTTGCATTTTAATGTTGAGGTTGTTGTTGTTTTTCAATGTTGAGGTTGTTGTTGAATTTGTTGGTGTTTTTCAATGTTGAGGTTGTTGTTGAATTTGTTGGTGTTTTTCCATGTTGAGGTTGTTGTTGTTTTTCAAAGTTGAGGTTGTTGTTGAATTTGTTGGTGTTTTTCAATGTTGAGGTTGTTGTTGTTTTTCAATATTGAGGTTGTTGTTGAATTTGATGGTGTTTTTCAATGTCGAGGTTGTTGTTGAATTTGTTGGTGTTTTTCAATGTTGAAGTTGTTGTTGAATTGGTTGGTGTTTTTCAATGTTGAGGTTGTTGTTGTTTTTCAATGTTGAGGTTGTTGTTATTTTTCAATGTTGAGGTTGTTGTTGAATTTGTTGGTGTTTTTCAATTTCGAGGTTGTTGTTGAATTTGTTGGTGTTTTTCAATGTTGAAGTTGTTGTTGAGTTTCTTGGTGTTTTTCAATGTTGAGGTTGTTCTTGTTTTTCAATGTTGAGGTTGTTGTTGAATTTGTTGGTGTTTTTCATTGTTGAGGTTGTTGTTGTTTTTCAATGTTGAGGTTGTTGTTATTTTTCAATGTTGAAGTTGTTGTTGAATTTGTTGGTGTTTTTCAATGTTGAGGTTGTTGTTGAACTTGTTGGTGTTTTTCAATGTTGAGGTTGTTGTTGTTTTTCAATGTTGAGGTTGTTGTTGAATTTGTTGGTGTTTTTCAATGTTGAGGTTGTTGTTGTTTTTCAATGTTGAGGTTGTTGTTATTTTTCAATTTTGAGGTGATTGTTGAATTTGTTGGTGTTTTTCAATGTTGAGGTTGTTGTAGTTTTTCAATGTTGAGGTTGTTGTTGAATTTGTTGGTGTTTTTCAAAGTTGAAGTTGTTGTTGAATTTGTTGGTGTTTTTCAATGTTGAGGTTGTTGTTGAATTTGTTGGTGTTTTTAAATGTTAAGGTTGTTGTTGAATTTGTTGGTGTTTTTCAATGTTCAGGTTGTTGTTGTTTTTATTGTTGAGGTTGTTGTTGAATTTGTTGGTGTTTTTCAATGTTGAGGTTGTTGTTGTTTTTCAATGTTGAGGTTGTTGTTGAATTTGTTGGTGTTTTTCAAAGTTGAAGTTGTTGTTGAATTTGTTGGTGTTTTTCAATGTTGAGGTTGTTGTTGAATTTGTTGGTGTTTTTAAATGTTAAGGTTGTTGTTGAATTTGTTGGTGTTTTTCAATGTTCAGGTTGTTGTTGTTTTTATTGTTGAGGTTGTTGTCGAATTTGTTGGTGTTTTTCAATGTTGAGGTTGTTGTTGTTCAATGTGGAGGTTGTTGTTGAATTTGTTGGTGTTTTTAAATGTCGAGGTTGTTGAACTTCTTGGTGTTTTTCAATGTTGAGGTTGTTGTTGTTTTTCAATGTTGAGGTGATTGTTGAATTTGTTTGGGTTTTTCAATGTTGAGGTTGTTGTTGTTTTTCAATGCTGAGGTTGTTGTTGAATTTTTTGGCGTTTTTCAATGTTGAGGTTGTTGCTGAATTTGTTGGTGTTTTTCAATGTTGAGGTTGTCGTTGTTTTTAAATGTTGAGGTTGTTGTTGAATTTGTTGGTGTTTTTCAATGTTGAGGTTGTTGTTGTTTTTCAATGTTGAGGTTGTTGTTGAATTTGTTGGTGTTTTTCATTGTTGAGGTTGTTGTTGTTTTTCAATGTTGAGGATATTGTTGAATTTGTTGGTGTTTTTCAATGTTGAGGTTGTTGTTGAATTTGTTTTCGTTTTTAAATGTTGAGGTTTATGTTGAATTTGTTGGTGTTTTTCAATGTTGAGGTTGTTGAATTTGTTGGTGTTTTTCAATGTTGAGGTTGTTGTTGTTTTTCAATGTTGAGGTTGTTGTTGAATTTATTGGTGTTTTTCAATTTCGAGGTTGTTGTTGAATTTGTTGGTGTTTTTCAATGTTGAAGTTGTTGTTGAATTTGTTGGTGTTTTTCAATGTTGAGGTTGTTGTTGTTTTTCAATGTTGAGGTTGTTGTTGAATTTGTTGGTGTTTTTCAAATTCGAGGTTGTTGTTGTTTTTCAATGTTGAGGTTGTTTTTGTTTTTCAATGTTGAGGTTGTTGTTGAATTTGTTGGTGTTTTCAATGTTGAGGTTGTTGTTGAATTTGTTGGTGTTCTTCAATGTTGAGGTTGTTGTTGTTTTTCAATGTTGAGGTTGTTGTTGTATTTGTTGGTGTTTTTCAATGTTGAGGTTGTTGTAGTTTTTCAATGTTAAGGTTGTTGTTGAATTTGTTGGTGTTTTTCAATGTCGAGGTTGTTGTTGAATTTGTTGGTGTTTTTCAATGTTGAAGTTGTTGTTGAATTTGTTGGTGTTTTTCAATGTTGAGGTTGTTGTTGAATTTGTTGGAGTTTTTAAATGTTGAGGTTGTTGTTGAATTTGTTGGTGTTTTTCAATGTTGAGGTTGTTGTTGAATTTGTTGGTGTTTTTCAATGTCGAGGTTGTTGTTGAATTTGTTGGTGTTTTTCAATGGTGAGTTTGTTGTTGAATTTGTTGGTGTTTTTCAATGTTGAGGTTGTTGTTGTATTTTAATGTTGAGGTTGTTGTTGTTTTTCAATGTTGAGGTTGTTGTTGAATTTGTTGGTGTTTTTCAATGTTGAGGTTGTTGTTGAATTTGTCGGTGTTTTTCAATGTTGAGGTTGTTGTTGTATTTCAATGTTGATGTTGTTGTTGTATTTGTTGTTGTTTTTCAATGTTGAGGTTGTTGTTTTTCAATGTTGAGGTTGTTGTTGAATTTGTTGGTGTTTTTCAATGTTGAGGTTGTTGTTGAATTTGTTGGAGTTTTTAAATGTTGAGGTTGTTGTTGAATTTGTTGGTGTTTTTCAATGTTGAGGTTGTTGTTGAATTTGTTGGTGTTTTTCAATGTCGAGGTTGTTGAATTTGTTGGTGTTTTTCAATGGTGAATTTGTTGGTGTTTTTCAATGTTGAGGTTGTTGTTGTATTTTAATGTTGAGGTTGTTGTTATTTTTCAATGTTGAAGTTGTTGTTGAATTTGTTGGTGTTTTTCAATGTTGAGGTTGTTGTTGTTTTTCAATGTTGAGGTTGTTGTTGAATTTGTTGGTGTTTTTCAATTTCGAGGTTGTTG
Organism: Isurus oxyrinchus; assembly: GCA_026770705.1. Taxonomy (NCBI): domain Eukaryota; kingdom Metazoa; phylum Chordata; class Chondrichthyes; order Lamniformes; family Lamnidae; genus Isurus; species Isurus oxyrinchus. Next base: position 14,300 of record JANJGN010001055.1, on the reverse strand, counting down.
TTGTTTTTCAATGTTGAGCTTGTTTTTGTTTTTCAATGTTGAGGTTGTTTTTGAATTTTTTGGTGTTTTCAATGTTGAGGATATTGTTGAATTTGTTGGTGTTTTTCAATGTTGAGGTTGCTATTGTTTTTCAATGTCGAGGTTGTTGTTGAGTTTGTTGGTGTTTTTCAATGTTGAAGTTGTTGTTGAATTTGTTGGCGTTTTTCAATGTTGAGGTTGTTGTTGTTTTTCAATGTTGAGGTTGTTGTTGAATTTGTTGGTGTTTTTCATTGTTGAGGTTGTTGTTGTTTTTCAATGTTGAGGATATTGTTGAATTTGTTGGTGTTTTTCAATGTTGAGGTTGTTGTTGAATTTGTTTTCGTTTTTAAATGTTGAGGTTTATGTTGAATTTGTTGGTGTTTTTCAATGTTGAGGTTGTTGAATTTGTTGGTGTTTTTCAATGTTGAGGTTGTTGTTGTTTTTCAATGTTGAGGTTGTTGTTGAATTTGTTGGTGTTTTTCAATTTCGAGGTTGTTGTTGAATTTGTTGGTGTTTTTCAATGTTGAAGTTGTTGTTGAATTTGTTGGTGTTTTTCAATGTTGAGGTTGTTGTTGTTTTTCAATGTTGAGGTTGTTGTTGAATTTGTTGGTGTTTTTCAAATTCGAGGTTGTTGTTGTTTTTCAATGTTGAGGTTGTTTTTGTTTTTCAATGTTGAGGTTGTTGTTGAATTTGTTGGTGTTTTCAGTGTTGAGGTTGTTGTTGAATTTGTTGGTGTTCTTCAATGTTGAGGTTGTTGTTGTTTTTCAATGTTGAGGTTGTTGTTGTATTTGTTGGTGTTTTTCAATGTTGAGGTTGTTGTAGTTTTTCAATGTTAAGGTTGTTGTTGAATTTGTTGGTGTTTTTCAATGTCGAGGTTGTTGTTGAATTTGTTGGTGTTTTTCAATGTTGAAGTTGTTGTTGAATTTGTTGGTGTTTTTCAATGTTGAGGTTGTTGTTGAATTTGTTGGAGTTTTTAAATGTTGAGGTTGTTGTTGAATTTGTTGGTGTTTTTCAATGTTGAGGTTGTTGATGAATTTGTTGGTGTTTTTCAATGTCGAGGTTGTTGTTGAATTTGTTGGTGTTTTTCAATGGTGAGTTTGTTGTTGAATTTGTTGGTGTTTTTCAATGTTGAGGTTGTTGTTGTATTTTAATGTTGAGGTTGTTGTTGTTTTTCAATGTTGAGGTTGTTGTTGAATTTGTTGGTGTTTTTCAATGTTGAGGTTGTTGTTGAATTTGTCGGTGTTTTTCAATGTTGAGGTTGTTGTTGTATTTCAATGTTGATGTTGTTGTTGTATTTGTTGTTGTTTTTCAATGTTGAGGTTGTTGTTTTTCAATGTTGAGGTTGTTGTTGAATTTGTTGGTGTTTTTCAATGTTGAGGTTGTTGTTGAATTTGTTGGAGTTTTTAAATGTTGAGGTTGTTGTTGAATTTGTTGGTATTTTTCAATGTTGAGGTTGTTGTTGAATTTGTTGGTGTTTTTCAATGTCGAGGTTGTTGAATTTGTTGGTGTTTTTCAATGGTGAATTTGTTGGTGTTTTTCAATGTTGGGGTTGTTGTTGTATTTTAATGTTGAGGTTGTTGTTATTTTTCAATGTTGAAGTTGTTGTTGAATTTGTTGGTGTTTTTCAATGTTGAGGTTGTTGTTGTTTTTCAATGTTGAGGTTGTTGTTGAATTTGTTGGTGTTTTTCAATTTCGAGGTTGTTGTTGTTTTTCAATGTTGAGCTTGTTTTTGTTTTTCAATGTTGAGGTTGTTTTTGAATTTTTTGGTGTTTTCAATGTTGAGGATATTGTTGAATTTGTTGGTGTTTTTCAATGTTGAGGTTGCTATTGTTTTTCAATGTCGAGGTTGTTGTTGAGTTTGTTGGTGTTTTTCAATGTTGAAGTTGTTGTTGAATTTGTTGGCGTTTTTCAATGTTGAGGTTGTTGTTGTTTTTCAATGTTGAGGTTGTTGTTGAATTGGTTGGTGTTTTTCAATGTTGAGGTTGTTGTTTTTCAATGTTGAGGTTGTTGTTGAATTTGTTGATGTTTTTCAATTTTGAGGTTGGTGTTGAATTTGTTGGTATTTTTCAATGTTGAGGTTGTTGTTGTTTTTCAATGTTGAGGTTGTTGTTGAATTTGTTGGTGTTTTTCCATGTTGAGGTTGTTGTTGTTTTTCAATGTTGAGGTTGTTGTTGAATTGGTTGGTGTTTTTCAATGTTGAGGTTGTTGTTGTTTTTCAATGTTGAGGTTGTTGTTGAATTTGTTAGTGTTTTTCAATGTTGAGGTTGTTGTTGAATTTGTTGGTGTTTTTCAACGTTGAGGTTGTTGTTGAATTTGTTGGTGTTTTTCAATGTTGAGGTTGTTGTTGAATTTGTTGGTGTTTTTCCATGTCGAGGTTGTTGTTGAATTTGTTGGTGTTTTTCAATGGTGAATTTGTTGTTGAATTTGTTGGTGTTTTTCAATGTTGAGGTTGTTGATGTATTTTAATGTTGAGGTTGTTGTTGTTTTTCAATGTTGAGGTTGTTGTTGAATTTGTTGGTGTTTTTCAATGTTGAGGTTGTTGTTGAATTTGTTGGTGTTTTTCAATGTTGAGGTTGTTGTTGAATTTGTTGGTAAATTTCAATGTTGAGGTTGTTGTTGAATTTGTTGGAGTTTTTAAATGTTGAGGTTGTTGTTGAATTTGTTGGTGTTTTTCAATGTTGAGTTTGTTGTTGAATTTGTTGGTGTTTTTCAATGTCGAGGTTGTTGTTGAATTTGTTGGTGTTTTTCAATGGTGAGTTTGTTGTTGAATTTGTTGGTGTTTTTCAATGTTGAGGTTGTTGTTGTATTTTAATGTTGAGGTTGTTGTTGTTTTTCAATGTTGAGGTTGTTGTTGAATTTGTTGGTGTTTTTCAATGTTGAGGTTGTTGTTGTTTTTCAATGTTGATGTTGTTGTTGTATTTGTTGTTGTTTTTCAATGTTGAGGTTGTTGTAGTTTTTCAATGTTGAGGTTCTTGTTGAATTTGTTGGTGTTTTTCAATGTCGAGGTTGTTGTTGAGTTTGTTGGTGTTTTTCAATGTTGAAGTTGTTGTTGAATTTGTTGGCGTTTTTCAATGTTGAGGTTGTTGTTGTTTTTCAATGTTGAGGTTGTTGTTGAATTGGTTGGTGTTTTTCAATGTTGAGGTTGTTGTTTTTCAATGTTGAGGTTGTTGTTGAATTTGTTGATGTTTTTCAATGTTGAGGTCGGTGTTGAATTTGTTGGTATTTTTCAATGTTGAGGTTGTTGTTGTTTTTCAATGTTGAGGTTGTTGTTGAATTTGTTGGTGTTTTTCAATGTTGAGGTTGTTGTTGTTTTTCAGTGTTGAGGTTGTTGTTGAATTGGTTGGTGTTTTTCAATGTTGAGGTTGTTGTTGTTTTTCAATGTTGAGGTTGTTGTTGAATTTGTCAGTGTTTTTCAATGTTGAGGTTGTTGTTGAATTTGTTGGTGTTTTTCAACGTTGAGGTTGTTGTTGAATTTGTTGGTGTTTTTCAATGTTGAGGTTGTTGTTGAATTTGTTGGTGTTTTTCCATGTTGAGGTTGTTGTTGTTTTTCAAAGTTGAGGTTGTTGTTGAATTTGTTGGTGTTTTTCAATGTTGAGGTTGTTGTTGTTTTTCAATATTGAGGTTGTTGTTGAATTTGTTGGTTTTTTTCAATGTTGAAGTTGTTGTTGAATTTGTTGGTGTTTTTCAATGTTGAGGTTGTTGTTGTTTTTCAATGTTGAGGTTGTTGTTATTTTTCAATGTTGAGGTTGTTGTTGAATTTGTTGGTGTTTTTCAATTTCGAGGTTGTTGTTGAATTTGTTGGTGTTTTTCAATGTTGAAGTTGTTGTTGAATTTCTTGGTGTTTTTCAATGTTGAGGTTGTTCTTGTTTTTCAATGTTGAGGTTGTTGTTGAATTTGTTGGTGTTTTTCAATGTTGAGGTTGTTGTTGTTTTTCAATGTTGAGGTTGTTGTTATTTTTCAATGTTGAAGTTGTTGTTGAATTTGTTGGTGTTTTTCAATGTTGAGGTTGTTGTTGAACTTGTTGGTGTTTTTCAATGTTGAGGTTGTTGTTTTTCAATGTTGAGGTTGTTGTTGAATTTGTTGGTGTTTTTTATGTTGAGGTTGGTGTTGTTTTTCAATGTTGAGGTTGTTGTTGAATTTGTTGGTGTTTTTCAATGTTGAGGTTGTTGTTGTTTTTCAATGTTGAGGTTGCTGTTGAATTTGTTGGTGTTTTTCAATGTTGAGGTTGTTGTTGTTTTTCAATGTTGAGGTTGTTGTTGAATTTGTTGGTGTTTTTCAATTTCGAGGTTGTTGCTGAAATTGATTGTGTTTTTCAATGTTGAAGTTGTTGTTGAATTTCTTGGTGTTTTTCAATGTTGAGGTTGTTGTTGAATTTGTTGGTGTTTTTCAATGTTGAGGTTGTTGTTGTTTTTCAATGTTGAGGTTGTTGTTATTTTTCAATGTTGAGGTGATTGTTGAATTTGTTGGTGTTTTTCAATGTTGAGGTTGTTGTTGTTTTTCAATGCTGAGGTTGTTGTTGAATTTGTTGGTGTTTTTCAATGTTGAGGTTGTTGTTGAATTTGTTGGTGTTTTTCAAAGTTGAAGTTGTTGTTGAATTTGTTGGTGTTTTTCAATGTTGAGGTTGTTGTTGAATTTGTTGGTGTTTTTAAATGTTAAGGTTGTTGTTGAATTTGTTGGTGTTTTTCAATGTTCAGGTTGTTGTTGTTTTTATTGTTGAGGTTGTTGTTGAATTTGTTGGTGTTTTTCAATGTTGAGGTTGTTGTTGAATTGGTTGGTGTTTTTCAATGTTGAGGTTGTTGTTGTTTTTCAATGTTGAGGTTGTTGTTGAATTTGTCAGTGTTTTTCAATGTTGAGGTTGTTGTTGAATTTGTTGGTGTTTTTCAACGTTGAGGTTGTTGTTGAATTTGTTGGTGTTTTTCAATGTTGAGGTTGTTGTTGAATTTGTTGGTGTTTTTCCATGTTGAGGTTGTTGTTGTTTTTCAAAGTTGAGGTTGTTGTTGAATTTGTTGGTGTTTTTCAATGTTGAGGTTGTTGTTGTTTTTCAATATTGAGGTTGTTGTTGAATTTGTTGGTTTTTTTCAATGTTGAAGTTGTTGTTGAATTTGTTGGTGTTTTTCAATGTTGAGGTTGTTGTTGTTTTTCAATGTTGAGGTTGTTGTTATTTTTCAATGTTGAGGTTGTTGTTGAATTTGTTGGTGTTTTTCAATTTCGAGGTTGTTGTTGAATTTGTTGGTGTTTTTCAATGTTGAAGTTGTTGTTGAATTTCTTGGTGTTTTTCAATGTTGAGGTTGTTCTTGTTTTTCAATGTTGAGGTTGTTGTTGAATTTGTTGGTGTTTTTCAATGTTGAGGTTGTTGTTGTTTTTCAATGTTGAGGTTGTTGTTATTTTTCAATGTTGAAGTTGTTGTTGAATTTGTTGGTGTTTTTCAATGTTGAGGTTGTTGTTGAACTTGTTGGTGTTTTTCAATGTTGAGGTTGTTGTTTTTCAATGTTGAGGTTGTTGTTGAATTTGTTGGTGTTTTTTATGTTGAGGTTGGTGTTGTTTTTCAATGTTGAGGTTGTTGTTGAATTTGTTGGTGTTTTTCAATGTTGAGGTTGTTGTTGTTTTTCAATGTTGAGGTTGCTGTTGAATTTGTTGGTGTTTTTCAATGTTGAGGTTGTTGTTGTTTTTCAATGTTGAGGTTGTTGTTGAATTTGTTGGTGTTTTTCAATTTCGAGGTTGTTGCTGAAATTGATTGTGTTTTTCAATGTTGAAGTTGTTGTTGAATTTCTTGGTGTTTTTCAATGTTGAGGTTGTTGTTGAATTTGTTGGTGTTTTTCAATGTTGAGGTTGTTGTTGTTTTTCAATGTTGAGGTTGTTGTTATTTTTCAATGTTGAGGTGATTGTTGAATTTGTTGGTGTTTTTCAATGTTGAGGTTGTTGTTGTTTTTCAATGCTGAGGTTGTTGTTGAATTTGTTGGTGTTTTTCAATGTTGAGGTTGTTGTTGAATTTGTTGGTGTTTTTCAAAGTTGAAGTTGTTGTTGAATTTGTTGGTGTTTTTCAATGTTGAGGTTGTTGTTGAATTTGTTGGTGTTTTTAAATGTTAAGGTTGTTGTTGAATTTGTTGGTGTTTTTCAATGTTCAGGTTGTTGTTGTTTTTATTGTTGAGGTTGTTGTTGAATTTGTTGGTGTTTTTCAATGTTGAGGTTGTTGTTGTTCAATGTGGAGGTTGTTGTTGAATTTGTTGGTGTTTTTAAATGTCGAGGTTGTTGAACTTCTTGGTGTTTTTCAATGTTGAGGTTGTTGTTGTTTTTCAATGTTGAGGTTGTTGTTGTTTTTCAATGTTGAGGTTGTTGTTATTTTTCAATGTTGAAGTTGTTGTTGAATTTGTATGTGTTTTTCAATGTTGAGGTTGTTGTTGAACTTGTTGGTGTTTTTCAATGTTGAGGTTGTTGTTGTTTTTCAATGTTGAGGTTGTTGTTGAATTTGTTGGTGTTTTTTATGTTGAGGTTGGTGCTGTTTTTCAATGTTGAGGTTGCTGTTGTTTTTCAATGTCGAGGTTGTTGTTGAGTTTTTTGGTGTTTTTCAATGTTGAAGTTGTTGTTGAATTTGTTGGCGTTTTTCAATGTTGAGGTTGTTGTTGTTTTTCAATGTTGAGGTTGTTGTTGAATTGGTTGGTGTTTTTCAATGTTGAAGTTGTTGTTTTTCAATGTTGAGGTTGTTGTTGAATTTGTTGTTGTTTTTCAATGTTGAGGTTGTTGTTGAATTGGTTGGTGTTTTTCAATGTTGAGGTTGTTGTTGTTTTTCAATGTTGAGGTTGTTGTTGAATTTGTTAGTGTTTTTCAATGTTGAGGTTGTTGTTGAATTTGTTGGTGTTTTTCAACGTTGAGGTTGTTGTTGAATTTGTTGGTGTTTTTCAATGTTGAGGTTGTTGTTGAATTTGTTGGTGCTTTTCCATGTCGAGGTTGTTGTTGAATTTGTTGGTGTTTTTCAATGGTGAATTTGTTGTTGAATTTGTTGGTGTTTTTCAATGTTGAGGTTGTTGTTGTATTTTAATGTTGAGGTTGTTGTTGTTTTTCAATGTTGAGGTTGTTGTTGAATTTGTTGGTGTTTTCAATGTTGAGGTTGTTGTTGAATTTGTTGGTGTTTTTCAATGTTGAGGTTGTTGTTGTTTTTCAATGTTGAGGTTGTTGTTGTATTTGTTGTTGTTTTTCAATGTTGAGGTTGTTGTAGTTTTTCAATGTTGATGTTCTTGTTGAATTTGTTGGTGTTTTTCAATGTCGAGGTTGTTGTTGAATTTGTTGGTGTTTTTCAATGTTGAAGTTGTTGTTGAATTTGTTGGTAAATTTCAATGTTGAGGTTGTTGTTGAATTTGTTGGTGTTTTTCAATGTCGAGGTTGTTGTTGAATTTGTTGGTGTTTTTCAATGTTGAGGTTGTTGTTGTTTTTCAATGTTGAGGTTGTTGTTGAATTTGTTGGTGTTTTTCAATGTTGAGGTTGTTGTTGAATTTGTTGGTGTTTTTCCATGTTGAGGTTGTTGTTGTTTTTCAAAGTTGAGGTTGTTGTTGAATTTGTTGGTGTTTTTCAATGTTGAGGTTGTTGTTGTTTTTCAATATTGAGGTTGTTGTTGAATTTGATGGTGTTTTTCAATGTCGAGGTTGTTGTTGAATTTGTTGGTGTTTTTCAATGTTGAAGTTGTTTTTGAATTTGTTGGTGTTTTTCAATGTTGAGGTTGTTGTTGTTTTTCAATGTTGAGGTTGTTGTTATTTTTCAATGTTGAGGTTGTTGTTGAATTTGTTGGTGTTTTTCAATTTCGAGGTTGTTGTTGAATTTGTTGGTGTTTTTCAATGTTGAAGTTGTTGTTGAGTTTCTTGGTGTTTTTCAATGTTGAGGTTGTTCTTGTTTTTCAATGTTGAGGTTGTTGTTGAATTTGTTGGTGTTTTTCAATGTTGAGGTTGTTGTTGTTTTTCAATGTTGAGGTTGTTGTTATTTTTCAATGTTGAAGTTGTTGTTGAATTTGTTGGTGTTTTTCAATGTTGAGGTTGTTGTTGAACTTGTTGGTGTTTTTCAATGTTGAGGTTGTTGTTGTTTTTCAATGTTGAGGTTGTTGTTGAATTTGTTGGTGTTTTTTATGTTGAGGTTGGTGTTGTTTTTCAATGTTGAGGTTGTTGTTGAATTTGTTGGTGTTTTTCAATGTTGAGGTTGTTGTTGTTTTTCAATGTTGAGGTTGCTGTTGAATTTGTTGGTGTTTTTCAATGTTGAGGTTGTTGTTGTTTTTCAATGTTGAGGTTGTTGTTGAATTTGTTGGTGTTTTTCAATTTCGAGGTTGTTGCTGAAATTGATTGTGTTTTTCAATGTTGAAGTTGTTGTTGAATTTCTTGGTGTTTTTCAATGTTGAGGTTGTTGTTGTTTTTCAATGTTGAGGTTGTTGTTGAATTTGTTGGTGTTTTTCAATGTTGAGGTTGTTGTTGTTTTTCAATGTTGAGGTTGTTGTTATTTTTCAATGTTGAGGTGATTGTTGAATTTGTTGGTGTTTTTCAATGTTGAGGTTGTTGTTGTTTTTCAATGCTGAGGTTGTTGTTGTATTTGTTGGTGTTTTTCAATGTTGAGGTTGTTGTAGTTTTTCAATGTTGAGGTTGTTGTTGAATTTGTTGGTGTTTTTCAAAGTTGAAGTTGTTGTTGAATTTGTTGGTGTTTTTCAATGTTGAGGTTGTTGTTGAATTTGTTGGTGTTTTTAAATGTTAAGGTTGTTGTTGAATTTGTTGGTGTTTTTCAATGTTGAGGTTGTTGTTGTTTTTCAATGCTGAGTTTGTTGTGAATTTTTTGGCGTTTTTCAATGTTGAGGTTGTTGTTGAATTTGTTGGTGTTTTTCAATGTTGAGGTTGTTGTTGTTTTTAAATGTTGAGGTTGTTGTTGAATTTGTTGGTGTTTTTCAATGTTGAGGTTGTTGTTGTTTTTCAATGTTGAGGTTGTTGTTGAATTTGTTGTTGTTTTTCAATGTTGAGGTTGTTGTTTTTCAATGTTGAGGTTGTTGTTGAATTTCTTGATGTTTTTCAATGTTGAGGTTGGTGTTGAATTTGTTGGTATTTTTCAATGTTGAGGTTGTTGTTGTTTTTCAATGTTGAGGTTGTTGTTGAATTTGTTGGTGTTTTTCATTGTTGAGGTTGTTGTTGTTTTTCAGTGTTGAGGATATTGTTGAATTTGTTGGTGTTTTTCAATGTTGAGGTTGTTGTTGAATTTGTTTTCGTTTTTAAATGTTGAGGTTTATGTTGAATTTGTTGGTGTTTTTCAATGTTGAGGTTGTTGTTGAAGTTGTTGGTGTTTTTCAATGTTGAGGTTGTTGTTGTTTTTCAATGTTGAGGTTGTTGTTGAATTTGTTGGTGTTTTTCAATTTCGAGGTTGTTGTTGAATTTGTTGGTGTTTTTCAATGTTGAAGTTGTTGTTGAATTGGTTGGTGTTTTTCAATGTTGAGGTTGTTGTTGTTTTTCAATGTTGAGGTTGTTGTTGAATTTGTTGGTGTTTTTCAATTTCGAGGTTGTTGTTTTTCAATGTTGAGGTTGTTTTTGTTTTTCAATGTTGAGGTTGTTGTTGAATTTGTTGGTGTTTTCAATGTTGAGGTTGTTGTTGAATTTATTGGTGTTCTTCAATGTTGAGGTTGTTGTTGTTTTTCAATGTTGAGGTTGTTGTTGTATTTGTTGGTGTTTTTCAATGTTGAGGTTGTTGTAGTTTTTCAATGTTAAGGTTGTTGTTGAATTTGTTGGTGTTTTTCAATGTCGAGGTTGTTGTTGAATTTGTTGGTGTTTTTCAATGTTGAAGTTGTTGTTGAATTTGTTGGTGTTTTTCAATGTTGAGGTTGTTGTTGAATTTGTTGGAGTTTTTAAATGTTGAGGTTGTTGTTGAATTTGTTGGTGTTTTTCAATGTTGAGGTTGTTGTTGAATTTGTTGGTGTTTTTCAATCTCGAGGTTGTTGTTGAATTTGTTGGTGTTTTTCAATGGTGAGTTTGTTGTTGAATTTGTTGGTGTTTTTCAATGTTGAGGTTGTTGTTGAATTTCTTGGTGTTTTTCAATGTTGAGGTTGTTGTTGAATTTGTTGGTGTTTTTCAATGTTGAGGTTGTTGTTGTTTTTCAATGTTGAGGTTGTTGTTATTTTTCAATGTTGAGGTGATTGTTGAATTTGTTGGTGTTTTTCAATGTTGAGGTTGTTGTTGTTTTTCAATGCTGAGGTTGTTGTTGAATTTGTTGGTGTTTTTCAATGTTGAGGTTGTTGTTGAATTTGTTGGTGTTTTTCAAAGTTGAAGTTGTTGTTGAATTTGTTGGTGTTTTTCAATGTTGAGGTTGTTGTTGAATTTGTTGGTGTTTTTAAATGTTAAGGTTGTTGTTGAATTTGTTGGTGTTTTTCAATGTTCAGGTTGTTGTTGTTTTTATTGTTGAGGTTGTTGTTGAATTTGTTGGTGTTTTTCAATGTTGAGGTTGTTGTTGTTCAATGTGGAGGTTGTTGTTGAATTTGTTGGTGTTTTTAAATGTCGAGGTTGTTGAACTTCTTGGTGTTTTTCAATGTTGAGGTTGTTGTTGTTTTTCAATGTTGAGGTTGTTGTTGTTTTTCAATGTTGAGGTTGTTGTTATTTTTCAATGTTGAAGTTGTTGTTGAATTTGTATGTGTTTTTCAATGTTGAGGTTGTTGTTGAACTTGTTGGTGTTTTTCAATGTTGAGGTTGTTGTTGTTTTTCAATGTTGAGGTTGTTGTTGAATTTGTTGGTGTTTTTTATGTTGAGGTTGGTGCTGTTTTTCAATGTTGAGGTTGCTGTTGTTTTTCAATGTCGAGGTTGTTGTTGAGTTTTTTGGTGTTTTTCAATGTTGAAGTTGTTGTTGAATTTGTTGGCGTTTTTCAATGTTGAGGTTGTTGTTGTTTTTCAATGTTGAGGTTGTTGTTGAATTGGTTGGTGTTTTTCAATGTTGAAGTTGTTGTTTTTCAATGTTGAGGTTGTTGTTGAATTTGTTGTTGTTTTTCAATGTTGAGGTTGTTGTTGAATTGGTTGGTGTTTTTCAATGTTGAGGTTGTTGTTGTTTTTCAATGTTGAGGTTGTTGTTGAATTTGTTAGTGTTTTTCAATGTTGAGGTTGTTGTTGAATTTGTTGGTGTTTTTCAACGTTGAGGTTGTTGTTGAATTTGTTGGTGTTTTTCAATGTTGAGGTTGTTGTTGAATTTGTTGGTGCTTTTCCATGTCGAGGTTGTTGTTGAATTTGTTGGTGTTTTTCAATGGTGAATTTGTTGTTGAATTTGTTGGTGTTTTTCAATGTTGAGGTTGTTGTTGTATTTTAATGTTGAGGTTGTTGTTGTTTTTCAATGTTGAGGTTGTTGTTGAATTTGTTGGTGTTTTCAATGTTGAGGTTGTTGTTGAATTTGTTGGTGTTTTTCAATGTTGAGGTTGTTGTTGTTTTTCAATGTTGAGGTTGTTGTTGTATTTGTTGTTGTTTTTCAATGTTGAGGTTGTTGTAGTTTTTCAATGTTGATGTTCTTGTTGAATTTGTTGGTGTTTTTCAATGTCGAGGTTGTTGTTGAATTTGTTGGTGTTTTTCAATGTTGAAGTTGTTGTTGAATTTGTTGGTAAATTTCAATGTTGAGGTTGTTGTTGAATTTGTTGGAGTTTTTAAATGTTGAGGTTGTTGTTGAATTTGTTGGTGTTTTTCAATGTTGAGTTTGTTGTTGAATTTGTTGGTGTTTTTCAATGTTGAGTTTGTTGTTGAATTTGTTGGTGTTTTTCAATGTCGAGGTTGTTGTTGAATTTGTTGGTGTTTTTCAATGTTGAGGTTGTTGTTGTTTTTCAATGTTGAGGTTGTTGTTGAATTTGTTGGTGTTTTTCAATGTTGAGGTTGTTGTTGAATTTGTTGGTGTTTTTCCATGTTGAGGTTGTTGTTGTTTTTCAAAGTTGAGGTTGTTGTTGAATTTGTTGGTGTTTTTCAATGTTGAGGTTGTTGTTGTTTTTCAATATTGAGGTTGTTGTTGAATTTGATGGTGTTTTTCAATGTCGAGGTTGTTGTTGAATTTGTTGGTGTTTTTCAATGTTGAAGTTGTTGTTGAATTTGTTGGTGTTTTTCAATGTTGAGGTTGTTGTTTTTCAATGTTGAGGTTGTTGTTATTTTTCAATGTTGAGGTTGTTGTTGAATTTGTTGGTGTTTTTCAATTTCGAGGTTGTTGTTGAATTTGTTGGTGTTTTTCAATGTTGAAGTTGTTGTTGAGTTTCTTGGTGTTTTTCAATGTTGAGGTTGTTCTTGTTTTTCAATGTTGAGGTTGTTGTTGAATTTGTTGGTGTTTTTCAATGTTGAGGTTGTTGTTGTTTTTCAATGTTGAGGTTGTTGTTATTTTTCAATGTTGAAGTTGTTGTTGAATTTGTTGGTGTTTTTCAATGTTGAGGTTGTTGTTGAACTTGTTGGTGTTTTTTCAATGTTGAGGTTGTTGTTGTTTTTTCAATGTTGAGGTTGTTGTTGAATTTGTTGGTGTTTTTTATGTTGAGGTTGGTGTTGTTTTTCAATGTTGAGGTTGTTGTTGAATTTGTTGGTGTTTTTCAATGTTGAGCTTGTTGTTGTTTTTCAATGTTGAGGTTGCTGTTGAATTTGTTGGTGTTTTTCAATGTTGAGGTTGTTGTTGTTTTTCAATGTTGAGGTTGTTGTTGAATTTGTTGGTGTTTTTCAATTTCGAGGTTGTTGCTGAAATTGATTGTGTTTTTCAATGTTGAAGTTGTTGTTGAATTTCTTGGTGTTTTTCAATGTTGAGGTTGTTGTTGTTTTTCAATGTTGAGGTTGATGTTGAATTTGTTGGTGTTTTTCAATGTTGAGGTTGTTGTTGTTTTTCAATGTTGAGGTTGTTGTTATTTTTCAATGTTGAGGTGATTGTTGAATTTGTTGGTGTTTTTCAATGTTGAGGTTGTTGTTGTTTTTCAATGCTGAGGTTGTTGTTGTATTTGTTGGTGTTTTTCAATGTTGAGGTTGTTGTAGTTTTCCAATGTTGAGGTTGTTGGTTGAATTTGTTGGTGTTTTTCAAAGTTGAAGTTGTTGTTGAATTTGTTGGTGTTTTTCAATGTTGAGGTTGTTGTTGAATTTGTTGGTGTTTTTAAATGTTAAGGTTGTTGTTGAATTTGTTGGTGTTTTTCAATGTTGAGGTTGTTGTTGTTTTTCAATGCTGAGTTTGTTGTGAATTTTTTGGCGTTTTTCAATGTTGAGGTTGTTGTTGAATTTGTTGGTGTTTTTCAATGTTGAGGTTGTTGTTGTTTTTAAATGTTGAGGTTGTTGTTGAATTTGTTGGTGTTTTTCAATGTTGAGGTTGTTGTTGTTTTTCAATGTTGAGGTTGTTGTTGAATTTGTTGTTGTTTTTCAATGTTGAGGTTGTTGTTTTTCAATGTTGAGGTTGTTGTTGAATTTCTTGATGTTTTTCAATGTTGAGGTTGGTGTTGAATTTGTTGGTATTTTTCAATGTTGAGGTTGTTGTTGTTTTTCAATGTTGAGGTTGTTGTTGAATTTGTTGGTGTTTTTCATTGTTGAGGTTGTTGTTGTTTTTCAATGTTGAGGATATTGTTGAATTTGTTGGTGTTTTTTCAATGTTGAGGTTGTTGTTGAATTTGTTTTCGTTTTTAAATGTTGAGGTTTATGTTGAATTTGTTGGTGTTTTTCAATGTTGAGGTTGTTGTTGAAGTTGTTGGTGTTTTTCAATGTTGAGGTTGTTGTTGTTTTTCAATGTTGAGGTTGTTGTTGAATTTGTTGGTGTTTTTCAATTTCGAGGTTGTTGTTGAATTTGTTGGTGTTTTTCAATGTTGAAGTTGTTGTTGAATTGGTTGGTGTTTTTTCAATGTTGAGGTTGTTGTTGTTTTTCAATGTTGAGGTTGTTGTTGAATTTGTTGGTGTTTTTCAATTTCGAGGTTGTTGTTTTTCAATGTTGAGGTTGTTTTTGTTTTTCAATGTTGAGGTTGTTGTTGAATTTGTTGGTGTTTTCAATGTTGAGGTTGTTGTTGAATTTATTGGTGTTCTTCAATGTTGAGGTTGTTGTTGTTTTTCAATGTTGAGGTTGTTGTTGTATTTGTTGGTGTTTTTCAATGTTGAGGTTGTTGTAGTTTTTCAATGTTAAGGTTGTTGTTGAATTTGTTGGTGTTTTTCAATGTCGAGGTTGTTGTTGAATTTGTTGGTGTTTTTCAATGTTGAAGTTGTTGTTGAATTTGTTGGTGTTTTTCAATGTTGAGGTTGTTGTTGAATTTGTTGGAGTTTTTAAATGTTGAGGTTGTTGTTGAATTTGTTGGTGTTTTTCAATGTTGAGGT